>SJXQ01011889.1:212291-239077 GCA_006408695.1 Aepyceros melampus
AGACATCCCACTATGTTCCCTGGCGGGAGGGAAAGCAGTGGCTTGTGGGTGCAGAGGTTGTAGCCAGGGGGCTGCGGGGAGGGGGCCATGAGGGGAGGGAGACCCTGCTGCTCCAGGGATAGGACCGTCCAAGATGCTGCCTTCTCCGGAGCGGTCCTGAGATCTCGCCAGCCCTCCCGGTACCACGGGGGTACCAGCAGGAACAAACGGCCCCTTGCTCCCAGAGCATCGTGAGCACCATCTGTGGGGTGTATGGAGCGTGTCCTCCTGACCAGTCTGCAATAACTACGCTCACACTGTCTCCTGAGGCCTCAGGGCGTCTTAGGGCGTGGGCCAGTTATTGCTGCTCCCTCCACCACAGGGGCCCCAGAGGTCAGCGTCATGTGGCTAGTAAGTGGCAGAACCAGGATTCAAACCCAGGAGCCAGCCTCTCGCAGCCCATAAGCGCTCGCCGCCTGCCTTCCGATCCCCCCGAGCAGGGGCTAGCACGCATGGGGCCTGTGCAAAGGACCAGGTGAGGTGCCAGGACTTTAGAGATGCTTTGTCATCAGCGTGGCGGGAGCACAGGAGGGGCAGCCCATAATGACCAGCAGTGCAGAGAAATCCTCTCCAGCCCACACCCGTGCATCTCAGGGGGTGCAGAGCAGTCTCTCATTGCCTCGCAGGCAGTGTTTTCCGTGCCACCAGGCACCCAGCATGTTTAAGCATCACTAGTCTTTTCTGCTTGACTCTGCGGTGGGTGGGCATCAAAGGGACACCAAGCAGGGTCCCAGACCAAGGGACAGAAAACAGAACCACGACCTGGAGAAGAAATCCCGACCAGGGAGGGACACACCAGTGTGTGTGTGTGTTTGCTTGTGTACATAGTTCGTACGCGTGCCTGTTGTGGGGCCTGGAGGTGTGTTGAGCCAGGGATGCCTCCTGAGACAATGAAGCCAGAACAGGACCCCCACCACAATCTCCACCTGGCCTGTGCCAGTGAGTGCCTGCGCTTTGGGGAGGATAGTCCAGCCACAGACTCCTGATTCTGCTGCTCCCTCACTACCCAGCGCATACCCTGGCTTAGGCCCTGGATCCGGGTTATTTTTCTGCCGACTTCCTAGTGACAAACAAGGCGGCTCTCACCTAGCAGGGTGTTTAGTAAAAAGGTTTGTTGAAGGAGTGAATAACTATGTAAATGAATGTGAGGGTGTGACCGAGGGATCCTCCGCGGCGCAGTCCTCTGGGGATGACTTCCACAGACACAGGGTTCACCAGGACCCCAGCCGGGCCCCGACCTCTCGCCCCTCACTCACTTCTATCCCAGGGAGCTGACGGCTCAGCGCACCAGGTAGAGGCAGCCGGCACCGGCCCTTCCAGAAACCTCCGCCACTAGAGCCGCACGGGCTCTGCCGAGCGGATGGATCTCCGCCGCAACCCAGGGCCACCCACCATCCTCCCGTTCTCCGGTTTTATTTTTCTCACCTGCTCCTCGGCCCACACCTGCGTCTCCCTGGCAGGCACCGAGGCCCGTGTGGATGCCAGAACCCCCTTGTCTCTAGGCACCTCCTTGCCGGCTGCCACCCCCGCCCTCGCCCCGGCCTTTATGAGGCCGGGAAAGTGTTCTTCTGCGGGGTCGGTAGCATCTTTAAAAAACGATTTTCTTGCTTCTCGGAAGGGGCTAAATATAGCACAGGCATAAACAGAGAAATAGACATTAAGCCAAAATGCCCTTGTGAGAACCATGCCGGGTGCAAGGAACTCTTTAAGAAGACTTGATGAAGCTCCCCCATCCCTGGAACCGACCGCAGCTCCAAGCCGTGGGGGGAAGCAGCCTGGCTTTTTAGGGTTATTGAACTGTGCCGTCGGCGGAGCTGCTCAGCGCACAGGTGCGTTAGTGGTTGGTGAGTCCTGGGGACGGTCCCCGCCACCCCTCCGCCCTTCCTGAGGAGGAGCTGATGCCGGCTTCTCCTGGCACGGCTCCTCCTGGCACGTGCGCTTCCGGCACCCCCACCCCCGTACTTACTGGGCGGCCTTGACCCGGCTCCATCAGAGCTATCATACTCACCCAAGTCTGAGTGTCTCTTGGCACATCCCCGCTTCCGCAGTCAGGATTGCGGGCTGAGCCGAGCTGCAGTCACCCCCTCCTTCCCTTATGCCCGTCTCAGGGCAGAGCCTCCAGCAGGCGCTTCACAGCTCAGTGCTGGATGAATTCTGGTGCCTGGCCCCATCCCTGCATCGAGTTTCAACATTTCCATCTGCTGTGACATCCTGGGTTTTTTGTTCCTGGAGAACTTCAGGAAAGGAAGTTTCACCCCACTGTCTCAAGACCCTCTTTGAGGAAGTTCTTCCTTGAGTCTAACCGAAGAACCACCAGCTCCTGCTTAAGAGAGAAGGCTGCTGCTGTTTTCGCCTGAGAAGTGGCATTTGTTCCTGAACTGTCCTCATCAGCGATCCTAGGTGTAGGTCCCACCTCCAGGATTTCTGTACCTGGCTCAGCTGCTGTGGACTACGTGGGTCACACCGGCCCTGCCCTTGGCATCTTGGCAAGAGGCCGCTTCATGATCCAGAGAGCCCCAGACACTGCCTTTTCCCATGTTGCTGCTGGGTAGCCCTGAGGAGTCTGTGAAGATCAGACATCATCTGGTTTTCTGCTGCTTATGTAACAAGAGTCCACGTTCAAGGGCATCCAGGGCTCCCGGCAGTCCTTTCTGTGACCTCTGTGCTGAGATCACCCCACTGGTGCCTGCACTGGTCAAGCTTATTCCAGCCTCCATACCTTCCTCTATGCTGTACCCCTCGTTTGGACTGTCCTCTCCCCTTTCCATACAGCCTCCCTGTACACACGTTCATTTATTTATCCTTCCACTGATGCAAAAATATTTACTCAGTGTCTGCTTGGTACCAGACCCTCAGAACCAAAATTTGAGAACAAAGTCAGAGCTATACATGTTTACCTTCTTAATGCCCCCCTCCCCCCAAAACCCCCTGAAAATCAAGAAGGACCTGACCGCACCCAGGGAGCCCGGGCAACAGGGCACTGTTAACTGACCGGCTGTTGGCAGGGAGGGAGAGTGAAACCACCACTCATTCATTCCTGGAAGCTGCACCTGTGACACCGCTGCTGGACGTGGTGGGCCCAGGGGCCGGATCAGCACAGTGAGCAGCCCTGGGCCAAACTTGGTGGGACTGAGAGAGGAGGTGATGCCCCCCTCTGTCTGCTGCTCAGCAGAGGCAGCCAGCCTGGCACTTGGGAGGCACTTGTACGTGTGGGAGGTGGGTGTCTTGAGTAGCTCCTGGGAGGGGAAGCAGAGGACTTCAAGAGGAGCATGGTTGGGAGGAGAGAGGAGGTGGGAACTAAGTGAGCAAAGGCCCGGGAGCTGGGGGGATGGTTTGATGTAGGGTGAGGTCCGCTCCCCCCAGGACCGGCTGGCTGTCTCTGTGCAAGTGCAGGGAGAGGTGCCTCGGCTGGAGGGTGGGCGTTCCCATGGAAACCACCGCATCCCATCTGTGGCCTCAGACAACCTGCCTTGTGCCTCTGGGTCCCTGACACCCCTGCCAAGGTGCCAGGCCAGGATGGCAGAGTTGCTGTTTGTGTCTGGAGAGGAGTTTGGGTGATCCACAGACTGGGTGCCCATGGGGAGGTAAGGTGCTGTGGGAACCCTGCCGTCTCGCTCAAGCCCCTGGTTCTCTTGGATTCCAGTTGCCACCCTCCTCCTGCTTCCTGGCTGGGTGTATTTTAGCCTGTCTGAGCTTCAGTATCCTTTTTACCATGTCCTACCTTGTAAGCCTGCGGTGGGGACCGAAAGAGGTGTGTCTGCAACCACACAGAGCACCCGTGCTGGTTAGACTCCAGCCATGTGGCCTGTGCCCTGGAGAACAGGGAATGAGGCAGCAGGGCTTGGTAGCTCCGAGCTGCTGGAGTCAGCAAGCATCTGCCGTGTGTGGTCGGAGCGCTACCTCTCCCGGCCCGGGTGCTGCCTCTCGCGGGCCGTGCGCTTGCCGGAGGGTTTGGCGACATCATCAAGGAGACAGCAGCCATGCCCGCTATGGGCAGCGGCTGCCGCAGGGGCCCTGGGCTGGGGAGCGGGGGTGGCCCCAGGCCTCCGGCGAAGCTGCGGGCATCCTGTGGTCGCCCTCGCAGTCCAGTCCTGGAGCCCAGGAGAGAGATGCAGAGCCGCGCCTGACCCCTGGTGGTCATCGGCAGAACTGCAGGAGCGGCTCCCAACCCTGGAGGAGTCGCTGCGCTGGAGGGGTGCCCAGGTCTGCGGAGGCAGTCCATCCTTGGGGAGCTGCTTCTGTATGAGGGGGGGGTCCTGTGCTGCTCCCCACGGCGGGGCTGCTCTGGCCTCGGTGGATTCCGCTTCCTTTCTCCAGGTGTCATGAGACTGAATACCACCTGAGGCTTTGATGAGATTGGTCTGAATTTGAAATACAGACCAGTGAAAAAGAAATAGATAGGCTCTTAAGAGGCCAAACGGCAACCCCAGCCCCGACACCTACATTGCCTTTCTGCTCTGGCTGGCAGGAGGGAAGAGCTGACTTGGGCTATGGAGAGACGGAAGCGTTTAGCCAGACGGTTCCACTCAGGCCCTCTATTCCCAGGCGGATTCGGACTAACTGTACAGAAGGTCCTTCTGACCAGAGCACTGTCATATGATGGCACAGGCAGGCTTCCTCCCCCGGCCCCTCCCGGGGGTGACCTGGTCCCTGCCTCAGCCATAGGCACTGCGGCTGCCCACTGTCTGAGCACACCGGCGCCGCTCTGGCGTTTCTTGGCTGGAGAGCTGCATGGCACACGTGCCGTATCCCTCCACCAGGCTCCGAGCATTTCCTCCGATCTGGGGGAAGCCTGCAGGCGTTCGGATATAATTTCCTCCTGATCATTAGAGCAAAAGGGGGACGGAGAGGTGAACAGGGATGTTTTCAATTCCCGCTGCCTGCGCAGCCTTTCCCCTCTCCCCTCCAGATAGCCAGTTCCCGTGGTAAGACCTGAATGGTCTAAAAAAAATTCTCAGGGAGCCCAGGTTGGCAGCAACAGGAACCCATCCCCACGCCCCGAATCAACTTGGCGTCTTGGCAGCTGCGTCGCCAGAGCACTTTTTCGTTCTTGCATTTTGTCATAATCGAGTGCTTTTCTGTGGCTCTCGGCTTAAATGTACCGAGAGGGAGGGGCCGGGCATGCTCTCCATTCTTCTGCCTTCATGCGTGTCTCCTTTCTTCGCCTTTGCAGAACCACACGATGAGCCAGCATACGCAGTGAGGGACCGCTCGCCAGGACTCCTCTCCGCAGAAGGCTTGCCGGAGCCGCCGTGGGGAGGGCCATTTGAACATTACATCCAATCAAAGTGTCATTTGCAACCCAGATGTAAACCTCTAATGATCTGGCCATGAGGCGCTGCTATTATAAGCAGCTGGAAATGAATATTAATGGCAGAGATTAAAAGTATTCCATGCTCAGTATTTTTTATTGTCCTGCTACAGCTAGTGTGCTTTTAGAGTTTCCGCCGCAGACTACATTTCTAGAGTTAGAGAAACCCGCTTTTGGAAGCGATTGTCCTTTGTTCCTTCATGTATTATATTGATAGTTTTTTTAAAACAAGGATTAGTGTGATTTTTTTTTCTTCGCTTCTTATTTTTCTTTCTTGTTTTTCTTTCCCCCCCCTTCTGTTAACTACTTTTTAATTGCAGTTCTAGGTAATTGTGCATCGTGATGTGATTGCTTGGCTATTGTCTGAATATTTCCTTTTAATTTTTTAATTAAAGACTAATGCTTTGATTGGATTTGCCAGTTCACCGGACAGTGATTAAAACTATGTAATGAATATAATCGGTTTCAGTGCAACTGGATGGTCTGCTTTTAAATGTGACTTAATCTGACTGCAGTAACTAGTACAGTTCAATAAAGGGAATCCATGCGATTAGCATCCGCCTGCCTGGTTCTCTCCTCCCCAGCCCAGGGCTGTGCGGGGGCTGTCGTCACCTACAGGGTATGTCCCTGTGTGAGTTCCTGTGGCCCACACATGCTCGTGGGGTGTGCTTGGACTCAGTCACTAAGGCATGTCCAAGTCTTTGCAACCCCATGAGCTGTAGCCTGCCATGCCTTCACTGCCCATGGGATTTCCCAGGCAAGAATACTGGGGTGAGTTGCCATTTCTTCTCCAGAGGATCTTCCTGACCTAGAGATAGAACCCAACCTGCACACATTAGACCCAGCTCCTCTTGAGAAGGAAGAAGCATAGCAACCTAATGCACACAGACCAGATGAGCTAGTAGGGAGCACCGAAGTCAGAGAAGGAAACACCTTTGAATACCCTGGTCATCTCATTTATGGCTGGGGAAACTGAGGCCCAAAGATAAGTGAGTGGCTAAGCTGAGTATATTAGTAGGGTGGCTCACGTTCATCACTACCCCTTGGGTCTGACTTTTTTCAATGCTGGATGCAGCTGGTTACATGGTTAATCTTTACCTAGCCAGGACTCCAGGCAAGCTCCAGGTAGGAGCAGCAGTTTTCCAATCACAGAGATCTGTGGGATGTGGAAGGTGCTACCAGTGGCTGCAGCCAGAACTCTACTAGGGCAAGTGAAGTGCCTAGGATGCAAAAATCTCAGGGGGACTGCTCTCAGGGGTCCGGACAATGGGTGTCTCCTGACACTTTGAACCCTTAGGTGGCTTGCTTGCCTCACTTCTTGGTTTTGCTGGCACCCTAGGGCTCGCAGCAGCCTTAGTTCCCGCAAGCCTGTCCTCCCATGTCTCCATCATGCTGGTGCTCAGCCAACTTGTCAATCAGAGCCAGGGCTTCGGAACCTGCATGGGGAAGCCCTTCCTTGTTAACTTTTTCACAAGGGGCAGGACAATCGGTTATTACCCTCTGCAGAGCAGAAATGAAACAGGCAGACAGATTGCACCTAATTATAATGGAATACTAAGTCGTGGCGTGGAATTTGGAGCCATTATACCCAGCATCTTCTGACTTCCATATTGAGGGGCTTCTATAAGAGATCCGCTTGCTGTCACCACATGTAACGTCTGACACGAGTGGAGCTGTTAGTTTTCTAGAGGTATTGTACACCTGAGAATCTCAGATTGATCCGGCTACTGCCAGTATTGGACAGAATGGAGCAGCTGCTTTTTTATTTCAGGGCTTCTACTTCCTGGAAGCCAAATAAGGTGAATCTAGCTTTTAGTCATCTGGAAACTTGACCATTTTAGGGGGAGACCTCAGGGTAGGCATCGGTATTCCCCAAAGTGTGGCCGGCCACAGCCTGGGGCTGAGGTAGGCTTCCCGGAGTGCCTAGCCAAACCTGCCTTTTGAACAATGATGGACTGTGGGCAGGATCAGTGTGTGCTCGGGGCTTGCCAGATCACTGTCTCGGGGCCCTCCCAAGTCTGGATTTATCCCGAACCCCATGGAACCCAGGTGAGTCTTCCGTAAGTACCAATGGAAGATTTGATTTGACGGTTGGTGGCGTAGGGCTAAATTAGTCACTGCCCCCATTAAAACTACAGCGGGGGGTTTAAGAGCTTTTCACGCCGTGTGGGAATCAGCAGCGAAACCAGAGGATGCCTTGGGTAAGGAGAGAGGCAGCCTAGGGGACCGCGAGGTAATGAGGTTTATGGCGATGACAAGGCAGCCAGGGAACCCCACCGACTCCCCCCTCACCCTGGCCCCATTGTTCTCGGGTTGGCTCTGCCCCTGCTGCTTCGGCTGAGAGAACCCCTCGTGACTTTGTGCGGGGTGGGGCTGGTGGGGGAATGGGGCGGTCCTTGCTGGGACTGGTATTCGCCACCATCGGGCAGTGTGTGGTGGGGGTAGTGCAGGGCTCTAAACCTCTGCTTTGGCCCCACCCTCCCCTACTTTCTTCTAGTCAAATGATTTAAAGCTAGGAAGAGCCACCTTACGTCTCAGCTCTGCTGGATCTGGGAGAGTCATTGGGAGGCTCATAGGAAAGGGTGCTACAGGAAAGAAGGGCTAAGCACAGAGAATGACCCGGAAGTGGCATGGTTACTGTTGGGAGGACAATGAAGCCCGACACGAGGTGCTAGGGATAAAGGGATGGAGGGTGATGTGATGCTTGTCCTCGAGAAGCTCACACTGGAGGGACCCCTTCAGCAGAGGGTGTGAGGAATCAGCCGCGAGCAGTTTGGGTGCTGGAGTAGGACGTGACTGTGGAGAACAGGTGAGGTGACTGGAGGCTGACTTCACTGGTGCTGGCTTTGCATGTGCAAATCAGTCTAGTGGCTCTATGAGCTGGAGAAATTTAGCACAGGCTGAGAAATGGACCAGGACCCCGGGACCACCGATCCCTGCTATTGGGCACCGGCCTAGAGCTTCTCAAAGCAGGTGAATAGGGGTTTTGGTCTCAGTGGGGAAGCCACCATAGGAAGAATCCTCTCAAGTTGCCCCAGTCATAGAGTGTTCCTTCTAAACTCACAGTATGTTTAATATTGAACTTTCTGCTTTTTTTTTTTATTCCCTTCTAAAACATACATTCTTAGGAGTGGGATCTGCAGTTACAAGTGTTCAGTAAATGGACCAAGACTTTTTTCATTCATTCATCCAGCAGACACTTATGGATCTGTTCTTGTGTGCCAGGTGCTAGGGATAAAGGGATGGTTGGGTGATTCGATGCTTGCCCTCGAGGAGCTCATGATCACATGACAGTCATTTAATAAACAAGCATGCCAGTAAACACCCAGCAGTGCATGCTCACAAGCACTGTGATGGGAAAGGGCTGGACTGTGAGATACGTGGAGGACCCATGTTAGAGGCAGGCCAAGCTGAGGAAGTGACTTGTGTTCCGGCCTGAACAATGAAAGGAACTCAGCCATCCACGAGCACTGGGAAAAGAGTGCAGTGAATGTAAAAACCCCAAGCTGGAAATGGCTGGAAGTATCCTTAGGGATCTCCGGTCATACCAGGTTTCATTTTTAGATGGATTAAAACAAGCCCACAGAAATTCAGAGTATTTTTCAAGGTCACACAATTCAGCATAGAACTGAGACTATAATTTGGGTGTCTTGCCTTCTAGCCTTGGGTGTCTGACTCCCCTCTGCAGCCATTTCTATTTGTTGAAGGGAAATTTGATTGAATAATTATTATTATTATGAATAAAATGACATACTATATAGGAAAGACTGCTGGCTCTCCTTCTTTTGCTTAATAAATTAACTCTGATTTTTATCTGAGCACTTGTTACCTCAGAGAGGAGAAGAGTCAATAAGACACCCTGTCCTAGAAGATGAACATGGCCATATTACTATTGGTGATTATATTGGGCTATAAATGGGGTAAAAATATGGTGGTATATGTAAATTCTAGGAATTGTCCTTAAAGAGAAGAAATGAGCTCACCCTCCCACCTTTCTTGATGGCTGGAATGTTGATGCAATAGCTGGAGCTCCAGAAGCCATTTTGAACCATGAACTAAACTAGACATGGAAGCCTCACATGGGTTGAGCACCAATATAGAAAGACCCTGTATCTCTAACACTGTCAAATGCATACTAACTCAGTCTCGCTTCCCAAAAGATTTCTTGACCTTGAGAGAGAAATAAACTTCTCTCTTATTCAAGCCATTATTATTTGGGTTCTTCATTATAGTTGAATCAATTTGTAAATACAGCAAATTGAATATATACATAAATGGCTTCCAAGTAGCAGCAAATTTAAAAGTTTCAAGGAAAGGATATGGGATAGTTAACAATACCCGAAGTCTAAGAAATCTACCTCAGTTCAGTTCAGTTCAGTTCAGTCACTCAGTCGTGCCCGACTCTGCGACCCCATGAATCGCAGCATGCCAGGCCTCCCTGTCTATCACCAACTCCTGGAGTTCACGCAGATTCACGTCCATCAAGTCAGTGATGCCATCCAGCCATCTCATCCTCTGTCATCCCCTTCTCCTCCTGCCCCCAATCCCTCCCAGCAGTGACCTACTATAATCAATATCTATTTGGGTCTTAAGTTCATGGGGCTGGGCTGATCTGGGCTGGGCTTTGTTAGCTTGGCTGATCTGGTTTGGGTGTCTGACTCTTGATTAATGTGGGATGGCTTTGCTGGGAGACTGAGACGCCTCAGCGCTGCTCTTCATGTTTCATCCTCTGGCAGGGTAGAGCATGTTCTTCTCACGGCATTGGCCAAGGAGCAGAGCAGAGCAAGCCCACTCATGCAAGAACTGCAAACCTCTGCTTGTGCATAGTGTTTGCTCACATGGCCAAACTAGACTCAGGAGCAAGGAAATAACCTCACCTACTGATGGAAAGAGCTGCAAGATCCCAGCAGCTGGGATTCAGGGAGGGATGGAGAATCAAGGTCATTAATACAACTGGTCTACCACAAAACTGAAAGGCCTCTCTCTCTCCTCCCAAGGCAAAACCTATTGGTAGTTATTAGGTACCATCCATGACCACAGCTTAGGAAATGAACAAACTGAGGTGGCCTACCTTAGCCTTGCCTTTGGAGGAGAGAGAGGCACCCTCAAAGAACTGGCCACCCAATTGCTTGTTAGTTATCAAAGCAATTTCACAGAGTCACTATTTTTACAATTTACAGTTGATTTTGGTTCACTCAGGCTTGACAGGAGTATGAGCAAAGATACATGGCATCCTCAATTTCCCAGAAGAGATAAAAACTCCCAGCATTTAACAAAAGCCAAACATTTACAACTCTGTCTTTTTAGACACCAAGTAGGGTGTACTTAGCCATGTACACCCCTGGCTGTGTCCTTCCATGCCTTCCTTCATGCTGCTCCTCTTCCTAGAATGCCCTTCCCTTCTTTTTCACCTGGTTTACTTTTAAACTCAGTTCAAGTGTCTAATTTTCAGGGTTGAGACTGAGTGAGGTGAGTAGAACACTTCCCTTGGGTACAAAATTTAAGGGAACCAGAAAGCTTAGTGATGAAGATAAATAATATTTAACACAATATTTTTTAAAAATTAAGTTGACAAACTACAGCCAACAGGCCCGGGATTAAGGTGGGGCAAGTGAGGCAAAATTTGCAAATGCACCATTGGATCCTGTCATTATTAAAAATTTTTGCTGTTTTGTTTACTATGGACTTTTTGCATTTATTTTGATTTTTAAAAAACATTTAAAGTATTATTCTGAGTTTTTTGCCATTCACTTAAATTTTGTGCCCAAGTCAAATGCTTTACTCATTTCACCCTAGTCGTGATCCTGTTTGTCTTCCAGGCAACCTACTCTGACCCCCCAGAGGAAAAGTGTTCTGATAATAACAACTCGGATAATAGATGGTGTATAAGTCATTTCTAGACATCTATGTACTTTTATAGCTGTCTGTCTCTGGAACTGTGTAGCAGTCAGGATAGGTTAGGTTATGGCACAATAACAAAACGTTCCCAAATTGTAGTGGCTTAACACAATAATGATTTATCTCTCACACAGATGGCCTGGTCATCCTTCACTGTAGTCACTTGGAAAGGCTCAGAGAACAGCCTACCATACATGTGTCCAGTAACCAAGCCAAAGAGAAACATAGAACTTGGGAGGGTCTCACACTGGCAATTAAAAGCTCTTGCCTGGGAGTCTCATACACACAGACACACACACACACAGCACTTTAACACACAATTCATTGGCCGAGAATTCTCACATGGCCCCACTCCATCACCAGGAGCCAGGAAGTGCAATCCTGTCATGTAACTGGTAGACCTAAAAACTGACTAGATTTAGCTAATTGTACTAATGGCTACCACCACAGACTGTCTTCATTGCCCTCTACCCATCCCTGGCTATAATCTCTTCAAGAGCAAAGCCTGACTCGTAGTAAATCTGGGTATATGCAGCACCCTTCACAGGATCTGGAACAGACAAATATTTACTGACTGTATGCAGAAATTAAACAGAAAGTAAATAAATGACAATTTCGAAGGTCCAGGGGAAGATAAACATGTATATGAAGACATCTTGTAGCCTAAAAGCGAGGTGTCTGCCAGACCTGGATTCAGACTTCACCGGCTGTGTGACCTCCGCAAGGCACTTAATTTCTCTGTGCATGGGTGTTTTCACAGGTAGGTAAAATGGGAAGAACAACAAGGAATGTTTATCTCACAAAGCTGTTGTGAAGTTGAAATGAGATGATAAAAATGATGATGATGTTAAGCAACATTATCTGGCGTTATTCTAAGACCCGCACACAACACAGTATCACGTGGGTATTCTTATCTCCTTACATATGAGGAAACCAAGGCAGAACCAAGCTTCTTCACACTCCAGTTCTCACTTAGGCTCCAGAGCCCTTTTCTCAGCCCGCCAGAAGCACTTTATTAGCAGGGTGACTCAGAAATGGTGGCTTCTGATGCTCGCATCACTGGAGCCAATTCCAGGTGTCGGTCGCCCAGTGTCTGCCTTTGCCTGCAGAGATCTCGTGGCCGTGTGGCCCCCGAGTCCCGGGTGGTCCCGGAGGGCCTGGGCGGGGTGGGAGACCAGCCTTGGGCCCGAGCTGCAGAGGCCGCGGCTCCGCCCGCCGCCTCCTCCCCTGAGCCCTGATTGGCCTGACTCGGCGCCGGCCCCGCCCACCCGGCGCCCGCCCTGGGCCGCGGGCTGAGCAGGGTGCTGCGTGAACTTATTTGTGGAGTTATTAATTACTGAAGGGCGCAAACCGTGCTTCTGTGCATAAAAATATGTTTGAGCAGTTTCTACTTAAACTTTAAAGAGAACGTTAATCAATTTTATTTTAACAAAATGACCTTAAGCAGGGAAAAAAAAAAATTGGTGTTATTTGCCCAAACAGGCAAATTAATTTCTCTCTCTTGAGAAATCTGATAAGTTTCCAGAAATAGCTTTGCATAATTTACACCTGCCCTGGCCGCTCCTAGTTTAACGCCAAGCCCAATCACGAGCCCTACCCAGCCCCAGGCCCAGAAAGAACTGAAGATGGAAAGGTCCTTTAACGGCCCTGCCACTCACTGCCCGTCCCCTACTGTTCCTCGGCCCGCCCCGGCCATGACCTTGGGAAACGCTGAGGGGAAGGAACAAGGTAGCCTCTGGGAGGCCAGCCTAACCTGGGTCAAAGTCCCTGGGAGGAGGGATCCTCTGTACACTAGTAGGGCCTGGGCATTCTCAGGAGGCCTAGAGAGGACCTCCATCCAGCAGATAACCATTCCCCACCCCACACCAGTTTTCCATCTCTCTTCTGAGCCTTGAAAGCTACTGGCACCAGCTTCATCCTCAATGCCTCTGGCCTCTCACCCTTGAAGGATTCCCAGGATGGCAGGCTCCAGAACTATCAGAAGAGTCTGCACCAGCTTCTAAATCGCTGCCTGCTGGATCTTAAGCTCCACACATCCGAGGCCATACCCCAGAGGCCCTGCTGTACTTCCCTTGGGGCTAGGGGTGGGGGTGGGGGGCATACACATCACCCTCTTGAACTGTGGGGCTTAAAGGCAGGATCAGGGAGCTGCTGGAGCTACCTTTGCGTCTATCAGGCTGCTGTGGGGAGGGAATAAGACTCTTAAGAGAACCTCAACTTCAAGAGGGTAGAGTTCTCAGTCATTAAAAAAATAATAATAATGAAATAATGGCATTTGCAGCTACATGGATGGATCTAGCGATTATCATGCTAAGGGAAGTAAGTCAGAGAAGACAGATTCTGGATGACATCCCTTATATGTGGACTCTAAACTATGACACAGATGAACACAAGGAGCTTCCCAGGTTGCTCTAGTGGTAAAGGACCCCGCTGACAGGGGGTGTAAGAGACGCAGGTTCCATCCCTGGGTTGGGAAGATCTAGAGAAAGGCACGGCAACCCACCCCAGTATTCTTGCCTGGTGAATCCAATGGACAGAGGAGCCTGGCAGGCTACAGTCCATGGGGTCAGTCCCAAAGAGTTGGACGCAACTGATTTAGCATGCCTGAAATAGAAATAGGACTTCCCAAATTCATAGACATAGAGAACAGGCGTGTGGTTGCCAAAGGGGAGCTGGGGCAGAGGGAGGATTGGATTGGGAGTTTGGGGCTAGCAGATACAACTGGTGTATATACCGAGAGTAGGTAAACACCAAGGTCCTCCTGTGTAGCACAGGGAACTGGATTCAGTATCCTGTGATAAACTATAATGGTAAAGAAAAAAAAAAAAGAGGTCATAGTTTCGTCTTTTTGTTTCTGCTGTAACCCCAGCACCTAGAACAGTGCCAGAACAAAGTAGTTGCTCCATAAATATTGAGCATTGAATAAATGAGCAGATGTTGAATAAATGAATAGATAAAAGGCGCTAGTTCCACTATTACTACTAGTATAATTGTTGCAGGTTTTTAAGTTTTTCCAAATATAAAGTTAGCTCATAATACGGAAAATTGTTTTTCAAACTGATTTACCTGTTAGCTACCCTCGCCACCCCTGGAGATTCTGATAGGATGAGTTGAATGAAGAGTTCCCTTCCTCCTCTCCCTGTGAAATCACTATTTGCATCTAGTAAATGTTCAATTCGTTTTTGTTGAACGGGTGCATGAGAGCCCACAGCAGGAGCCACAGACTCAGGGCAGGCAGTCCAGGTGAATGAGTGAAGTGGGCTGGGCGTAGCGGGGCTGGATGGATTGGGGGGCCGTCCATGCCCATCTCAAGGAGGTCCAGCTCCTTGCTGCCCTGTGAGAATTCAGACCTCGGTTATCAGATCTTCCAATCTTTCAAGAGGGAGAACTCCAGATTTTATTGTGAAAAGTCCCAATATTTCAGTGCTGGTAATTACTTCAGAGTTTAATTTAAAAAAGAAAGAAAGAAAGAAAGAAACCCCAAACAAAAAATACAAGTGTGCCAGGGCAGACACTTTTGAGGACTAGGTTTGGTGATTGGGCCACCAGTTGGAGGCCTTCTGAGAACATGTGAGAGAACGCTATAGGCCCTGGAACTTCCGGCACCAAATGGAGGGGAATGGGCCACCGTCTGGGAAAGCCTGTGGAGGCTGAAGGAAGCTAGCCGCCCTCCTCTGGGGTGGTGGGCTGAAGGCAAAAGTGGGAGATCCACATCCCTGCCTCTCTTCTCATTGGATGGATTTGTCTGTTTTCCTTTCTAGCAGTAGAGCTGGATCCTCAGGCTTTCCGTGCCTCAGTTTCTTCATCTATAAAATGGGGATAAATAATTGGGGCTCTCTTTGAGTGGTGAGAATTTGAGGAGAGAGCATAGTAGACTTTAGCACAGTTCCTGCTGACACGTGTAAGGTATGCATAGACCTGGTTGGGTGACCAGGTGGTCACCCAACGCCTACAGATAGCCTGGAGCTCCAGAGTCACCTGGAAGTCTCTTCTGGAGGGAGAGAACCTACATGGAAGCCAGTTTCTGTTCCTGAATGTTTTAGGGATGATCCTGCTACTGATGTGAAACAGACAAGCCTAGAACAAAGGGGATTTCACAGCTCTGGGAGGCCAGGCCCTGCGACAGAAGACAGGCAGGGACTGGGGCCTGGCTGTGTGCATCCTGCTCCGAGCACCAAGCAGCAGGCTGGGAGTCCACACTCGCTGCTCTCTGTTGCCAGTGCCCTGTGTGACTTCACGCAAGTCCTTTCCCTACCCTGGGCCTCCGGTTCCTCATCTGCGAAGTGAAAGTGTTGAATCAGAAGCTCTCCAAGCTAATCTTGGCTTTAGCTTCCTACGTTTACGAGAATTTCTCGGGAGGGCTGGGGACCTGGGACAGGGCACAAGGATGGCTTCTGAGTAGGGACAAGGATTCCTGTACCCGGGAGGGCAGAAGGTCTGAGGACAGGCCACACCACATTTGACAGCACTCTGGAGGCATGTCGAATACGCGGGGGACAGTTGTATTAGCTGATGGTTCTTGGAGTCCCATAGAAAGCAGTAGAGAAAATCAACCCTGAGAATATTAGGAGGAAAATCTCCTAGCTCTTCTGATTTTTGAACAGGGTAGAGTTCTGATTTGCCCTTGGCATGAGAACATCCTGCTCTGGCAGCCTGAGGGCTCCTGACTCTGTCCTGCACCCTGGTGCCCTGTCCCCAGGCACTGAGGGTTTGTGCTGCCTTCTGGCATCCCTGTAACAGCATTCGTCCCTCCCCTGGGGCCGAGCCGTCCTATAGCTCCTTCAGGGCTTAGCTCCAGAACCACCATCTGACCTCCCCTCAGGTACCTGCTGGGCTTGCCGTGACAACACCCAGCACAATGCAAGGCATGAAGATGCTGTTTGCTGAATTCAGAGTCCTGATTCTCCCAGACAGTTATCCTCGTTATCTTCATTCTCATTTTACAGTAAATGAAACTAGGGCTCAGTTCTAACAGCTAGTGAAGATGTGAAACCTGGAGATCGGTCTGTAAGGCTGGACTCTAGCCAGGGAAGGCAGGTGGATATTCAACTTAAAAAGTTATTAAATAATAATAGAAAAATGTTTAAAGTCTTCTGATGGATATAAATAAAGTTAACCATCATTTAAAAACATCAACCATTCCTCCTACACACACTCCTTCCAGACTTATTTCTTCCAGAGATAGTCTATGCACATGAAAGCATACATTTGTGTATATTGCTATCTTTTCTTTCATAAAAATATGTTGTTGAACACATTGTTCTGTAACTCATTTTTCATTCCCTTATTAATATGCTGTTCCTTTCTCTCCTTGTTAGTATACAGAGATCTTATTCTTTTGCAGGTGGGGGGGTGGGGAGTTTTTCAGTTAAAAATTCAATTTTAAATTCAGTTAAAAATTCAATATTTACAAGTTGTATGTAAGGCTATTCAAATGATCTATTTCATGTTGGGTGAGTTGTGGCAGTCTATGTTTTTCAGTGAGTTTGTTTATTTCATCTAATTTGTGAAGTTTATGTGAGTAAAGTTGCTCATAGTGTTTCATTGTTGTGCTTTTGATGTCTGTAGGGTCTGTAGTAACATTTCCTATTTTATTCCAAGTGTTGGTACTTTGTGTCTTCTCTTTCTTTCTTTATAAGTCTTATTAGAGGTTCATTCATTTTACTGATTTTTCCCTAAAACCTTATGCTTTGTTTCACTTTTTTCTATTCTTTTTCTGTTTCCATTTCACTCACTTCTGTTTTTTATTTTCTTCTGCTTGCTTTGGATTTATTTTGCTCTTGTTTTTCTAGGTTCTTGAGATAGAAACTTAGATTACTGGTTTTGAGACTAAATATATGTATTTAGTGGAGAAGGCAATGGCACCCCACTCCAGTACTCTTGCCTGGAAAATCCCATGGGCGGAGGAGCCTGCTGGGCTGCAGTCCGTGGGGTCGCTAAGAGTCGGACACGACTGAGTGACTTCACTTTTACTTCTCACTTTCATGCATTGGAGAAGGAAATGGCAACCCACTCCAGTGTTCTTGCCTGGAGAATCTCAGGGACGGGGGAGCCTGGTGGGCTACCGTCTATGGGGTCGCACAGAGTCGGACACGACTGAAGCGACTTAGCAGCAGCATATGTATTAGTGGTATACATTTCCTTCTTGGTACTGCTTTGGCTATGTTCCCAAATATTTGATATGTATGTTGTATTTTCATTTTCATTTCATTTAATGTATTTAAAAAAACTTCTCGTGGGCCTTTCTCTTTGATCCATGCTGCATTTTCAAGTGTTTGGTGATTTCTCTGTTATCTTTCTGTTATTAATTTCTAGTTTGATTCCATTGAGGTGGGAGAACACACTCTGTAATTTAAATTCTTTTAAATTTGTTGATTTCTTTTTATGGCCCATAATATCATGGCATAAATTCCATGGGATTTAAAAGAATGTGTGTTCTGTTATTATTGGGTAGAGTGTTTTATAAATGTCTCAGATCCTGTTGGTTGATGGTATGGTTGAGTTCTTCTATATTTTTGCTGATTTTCTGTCTAGTTGCTCTTTTAATTGTTCAGAGAAGCTTGTTGGAGAGTCCAAATGTAATTATGGATATGTCTATTTTTTCCTTTCAATTCAAATAGTTTTCGCTATGCCTGTTTTGGGGCTCTAATGTTTGCATATACGTTTAGGACTGCTGTCTTCTGAGTGGATGAATCCTTATATCATTCTGTAATATCTTTTTTGTTTCTGGTAGTTTTCTTTGCTCGAAAGTCTACTTTATCTAATAATAATATGGTCATTTGTGTTTTATTTTGATTCATGTTTGCTTTATATATTTTTCCACACTTTACTTGCAACCTGTTTTTATCGTTGCATTTGAAGTGGGTTTCTTATATTAAACAGGGAGCACAGAGGTATACCATCTACTCTGCCGACCTCTGTCTTGTAATTGATGCAGTGGGTCATTTACACTTAATGTAATTATCTCACTATTTTTCATTTCTCTAATTTCTTTTTACTGCTTTCTTACCCTGAACTTTTTTTTTTTCAAATTTCATTTCAGTTTGTATACGGTCTTTTTTGAGTGTATTTCCTTGCAGAACTTTAAAAAAATAACATTAGATATTATATTATATATACATAACTTATTAAATCTACTGATATTGTCATTTACCAGTTTTGAGATGCATAGAAATCTTACCTCCTTTTATGCTTTTACCCTCTCCTGTTTATAATAGTATATTAGTTATTCTTTTACACACATTTATAAGCATACCAGACATTAAAATTTTTGCTTCAATCATTAGGTGTAATTTAGAAAACTCAAGAGGAGAAGAAAAATCTATTTTGTTTATTCCTATTTTTGCATATTGTCCCGTTCCTTCCTTCCTTCCTTCATGTTCCATGGTTCTTTCTTTTATAATTTCTTTTTTTTGTTTAGAAAACTTCCTGTAGCCATTCTTTTAGGGTAGATTGTCTGGCTACAAATTCTCTTAGTTTTCCTTCATTTAAAAATATCATAATTTCCCCTTTATTCCTGAACAATACTTTCACTGGATGTAAGGTTATGGGTTGACAGTTCTTTTCTTTCAGCATTTGAAAAATGTTGTGCCACTTCCTTCTTTATCATTTCTGATGAGAAATTCACTTTTATTCAGATTATTTTCCCTCTCTAGGCAAGATGCTCCTGTCTGCTTTCAAGACTTTTCCATGCTCTTCAGTTTTTAGAAATTTGACTATGACGTGTCTTGGTGTGGATTTCTTTGGGTTTATACTGTTTGAAGTTTGCTTATCTTCTTGAATCTGTAGATTTACCTATTTTGCCAAATTTGGGATTTTTTTTTTTTTTTCAACCAGGTACTTTTCTTGACCCTACTGTCTTTTTCCTCTTTTCCCAGGATTCTAGTGACACTAATGTTTTGTTATAGTCCCATCTATCCCTAAGGCTTTGTTAATTTTTTCCAGTTTATCTTTTGTTTGTTAAGATTGAATAATTTCTATTACTCTATCTTCCAGTTCACTGATTCTTTTTCCTGCCCCTTCCTTTCTGCTTATGAGCCCATTGAGTGTTTTATTTCACTTACTGTATTTTTCAGTTCTAAAATTTCCAATTGTTTCATCTTTGTATCTTTTACTTCTTTACTAAGACTTTCCTTTTTTTCCCACTAATTTCAGGCAAGTTTGTAACTACCATTAAAGCATTTTTATGGTGGCTGCTTTAATATCCTTGTCAGATAATGCTAACACATCTGTCATCTCAATTTTCTATCTGTTGGTTGCCATTTTTCATTCTGTTTGTTATCCTCCTAGTTCCCAGTAAAACAATCTTTATTGAAATTTTCACATTCTGCATGTTATGTAATGAGACTCTGGATATTACATAAACTTCCTCCTTTGGTTCTTTTCCTCTGCATTGGTAGCTGGTGGTGCGAGTGTCTTCTTAAAATGAGGTAGGAGTGGGATTTCAGTTACCCATGAAGTCTCCATTGGTACCTAAGGAGGGTTACCTAGGTCTCCACTGATACCCAAGATTCTTTATTACAGCTGGGTGGAGGTGGAGCTCTGACTCCCCATCAGGTTTCCAGTGATACCTCTCTGAATGGGAGTGTTAGGAGGGCCTTGTTGCTGCCTCCATTGTGGTCTCCATTGATCCCGTAGAGGGGTGGGTGGCCTCATTACTACTGGACAGAGGCACAGGCTCTGCCTCTCACTAGGCCTCCTCTGATACCTCCCCAGTGGGCAGGGAGGCTGTGAAGCTGGGCAGTGGAAATCCAGGTTCCCAAGCACAGGGGAGTAGGAAAAGGGACTTGTTACTGAACTGCAAGGATGGAAACTCCGTCTTCCAGCTTGGCTTCTCTGATTCCCCATTATGCTGGTGAGCACTGGGGAATGTCATTACAGACTCGTGACAGTGAAATGTTAGGGTCTCTACACTGTGGGGGTGGAGCCACAGTTTCTTTCTGCAGTGTTTGGCTAGGTTAGAATTGTTATTTTCCAAAAGTTTTGTATGGTATGGACCTAACAGAAGCAGAAGATATTAAGGAGAGGTGGCAAGAATACACAGAAGTATACAAAAAAGATCTTCATCATCCAGATAACCATGATGGTGTGATCACTCACCTAGAGCCAGACATCCAGGAATGCCAAGTAAAGTGGGCCTTAGGAAGCATAAATATGAACAAAGCTAATGGATGTGATGGAATTCCAGTTGAGTGTTTCAAATCCTAAAAGATGATGCTGTGAAAGTGCTGCACTCAATATGTCAGCAAATTTGGAAAACTCAGCAGTGGCCATAGGACTGGAAAAGGTCAGTTTTCATTCCAATCCCAAAGAAAGGCAACACCAAAGAATGTTCAAACTACTACACAATTGCACTCATCTCACATGCTAGCAAAGTAATGCTCAAAATTCTCCAAGTCAGGCTTCAACAGTACGTGAACTGTAAACTTCTAGATGTGTAAACAGGATTTAGAATAGGCAGAGGAACAAGAGATCAAATTGCCAACATCTGTCAGATCATAGAAAAAGCAAGAGAGTTCCAGAAAAACATCTACTTCTGCTTAATTGACTACACCAAAGCTTTTGACTGTGTGAATCAAAACAAACTATGGAAAATTTTGAAAGAGATGGGAATACCAGGCCACCTGACCTGCCTCCTGAGAAATCTGTATGCAGGTCAGGAAGCAACAGCTAGAACTGGACATGGAACAACAGACTGGTTCCAAATTGGGAAAGGAGTACATCAAGGCTGTATATTGTCACTCTGCTTATTTAACTTACATGCAGAATATATTAAGTGAAATGCCAGGCGGGAAGAAACACAAGCTGGAATCAAGATTGCCGGGAGAAATATCAGTAACCTCAGATATGCAGATGACACCACCCTTATGGCAGAAAACAAAGAACTAAAGAGCCTCTTGATGAAAGTGAAAGTGGAGAGTGAAAAAGCTGGCTTAAAACTCAACATTCAAAAAACTAAGATCATGGCATCCAGTCCCATCACTGCATGGCAAATAGATGGGAAAGCAATGGAAACAGTGACAGACTTTATTTTTGGGGGTTCCAAAATCACTGCAGATGGTGACTGTAGCCATAAAATTTAAAAACGCCTGCTCCTTGGAAGAAAAGCTATGACCAACCTAGAGAGCATATTCAAAAGCAGAGACATTACTTTGCCGACAAAGATCCATCTAGTCAAAGCTATGGTTTTTCCAGTGGTCACGTATGGATGTGAGGTTGGACTGTGAAGAAGGCTGAGCGCCGAAGAATTGATGCTTTTGAGGTATGGTGTTGGAGAAGACTCTTGAGAGTCCCTTGGACTGTAAGGAGATCCAACCAATCCATCCTAAAGAAGATCAGTCCTCAATATTCATTGGAAGGACTGATGCTGAAGCTGAAACTCCAATGCTTTGGCCACCTGATGCAAAGAACTGACTCATTGAAAAAGCCCCTGGTGCTGGGAAAGATTGAAAAGAGGAGAAGGGGACGACAGAGGATGAGATGGTTGGATGGCATCACCAACTTGATGGACATGAGTTTGAGTAAACTCCAGGAGCTGGTGATGGACAGGGAGGCCTGGCATGCGGCACTTCATGGGGTCTCAAAGAGTCGGACACGACTGAGCAACTGAACAGAACTGAACTGAAAAGTTTTGTGTCTTGGTAGGGTGCTCCTTTACTGATCCTTTGGCTAGAGAAGTCAAGCTTTTGTTGGGGGGATTTTTTTCAATCTGTGCCAGTTGGTGTTTCCAAGTCTGAGATATGTGAAGCAGAAAGTAAACCCGGTGACTTCACCATTGTGTTGTTTCGGGTCCTGAGGTTCTTAGTCAATCTGCCTTCTTCATCTTTTTGAGTCTGTACTTAAAAACAAAACAAAACAAAAAAAACACATAAATGTCCAGGGGTTTTAGTTGAGCTTAGGATGAGAAACAGGGGGCGGGGGAATGTCTGTCCCAGCTTGCTGCAAGTGGAAGTCCCTTCAGATAGTTTCTTTTAAAATGGCTCCAGTGTTTCCTGTTAGATAAACAAATCCTCATTGATTGAACCTATTCCCTGTTGTTGGGCAGTTGTTCGCAGTCTTTGTGTTACAAGCAGTGCTGCTGCTGCTGCTGCTGCTAAGTTGCTTCAGTCGTGTCCGACTCCTAGCGACCCCATGGACTGCAGCCTACCAGGCTCCTCCCTCCACGGGAGTTTCCAGGCAAGAGTACTGGAGTGGGATGCCATTGCCTTCTCCAAACAGTGCTGCAGTGAACATTATAATTTATTTAATAGGTCTGTGTGGTAGGGGGCTTCCCAGGTGGCATTAGTGATAAAGAACCTGCCTGTCAATGCAGGAGATGTAAGAGTTGTGGGTTCCATCCCTGGGTCAGTAAGGTCCCCTGGAGAAGGGAATGGCAACCCACTCCAGTATTCTTACCTGGAGAATCCCATGGACAGAGGAGCCTGGTAGGCTATGGTCCATGGGGTCTCAAAGAGTTGGACACAACTGAAGTGATACATGCCTTGGTGTGAGCATAGAACAATTCCAGAATGTTGAACTAAGCAGATTGGACTTCACGTGGTGGGTTGGTTCTTAGGATAGAAGATTTTGGTGGGGAAACACGTGGAAGGACAGGAAGAGAGGAATAGGGGAGGGCAAGTTGGACTGGGACCAACCAGAGGAAGCACATGCCAGACCCAAACCAAGCAGCCTGCCCCAATTTATGCCAATGGTGTAGCCCAGATCCTTGGAAAATTTTCAGCTGGCCTTGGCCCAGCCTGGTCCTGCTCTCCTGGAGTTGCCACCCTCTGACTGCCATCTTTTGAGGGCTAGCCCCTGAGGTCAGTTTGGGAGAATATGCAACCTTCTCTCCATTAGTTGATCTTGCCCCCCCAGGCACGGCCCTGAGAGGGCTCACGGTGCCTCCTCTGCCTGCTTCCTATTGTGACAGAACTCCCCTGGCTACAGCGCGGTACAGAGCACACTTTCCATGCATCCTCTCAGTCGGGGCTCCCTACCAGTGGGAAGGCAGGCTGGGCCAGGAGAAGTGTCTGGTCTAAGGCCACACAGCAGTGGGGAGGGACAGATGTAAGATTGAGACCTGGGTGGTCTGACTCTGAAGTCGGTGGAGGAACTTGGGATCCAAAGTGACCTTCTAGAACGGGCATGGTGGAAAAACGACCAGAAAGAGGGCTGCCCAGGTCTAGGCCTGTGAGGCAGAAGCCCTGAAGGAAGGAAAGCGGGAGGAGGAGAGAGGTTGGAGCCTGCTCCTGCCTTTATCACCTGCAAAGGCTTGCACAGACGATGGGGCTAGAAGGGATTCCGGGGTCAGGAGGTGACTGGCAGGCCCCCAGGGGGCCCCTGTTGGACCATGTTATAGAGCAAAGCTGTGTCAGATGATGCTTTTGACCAGTCCTCTCTTAACTGGGGGCCTGGAAAACTCTGTTTATCATTAGAGGCCAAACTGCTTTTAGCAGCATGACAAGGCAAATAGAGACATACAGAGGCCCACGCAGACATGCACAGCCCAGACGCAGTCACCCACACACACACACACCAGGCACATAAACCCAGGCTGTCCGCTTGGACACACGCACGCATACATGGAGACAGGCCCCCTGTGCGTGAGCACACATGTGTGCGCACCACACACACCCACACGGCAGCATATGGAGCAACCCTGCCTTCCCCCATAGTTTCCAGGAGGCTCAGCGGGGGGTGCGAGTTCCACATCTGACTTTCCTTGTGTTCGTTAGACTCTCGGTGTAATTAAACGTTGCATTGAATAATCCAGCGCGGGCTCAGGGATGGCAGAGGAGGCTGGGGTGGGCTGGCGACGGGGGTCTAGAGGGCTGTCTCAGTGTCACCGCTCTCTGCCATGCTCGTCCTGGCCTGGGACCCTGGCGCGGAGGAACCCTTGGCCACAGGGCCATGTGGCCAGGCCTTGAGCAAGGATGGGAGTGGGATGGTGGTCCTGGGAGACCCTTGGGTGTCCTTAGCTTAGGAGTCTCTTGTGTTCCCCTCTAGTGAGGTGGAATTCCCAGCTGGCTCTTAGGGGCAGAGGAAGGGTACCTGGACACTGGGGAGGCCCTCTGTCCAGCAGAATGGCCAACTTGCCCACTTCTCCTGGGGAGAGGAGGCAAGAAGGCCTTCCATTTCCTCCCTCTCTTTTCTTTTAAATGGGCCATTGATGCCCCCAGCCTGCAAGGCAGGAGCCCAGTGTGGTGGCTGCATACCACCTGCATAAGTATTACTTGCTGCCGTGTGACTTGGTGCGACATTCTTCCCATCTGTGAACTCGGTGTCCTCATGGGTAAAATAGGGTCATGGGAGGACTCACCTCATGGGTTTGTTGGGGGATGAACCTGGCTCCTAAAGCAATATTCCTCAGATTTGCTAACAATCATACCTGGCCCAGCAGTTAAGCCACATGCTGTGCGTGTGGTTCTTTCCCACAAAGCTGATTTGGGTCATGCCTACTCATCTGCTGAAGGTGAGATTTTGGATCCAGTGTGGATGACATCATGGTACCATCTTGGTCCCCACTCTGAGCCTTGACTGCCTCATCTGTGGAATGGGGTTGACAGCTGTGGTACCCAGCATGGTGGCAAGGATGGAGCAGGCTTCTGCAATGCAAAGAACTGGAGAAACTGCTGGCTGCTGTGTCCAGGAGCAGCTTGATCTCCTCCCCACCCTTCCTCTTGTTCAGATCTCCCTTCTGGAGCCATAAGTGCCCCCTTCTGCAGCCCTCTCCAGAGGACAGAGATGCGGCTGCCCTGCGCTCAGCTCAGAACCCAGCCAGCCCCCTCTGGGCAGGTTGCCTACTGGGTGGCGAGGACCTGGTGTGGAGAACCCCTGAGCCCCCAACCCAGGTCCAGGTGGGTCTGGGGTGTCCAGCCTGCTGTCCCAGGGCCAGCCCCTTTCCAGTGAGGACTTTGAAACAAGTGCCAGCCCCTGGTGTGTGCCAGCTGGACCATGGGTGGGGTAGGCTGAGGATAAGCCATGACGAAGGTGACGTGGCTAGAAAAGAACCATGCATCCAAATCCTTGCTGGAAGCCAACTCCCGTCTGCCACCAACGGACTGGCTCCCAGAGGCCGTGAGTCCAGGGGGAGAGCCAACTCCCGCATGTCACACACGTGCACTGGGGCCCACTCAAGCCTCCATACGTGTACTTTCAGGCACACTTGTGGGCCGGAGCCAAGACATGCTGGTAGAGTTTCCTGGATTCTCACATGCAAACACAGATGGGCTCACCCGGGGGCACTATCAGCTACACGTTTGCCCACAGAGACGCAGATAGATCTGAGCTCACTAGACACACACAACTGTGTGCACACGTTCAAGGGTGCGTAGCACCCAGTGACCTCCCACTGCTGTGGCCCTTCCACGCTCTCGAGAGACATGCCACCGTGTCTCCCGTCTTATCCAATCTGCACAACCCTTCCACTGCCTTTGTTTTACAGGGGACTCAGGCTCAGTGCACTTCCAAAGCCACACAGCCCCTGATAGCCCGGCTGCGTGGGATCTCAGGTCCCAGCCCCAAATCCAGGGGTATAACATCCGTAGCTTCTCCACTGGCCTTCCTCCTTCTGCGGCTAGGCCATGGGAATGGCTGGAGAACGGGGCTACCTAAGACTTTCAAAGGATGTTTTAAAGATGGAGCGTGCCCTTGGTGCCTCTCCCGTCACCCGGCGACTCTGAGCTGTGCTGCGGCAGCCTGTGAATAGTCAGGCCCTCACGGAGACTCTTCTCCGTTTCTTCCCCTGCTCCTGGTTTTGTGCTAAGTCTCAAGTGAAACTGATCTTTTCTTTTCTAAGGAGAGGGAAATCTGTCTTTTGTTCTGCTGCTGCTCCCCCAGGGCCCCTCAGAAGTGGAGGCCCCCCGCCCGGTTTAGGGGGCACGCCTCCGAACCAATCGCTGCCTGGCACGGTTCCCTGGGCACTGGGCTTGGGCCCGGTGCCATGCGAGCAGATGGCCGTGATTGCTGGCAACCCGGAGACCCTGCAGGAGAGTCGCGTATGGGTGTTTACAGCATCCTGGTCCTGCCGAGAGCATCAAAATGGCAGACCGAGTGGCTCCCGGCCCACCTGGGGTCGGCGTAGGGGCAGTGCACATTCCTGAAAAGGAGAAAGGGCCCCCTTTTTCTCCCAAGGAGACCCCTCCCTGTGGCCTAGTGGCCAGCACCCATCACCCATTGTGGTGTCCCATGCAGGGAACAGCAAGCCCCTCATCCTGGGGTGGGGGCATTCTCCCACTCTGCCACCTCTCACCTCCACCTCCTTCAAGTGCCCTTCCTGTGGTTCCGCAGGGTCTCCCTCCTCTCAGCGGCTCTACAGGAGAGTCTTGCATTTATTCAGAAAACCAAGTGAACATCTCCTGTGTGCTCAAACAGTAAGGAGCAAGACAGAGGCCCTCAAAGCCTCGTTCCTTTCTCAAAGCCCCCCTCCACTTGTATTTGGTGACATACAAGTGCCTGTCCCATCGCCAGGCTGAGCTCCACTGGATCAGGGTCCTGGCACATAGTAGGTGCACAACAAATCTTTGTTGACTGATTTAGGGGACCTTTGTCTTTCACTTTC
>SJXQ01011889.1:249397-268847 GCA_006408695.1 Aepyceros melampus
TGGAAGCTCCCAGGTAAAACCCCTGCTCCCTCCCTTTATCCCAAACCTCTTTTTTGAGGTTTGGCTGCATTTTTGATCTTAACAAGTTTTTTTTCTTTTTTTTTTTGTCATCTTTGCCAGGGCTTTTACAATGCGATTTCCTTTTATTTTAAAAACGGTGGCTTTCAAGCCTCCTCTCATCTAGGATTGTTTCATGTTTGCAGGTTTCTGGAAGGTTTGGAGCCAGACCCTGGGTGGGCGACTTCCCATCCTTGCTCTGCCCGTCGGCTGGGAAGGGGTGGGGGCCTCCGGGCAGCAGCCTCCTTTCCAGCCCCTCTCCAGCTGGGCCAGAGCGATGGAGAAAGAGGCAGGGCCCCCACCTGCCCGCCTCCCCTGGACTCCTCCTCTCCACACAGCAGAGTACCTCGTGTGGGAGACAGGCTGCCTGAGTTTCACCCTGGGGCAGGTACTTGCACCCTTCGCTGCCCCATATGTACAGTGGGAATTGCAACTGTACTCGAAGATAATAGAAGTAAGTACTTATTAATACTATAAGTAACAGTACTCTAAGACTATAGCAATAAGCATTTAGTAAGTACTTACTGGGCTTCCCTGGTGGCTCAGACGGTAAAGAACCTGCCCACAATGTAGGAGAAATGGGTTCTATCCCTGGGTTGACAAGATCCCCTGGAGGAGAGCATGGCAACCCACTCTCGTATTCTTGCCTGAAGAATCCCATGGACAGGGGAGCTTGGTGGGCTGCCGTCCATGGGGTTGCAAAGAGTTGGACACAACTGAGCAACTAAGCACAGCATAGCACAGCATAAGTAGTAATGCTATCAGATGACACATGGGAAGTGCCTGGCCCAGAGCCTGCCTGGCACAGAATGGAGGGTTAAGAATGGTACCTTTATAAGAGGGCAGGCCCTTGATCTCCCAGACCTCAGACAGCTGACTCCTAGCCCTCCATCCAGCATCATCTGCTGCCTCAGCATCTGCTCCTTTCAAAGCGCCAGCTGGTGGCATGCCTCACCTTGTACCTTCCCATTCTGGATCTTTAGTGACCCTGCCCCCCATTCCTGGGCCCTTCTCCACATCCTCTCCTCATGCCAGGAGCCTCCTCCATCCCTCAAGAGTCAGCTCAGCGCCACCTACTCTGGGGTATCTTCATCTCCAACCCAGCTAATAGTAATCACACCTTCTTCTATACTTGCATGATTGAATTCAGTTTTTATTATATTCAGAGATGCAAGAAGTGTGGGTTTGGTTTGGCTTTGGAAGCAGGAAGATACAGAACAGAATCCAGTTTTTGGTAGGTGCTAGCTTCCCCATTTTCCTAGCTGTGCACCCATGATCATATGTCTTAATCCCTTGGAACCTCAGTTTTCTCATCGGTAGATGGGGATGGCTATACCCTCTGCAGCGTAAGCTCCAGGAGAGAGTGCTCTCTGTTTCTAATACTCTGCTGTATTTCCACCAGAAGTACGTAGCAGGTCTCAACAAACAACTTACCATCAGTGAAGGATCACTGGGTTTGTAGAACTCTTTGCTTGATGGTAATCCTCTTAATCATGTCCATTATCATCGAGAAACTCATTCATTCACTGATTCATTAAAGGATTCAAAGATTGAGTGGCTATTATGTACAGGGCACTGGGTCAGGCACGGGAGACCTCCAGAGGAATGGGGGACATTTCCGCCCTTGTAGGGATTAAAGATGAGATGTAGGCAAAAGTGATGCTGTCACATGGCGTGTGACATGGCCTTGATGGACCTGACTATCCCATAGTTCAGAGGCCAAGTGAAGTTTCTCTTGTCCATTGACACCATAGGATACAGCCCGTGTTTTGCACACTGCGTGCTTAGTTGTTCAGTCTTGTTCGACTCTATGGGACCCCACAGCCAGGCCCTTTTCTCTGTGGAATTTTCCAGGCAAGATTGCTGGAGCAGGTTGCCATTTCCCACTCCAGGGGGTCTTCCCAGCTCAGGGATGGAACCCCATCTCTTGAGTCTCCTTCATTGGCAGGTGGATTCTTTATACCACTGCACCACCTAGAAAACCTTTGCACACATTGGATACATAATAAATGCCCCTGAATTGAATTAAGAATGGTCCTTAGAAGCCCATTCCTTGAAAGTTGTCCCTCACTTAACCAATCCCCAGTGCCCTAGAGCCCAAGGCTCTTCTCCACTCTATCCTGAAGTTACCTTTTGTAAACACAGCTGCCCCAGGAAACCCAAAGTAGGTGTGGTTTTGGGGAATGCACACACAGTAAGAACTTTGTCGCTTGCTAGACATCAGATGGTCTGTCTCCTGCTTCCCTCCCTTTTTTTTTTTTCACTTTTTATCACCCTCAGAAAGCAGAACATAAAGCTGACATATCATTTTAGTGTTCCCCAAAGTGAAGATATTCAGATGCTTCTTTCAAAATTCAGCTCTGGGGCCCCAGGAGCATCTCTGCTTATGTGCCTGTGAAACCTACACCATGATAGCTCCGAATTTATATTTTGGAGCCCTCTTCTCCAATCAACCCACGTCTCCGCTCTCAGCCCAACCCGTGTGGCCCATTTCCCACCTCCAGGTCTTTATCTGTCCTGCTCATTGAACTTTAAAGGCTTCCATCTCCTTCTCACTATTCAAATTGATGGTGGACATCTCCCATTGCTTGTGCAGCCTCTTTTCCCATTTGTGGAATCAAACATACTCTTTGTGCTTATCTTCCTTTGGGGAACCACACACTCTCTCTCACATGTAGTCCTTGGATATTAGATGGGATGAATGTCACCCATTGTCTCCAGGAGTGGAACAGGTGACCCAGGGCTGATCAACTGCAGCGTCAAATCCTTCTGACCATATGATTGGCTCATGGATGCCCGCATGGCCCAAGAGAAGCCAGTTGGCCCATCACCACCTTCCACAGCACAGAAAAGATGCCCTCCCTGCCACTGGCCCCACCTTCCACAGCACAGAAAAGATGCCCTCCCTGCCACTGGCCACAGAGAGGGAGGGTAGAAGCTGGTTGCTGGAAGGGATACAGTTTGTAGACTGTATGACTGGACTATATGATGGCCAGGTGGGGAAAGGAGGTTCTTTAAGTCACTGTGTTCAGCTAGTCCTACCTATCCCTGGACTTTCAGTTACAGAGTCACTGAATTCTGCATACACACACACACACACACACACACACTCACACAAGCATATGCACTCACGTGTGCAACTACCATTCTTTTTTTTTTTTTCCTTAAGCCTCTTGGAATTAGATTTTTCATCCCTAACCATTTGCTAGAATCTCTGATGAATCTGAAACTCCAAGCCCTGGATGCAGGAAGACAGGGAAAATAGCCCCAAACCCCTTGCTGCTGCTGCTGCTAAGTCACTTCAGCCGTGTCTGATTCTGTGCAACCCCATCGATGGCAGCCTACCAGGCTCCGCCATCCCTGGGATTCTCCAGGCAAGAACACTGGAGTGGGTTGCCATTTCCTTCTCCAATGCATGAAAGTGAAAAGTGAAAGTGAAGTTGCTCAGTCGTGTCTGACTCTTAGTGACCCCATGGACTGCAACCCACCAGGCTCCTCCGTCCATGGGATTCTCCAGGCAAGAGTGCTGGAGTGGGGTGCCATTGCCTTCTCCAAAAGCCCCTGATGTAGTGGGATTCCAGATCCAGGTGCTCTGTTAAACAAATTATCCTCCACTTTTCTCATTGGCCCCACCTGGTAGAAGGAGGGGATCTGTCTCCTCCTTGTTTGAGCTGAGAGGAGGATACCAGAGAAGGAAGAGTTCCAAATCGCCTTCTCTTCTGCTCTGTGGGCCGGGGGACACCCTTCTCAGGTTTCTATATTGTTTTACCTTTTACTTTTTTTTCAGATTTACCTTCCTAATGAGGTTTCATGCAGGCAAACATATTAGGATTAGTTTGTAATCCTTGAGCTCACAGACAGCGAGGGTGGGACGGCCCTGGAGTGGGCTAGAAGCTGAGAGGAGGTGTTTGCTGTGGGAAACCCACAGGGTGGGGAGCACATGGGTAACGAGGTGTAACCACATGTGAAAACGGCTTTCAGATAAGTTGTTGATTCGTTTGTTTAATCCACTGTTACGAGTCATTAGTTATTGCCAGGCATTGGCAAATAGGATAAGGTACCTGTCTTCCCAGGTCCCAGTGGAGGGAAGAGAAAAGCCAGCAGGACAAATCAGTCTGGGTGGACAGGCTCGACTGGAAGGTGCTGAGTTTTGGGGGAAGTTGTGACCTGCTTTCCTAGGCTGAGGCCCCCACTGTGCCAGCTCCCAATGGTAGAAGGAACTCATCTGAGAAGAGTGCTCCATGCCCCCTTTGCCTATGTGTGGCCTCCCTGGTTCAAGCACTTGGGCTTACCCCCCTGCCCCATGCCCACTCTGCTTCTCAAAGCCCACCCTCCAAGCCCAGCAGCCAGTCCGGGAGTAGGTCCAGGCCACGATAAAGCTAACACCCCCACCCCTCCCGACCATCCAGGCAGGCAAAGGCTCATCCATCAGTCCAGACTTTCTTGAGGTGAGCCTCCTTGGGGTTCTCAGCATCCCTTCCAGCCAGGGATCATGGCCAGGGCCCTGTCAATTTCAAGGCAGTGTGCTTTAGGGACACTCTCAAGGGCAAGTGTCCGTTCTTCTCCCTGGCTCCCTGGCACCAGGGCAAATGGGCCCACAACATGCGAGGTGGGGGCTTGCGGGGTGGGGGAGGTGGGGATGGAGGAGTAGAGGGTGTGCAGGCGTAGCCCTGGCCAGGCCCCAAAGTTGCGGCCACACTCTTCCCCTAGTCCTCGGTTCCTTTTCACTGGATGCTTGCCCTCCTAAGGGGGCCTCTTGAAAGGCCCCTTCGTGAGCAGAGATCTGCTCTAAGATGGCTATTGGCTCCACCTCTACAGACAGGCATCTCTGCAGCTGGCACACAGCTCCTTACAGCCCTGCCAAGTGGGCCTGGAGCTATGGTCCAAGCCCCACCCCTGGACCCCTACTTCTCCCATCAGGTAGAGGGGGAGATCTGTTCCAGAGGGCTGGGTGCCACCTTGGGACCAGAGAGCTTTCTGAGCCGCCATGCCTGGGCCTCTATTGTGTGTGGGAGGCATGGGCACCGGGTGGTGAAGAAGACTTAGATCTTTGAGGGTGCCTGGGAGCCTTTGGATGAGGGATGCCTCCCGCGAGGAGAGCAAGGAGCCACCTGCCCTCCAGGCTGCCTGTAATCATCACTGTCAAATGGTCATCACAAGGCCCAGAGCTCTCTGAATCCACCTGAAATTAGAGCTCAGCCTCCTTGGAGCGGGTCAGAGGATGGGTGCTTTATGTCCATCACTTTCTTGCGTTGAGGGAACTTATATCTGCTGCTGCTACTGCTGCTGCTAAGTCACTTCAGTCGTGTCTGACTCTGTGCGACCCCATAGACAGCAGCCCACTAGGCTCCCCCGTCCCTGGGATTCTCCAGGCAAGAACACTGGAGTGGGTTGCCATTTCCTTCTCCAATGCATGAAAGTGAAAAGTGAAAGTGAAGTCGCTCAGTTGTGTCCGACTGTCCAACCACAGCCTACCAGGCTCCTCTGTCCATGGGATTTTCCAGGCAAGAGTACTGGAATGGGTTGCCACTGACTGTAAATCAATGAATTAAATGGGGTTTAGATGTTACTACTGGAAACTCTGTCCTCTGCCTAATGACTCTGCAGGCCCATTAGTAATTCTTGGGCTTGTGCACAAGCAGGCTTCAAGTGACTTCTGCCTCCTGGTGAGGGTCGTCTCTCCCCACATCCACCCAGGCCCAGAACAACATGGAGGGCTCAGCCTCGGCAGGCCAGGGTTTGAGGAGTGACTGCTTCCAGTCTGGGTAGGCAGAGGGCTCCAGAAAGGAGGGGTTCTCAACATTGGCTGCATCGTGGCCTCTCCTGGGCAGCTTTGAACAAGACGAGTCTTGGTCTTGTCCAGAGATCCCCGTGTCATTGGTGGGGGCAGGACCCTGGGGATGAGTCTTTTAAAATCTCCCAGCTGACCCTGATATACACCCGAGGACCACAGGGTGTCTACCCAGCATGGCTGAAGGGAGCAGCTCTGGTTTGAATCGATGTTGCTAGTGAATGACGTGACCTGCGTCTGCCAGAAGCCGGTCAAGCTGTCACTCAGTTATCTCGGGGCCTTTTAGGCTTGTGTCATGCGGGCTCCTAAGCCAACCTGTCAGTTGCCACATGGCACAGGACTCTCCGTTACGCGTTGGGTCATGTCTGAGAAGCTATTCGGAGTGACCCGGTCCTGCATCTGGAAGCCCTGCTCTCCAGTGCCTTGTTCTCTGTGCCTCCAAGGTCCTTATTAATCACCATGGTGTCAGCCGGACACACCTTAGATCCTTTGCAGAGTCCAACCACCTCAACTGGGCCATCCTGTCTGCTGGCCCCACAGCTACCCCTCAGCCTATGACTCCAATGCCGATGGGCTGAGCTTGAGCTGCCGAAGGCTTCCCACATGTTGGAGTCTTCCTAGCCCTGAGCTGCAATGGGGAGAATTTTTCCTTTTCCCCCAGTTTCTACTGCTCTTTGTCATTGGTTCTGATGTCTTACTTGAGTTTCCATAAAACCCATTTTTCCAATTTTTGTTGACAGCTTTTCTCGATTCCAGTTTGGAACTTGAACCTGAGGGTGGGGCGTGGTCAGGAGAAAGACTTACAAGCCAGAGACTAGAATCCTGGCCCCCTCACTGCCCCATGCTCAAGCCTTGGCTATTAGGCTAAGCTGGGCTCTCTGATTCTCCCTTAGGAAGGAATTCTATTCAAAATCTCATGGACGGAGGAGCCTGGTAGGCTGCAGTCCATGGGGTCGCTAAGAGCTGGACACGACTGAGCAACTTCCCTTTCTCTTTTCACTTTCATGCATTGGAGAAGGAAATGGCAACCCACTCCAGTGTTCTTGCCTAGAGAATCCCAGGGATGGCGGAGCCTGGTGGACTGCCATCTATGGGGTCGCACAGAGTCGGACACGACTGAAGCGACTTAGCAGCAGCAGCAGTTAGTCACTCAGTTGTGTCCGACTCTCCTGCATTGCAGGCAGATTCTTTACTGTAAATCATCATGCAGGTGGACTTCTGGTCTACGCCAAACCCAGTATATCCTGTTTCCATTGGGATATATGATTTCAGTTCAAGTCTTCCCTTTAAGATCCCAATCTAGCTTTATCATTGTCCATTCCTGCCATGCCTTGTGTAGGCCCTTTCCACCTCTGTCCTGCCGTCACCCTTAGGCTGGCTGTGTGGAGTTGCAGGTAAAGATGATCACACCCTGAGGAAGAAGAGAGAGTCCCCCAGCATATTCCCCCCATAGCACCAAACCCTGGTGAAAACCTATGAAACTTTCCTTCCACATCTTTGGATACTATATCAGTTTCCTGAGGCTGCTGTAACAAATTACTATAAGTTTTTTTTTTTTTTTTTGCATATGTGCTCAGTTGCATCCAACTCTTTCTTTGTGACCCCATGGACTGCAGCCAGCCAGGCTTCTCTGTCCATAAGATTCTCCAGGTAAGAATCCTGGAGTGGGTTGCCATTTCTTCCTCCAGGGGATCTTCCCAACTCAGGGAGTGAACACGCATCTCTAGTGTCTCCTTGCATTGGCAAGTGGATTCTTTCCCACTAAGCCACTTGGGAAGCCCCTACAAGCTTAGTGATTCAGAACAACAGGAATTTATTCTTGCACAGTTTTGGGGCCAGAAGTCCAGAATCAAAGTGTCAGCAGGGCTGTGCTTCCTCCGAAGGCTCTAGGAGACAATTCATTCCTTATCTCTTCCCGCTTCTGGTGGCCCTGGGTGTTTCTTGACTTGTGGCCACGTTGCTCCACTCTCTGCCTCCGAGATCACATGGGCTCCTCTTCTCCTCTGTGTGTCTCTCAAAGAGGCATTTAGGTGCAACTGACTAATCCAGGATGCTCTCCTCATTTCAAGATCCTTAACTTTATTATGTCTGCAAAGAGCCTTTCACCAAATGAGGTCAGTTAACAGATTCCAGGAGTGGAGGGATGTGGATGTATTGATTTGATGGCCAAGATTCAACCCACTCTACTGTTCTTTACTTCTGTCAGCAGATACAAGGGTGGTGGGGAAACTGTCCTCGTAGACAAACAAGACAGCTGAGCATCTAACAAAAGGAAATCCATCTGAGACTTGAGCGACGCGGCCACCACCTGGCTGTGTAGAGCCTGCTGGAGGAGGAGAAGTTAGGTCTGCTCTGAGGTTTACTTCTAACACTCTCTCTGGCTCATTTTCCCACTGTTGAATTTGGTCTTGATTACCTGAATTTTTCTGTGATGGCAGAATTCTGTCATTGTGCCTTGCCCGATATCTGAAACAGCAAGTGGCCTGCCTGGCATTGAAAAGGAAAAAGTTTCTGGAGGACCCACCTGGGGCTAGAAGCCTTGAAGTGCTGTGGGTCTGGGGCTTGTGAAGGGAAGCTGAGATGGGGGAGGGCTGGGTGAAGGCAGGGACCGGGTCTGGAAAGGCCAGAGACAGTCTCCTGAGCCAGGCTCCTGGCTCTCAGGGGTAGGGGGAGGTGTGCGTGCAGGGGGGCAAAGGAGTTGTCCACTCTGGGCTCTTGGGGTCCTCTTGGGCCCCAACTGAGAAGCCCCTATTGCTGCCTTTCCTGAGCCCCCAGGCCTGAAAGCTCGAGGCCCAGGGAGAATAAAACGGCTTGGGCAAAAAGGCTCCAAGGCAGTTCAAAGACAGAGAGAGACTGGGAATGAAGTTTTCAAGCCACATCCAAGGGGAGGGCTTTTCATCTGCCAGCCTTTGAATCAGGAATCAAGGCAGCAAAGTTACTACCAGGTTAAAGTTTAAATGGCACAGAAAGGGGAGACGGGAAGATGAAACAGCGGCCGTCTGGTCAGGGGAACAAAGCCGGAACCCAGCCTGGGCACCCGGCTGCAGAGGCGCTGAGTTGCAGCAGTCCCAGCAAGGAGGGGCCGTGACGCTGCCATTGTTCAGCTTAAGAAGGAAAGTAATTGAAAGGAAAGGTGAGCCAAGGAGAGGCAGCCTGCGCGTGCGACTGCCTGGATCGTTAGAAAATAATTTAAAGGGAACAGGCCTATCAAGCAGTTTCTCTTATGGAAATGCCATCATTGAAGGGAAAGGAAAGGGAGGGAGGGGGAAGCCTTTTCATTCTTTGTAAAAGAGTGAGGTGTTTTTTTTTTTCCCCCACTCACCAAGTGCAGACTTGAAATCCCTTTAGTTGCAAACTTGCTTTACTCCCTAATGCCTGGGCTGGGGTGGGATGGGGTCTTCTCCAGAACCTTGGGGGTTTGGGGAGCTGGGGGTTTTGGAGGGACCACAAGGCTGCAGAAAAGACCTTGGTGCTGGGAAAGATCGAAGGCAGCAGGAGAAGGATACGACAGAGGGCGAGATGGTTGGATGACACCACCGACTCAGTGGACATGAGTTTGAGAAAGCTCCAGGAGATACTGAAGGACAGGGAGGCCTGGCGTGTTGCAGTCCATGGGATCGAAAAGAGTCTGACACGACTGAGCGACTGAACAACAAGGATGCGCAGGTACTTCATTCTGAGACAGACTCCTTGCTTCCTTGGGGAGCTTAGCCCTTGTGTAGATGTCTCCCTGGTCCTGCCTGCTCCCTCTGCATCTGAAATGCCTCTAGGGTGTGTGCTGTGCTGTGATAAGCTGGTTCAGTCATGTCCAACTCTTTGCGATCCTGTGGACTGTAGCCCGCCAGGCTCCTCTGTCCATGAATATCTTCCCAACCCAGGGATCGAACCCTCATCTCTTATGTCTCGCATTAGCAGGCAGGACCTTAACCACCAGCACCACCTGGGAAGCCGCTGGTGTACTGTTGTCTAACTGGCTACCAACTCTAACTTCTTGAAGATAAGAACAAGTGTCCTGCCCCTGGGGAAACAGGTGTACCTTACAGCCACACCTTTCTAGATGAAACTTCCCCATCTCCCATATCTGACTAGACACAAGAGGAACCTCCTTGATTACGGTGTTTCAGTCTTCTGGAGCTAAGACACATTCAAAAATCTCAACATTCATCAAGCACCTGTTCTGTGCCAGATAAAGTCTAGTAAGACATAGATCTTTATGTTTAGGAAACTACAGTCTAACTGGTGCTAAGTTGCTGAAGCTGAAACTCCAATACTTGGTACACCCGATGCAAAGAACTGACTCATTGGAAAAGACTCTGACACTGGGAAAGATTGAAGGCAGGAAGATGAGGGGATGACAGGATGAGATGGTTGGTGGCATCACCAACTCGATGCACATGAATTTGAGCAAGCTTTGGGAGTTAGTGATGGACAAGGAAGCCTGGTGTGCTGCAGTTTATGGAGTTGCAAAGAGTCAGACATGACTGAGTGACTGAACTGAACTGAAGTTGCTTCAGACGCTGTGTGACTCTATGGACGCAGCCCACCAGTCTCCTCTGTCCAAGGGATTCTCCAGGCAAGAAAACTGGAATGGGTTGCCATTTCTTACTCCAAAGTATCTTCCTGACCCAGGGATCTAATCCACGTCTCTTATGTCTCCTGCATTGGCAGGTGGGTTCTCTACCACTAGTGCCACGTGTGAGGTGAGCAAATAAACAATAACAATTCAGATTGATAAGAACTAAGACAGGAGCATTGTGGCTGGGGTTGGGGTGGGGTGAGGATGGGGCATAGCAGGAGTGCTTAACCTGGTCTGTGGGCTATCAGAGAAGGCTGCCTGAAGGAGATGATATTTGAACTGAGTTGTGAAGATTCATTTGTCACTAGTGAGGGAGCTTCTACTTCCAGCTGAGATGGAGTAGCATGGACTAGATTTACCCGCTGCCTGAAACAACCAAGAAACCAGACAAACTACAGGAAACAATTGTTTGTAAGACATTGAACATTAAGAAATGAAGGGCAGTTTTCCTTGAGAGATGGACACCAAATTAACAAAGCGCTATGATTGCTCCAGCCTATTGCCTTGAGAGAGTTTCCAGGATACGACACAGGAGAGGAAACCTGGAGGAGACTGGTAGACTCCTCGTGTTGAAGAGACAGAGCTGAGAGCTGGGAGACCAAGGCAGCTGGAGTTTGCAGGAAAAACAAGCTGAAAGGGGAAATTTGCACAGAGACAGAACTCTGGAGACCTGCAGGGGCCCCTCGTAAGTATTTAGCAAAACATCAATCAGCACATGCACTTGGGGACGGTAACTGAGGCCCAGGGAAGATCCATAGAAAGGGTCAGAGTGAAGAGTGCTCTAGCCTAGCCCAGGATAAAGCACAAAATTATTTCTAGAATACAAAAAATATCCAACATGCAAAAAGATAAAATTTATTATGTTTGGCATCTATTTAATATTACCAGTCATGTAAAGAAGCAGGAGAATATGACCCAGGATGAAGAGAAAAGTGACTCAATCAAAACAGACCTAGAACTGGTACAGGTGTTAGATTTATCAAGGAAGGACATTAAAACAGTTCTGATGACATTCCATATGCTCAAACAGTTAATTAGAGAAATGGAAGACATGGAAAAGACCTAGATCAAACTACTAGAAGTGAAGACTGCAATTACTGAGACTGAAGAGCACACTGGACAGGATTTAGGAGGAGCTTATGCACCGCAGAGCACAAGATTAGTCAACTTAAAGACAGAGCAACAGAAACTTTCCAAAATGAAAGAAAGAGAAAAAATAATAAAGGCTGTAAATAGCATAAGTGAGTTGTGGCACAGTATTCAGTGGCCTAATATACATGTAATTAGAGTTCCTTAAGGAGACGGTGGGTGCAGTTAACACAGTTGAAGTAATAGTAGCTAAAACTCCCCCCAATTTTATAAGAATTTTAAACCTATGGCTCTAAAAATGTTCAATGACTCCAAGCGCAAGGAACACGAAGAAAACCACACCAAGGCACATCATAACGAAATTGTTCAAAATCAGTCTTAAAAAGAAAAATTTAAAGACTCAAGATAAAAAGCACGTTATGTGCAGAGGATTATAGCAGATTTCTCTCTAGAAACAATGCAAATAAGAGCAACACTTTTAAAACATTGAAAGACTGTCAACTCAGAATTCTCTACCTAATGAAAATATTTTTTGAAAATGGAGGCAAAATAGAAAACAGATTCTGAAAATATGGTAGAGTAGGAAGCACCAGAAATCTGTTCCTCTACCTAGAATATAATTATATTGGCAGAATCTGTCTGATATCATTACTTTGGAATTCTGGAGTCTATTGAAAGCTTGCAACTTCCAAGAGAAGACTTGGGTGGTAAACGGCAGTTAATTTTGGTCAGCTTCAGCTTGTCGTATGGTGCAGCTCTCCATCTCTCTTCCTCATGCAGCTGTGCATGTATTCCTAAAGCAGCTTGAATGCAGCTTGCGGGATTCAGGATGAGCATAAAAGACCCTATCCTCCAAATACATGAAACCTGTACTCTGGTTGATTGCTGATTGGTGCAGTTAGTCACAGAGGTGCAAAGAGCTGGGCAGCTGTTTCAGTTGCACCCTCATGCATTGTGATGAGCACCTTCCCCTCCAGCTGAAGTGACTTCCAGGGGACGTAAAGGGCCAAAACCCTTCCCACTTTCATTTTTTTCTTTTCCCTTTTTTGGGAGCCAGACATTAAAGTCTAGGACATTCATAAGCAGCTGCATATGTAGAGAAAATTAGAAAGTGACCACATGTGCTTAGGGAGACATTGGCTCAGAAGGATCTTAATTTTGGGTGGCCCTTAAATTTCACCACAGGCTGATCATTGGTAAAAAAGATAGCCAACAATAATAAAGGAAAACCCAGTAAACTAAATAATGATAAACCCCAGCAAAACCTGAGGAAGAGACAGAATCTGATTTCCAGAGCTACTACATTATTAGATTTAAACATCCAGTTTTCAACAAAAACATGACAAGACATACAAAGAAACAGAAAAATATAATCTGTTCAATAGGGAAATTATGTCAACAAAAACTGTCCTTGAAAAAGATTGGAAGGCAGGCCTACTAGACAGAAGGGAGCGACAGAGCATGAGTTGGATGGCATCGCAGACTCGATGGATATGAGTCTGAGCAAACTCCAGGAGACGGTGAAGGACAGGGAAGACTGGTGTGCTGCAGTCCATGGGGCCACAGAGTCAGACAGGACCGAGTGGCCTGAACAAGAGCAACTACTGCTGCTAGACAAAGAGTCTGAGCTAAAGGAAGATGTGGTGAAAGTCAGGAAAATGATGTATAAACAAAGTGGAAATATCAAAAAGAGATAAAACAAGGAAACAAATTCTGGAGATGAAAATATAATACTTAAATTAAAAGTTCACTAGAGGAATTCAAGGGCATATTAAGCAGGCAGAAGAAAGAATCAGCAAATTTGAACACAGGAAAATGGAAATGATCAAATCCGAGGAACTAATAGAAAAAAAGATTGAAGAAAAGTGAAGGGAGACTAGAGGACCTGTTGAACACCATCAAACAGATCAATATACACAAGAGAGGGAGAAGGGACAGAAAAAAGAAAATGAAGAAATAATGGCTGAAAACTTCCCCGATTTAATGAGAGAGATGAGTATAAACATCCAGGAAGCTCAACAAATTGAAAGTAAGATGAACTCAAAGAGACCTACATCAAGACACACTGTATTTAAACTTTCAAAAGTCAAAAGGCAGAGAATCTAGAAAGAAGCAAAAAAGAGGTGGATCACCAGTACAAAGGATTGTCAATAAGAATATCAGCAGATTTCTCATCAGAAGATTTGGAGTCCAGAAAACCGGGGGCCAATCTACTCAATATGCTGAAAGAAAAACTGTCAAGTGAGAATCTTATATCCAGCTAAGCTCTCCTTCAAAAGTGAAGGAGAAATTTAGACATTCCCAGATGAACAAAAAGTGAGGGAGTTTGTTTGCTCTAGACCTATCCTATAAGAAATGCTCAAGGGATTGCTTCAAGGAGTAATGAGAGGACACTAGATAGTAACTTGAAGCCATATGGAGAAATAAAGATCTCTGTAAAGGTAAATACATGGGAAATTATAAAAAGTAGCATTACTTTTTATGACTACTTTTCTATATATGACTTAAGAGATTAATGCATTTAAAAAACAAAGGTAGTACTATCATAACTTTGGTTTGTAACTCCATATTTTGTATTCTATGTAACTTAAGAATAATTCTGTGTAACTTTCAAATAATTATTAGTTTATGTTTGGGGGCACACAATGTTTAAAGATGTAATTTTGTGGCATGAGCAACCATAAGGGGTAGAGATGGAGTTGAAAGGAGCAGAGTTTTTGTGTGTTACTGAAGTTAAGCTGGTATGGATTCAAACTGGAGTGTTCAACTAGAGTGTTAAAACTTTAAGGTGCTGATGAATTCCCTGTGGTAACCCCAAAGAGAATAGCTACAGGATATACACAAAAGGAAATAAGAAAGAAGTTCAAACACTTTACAAAAATCGACTAAACAAGAAAGAACAGTAATGTAGGAAATGAAGGTCCCAAAACACCCCCAAACTAGAAAACAAAAAGCAAAATGACAGAAGTCCCTCCTTGTTAGTAATTACTTTATATGTGAATAAATTAAATTCTCCAGTTAAAAGGCGGAGATTGGAATCATCGGTAAAAGCACACAAAATTCAATTATATATTCTGTATGAGAGACACACTTTAAGTCCAAAGACACGAAACTAAGTTGAAAGTGAAAAAGTGGAAATAAATACTCCATACAAATAGTAAACAAAAGAGAGCAGGGGTGGTTATATTAATGATGGTGGTGGTTTAGTCACCAAGTTATGTTCAATTCTTGTGACCCCATAGATTATAGCCTGCCAGGCTCCATTGTCCATGGGACTTTCCAGGCAAGAATACTGGAGTGGATTGCCATTTCCTTCTCCAGGGGATCTTCCAGATCTAGGGATCGAACCCTTGTCGCCTGCGTTGCAGATGGAATGTTTACTGACTGAGCCATGAGGCTATACTAATTCTGGACAAAATAGATTTAAAACAAAAAACAGAAGAGAGAAAGAAGTCCTTTATACATTAAGAGGTTTAATGATAGATGTAACAATTATAAACATTTATGTACCTAATGAAAAACCATCAAAATATATGAAGCAAAAACTGATAGAATTTAGAGGAGAAATAGACAGCTCTACAATAATAGTTGGAGACTACAATACCCCATTCTCAATGATGGATAGGACAACCAGACTGATGATAAAGAAGGGAACACGGGACTTAAACAACACAATAAGTCAACTAGTTAAAACATACATACACAAAACACTCTATCCAACAGCAACACATATACATTCTTCTCAAGTGCACGTGGACATATTCTAGGGTGGACAATATGTTAGACCACAGATTAAGTACAACAGATTTAAAATGATGATATTATACAAGGATGAAGTCAGAAATCAACAATAGTAGTAAAGCTGGAAAATCCACAAATTTGTGGAAATTAAACAACATTCTCTTAAGCAACCAATGAATCAAAGATTAAATCACAGATGAAATTAAATAGTACATAGAGAAAAATGAAAAGTAAGCACAATATTCCACAACTTATGGAACACAGTGAAAGCAGTGTTGAGGGGGGAAATTAATAACTACAAACACTTGCATTAAAAAAAAATGAGAAAGATCGCAAATCCACAACCTAGCTTCACACCTTTGTTGTTGTTTTTCATTTGCTAAGTCGTGTCTGACTCTTTGTGACACTATGGACTGTAGCAAGAAAGCTTTACACCTTGAGGAACTAAAAATAGACGAACAAACTAAACCTAGCAGAAGGAAGGAAATAATAAAGATTAGAGCAGAAATAAATAAACTGGTAATTAGAAAAACAACAGAGAAAGTCAATGAAACTACAAGTTGGTTACTTGAAAAGATCAACAAAATTAATAAGCTTTATTCTGATTGACTAAGAAAAAAGAGAAAAGACTCAAATTACTAAAATTAGAAATGAAAATGGGACATTACTACTGATTTGTTGTTGCTGTTATTGTTCAGTTGCTAAGTCTTGTCTGATTCTTTGCAACCCCATAGACTGTAGCACACCAGGTTTCCCTGTCCTTCGCTATCTCCCAGAGTTTGCTCAGATTCATGTCCATTGATTCGGTGATACTATCCAACCATCTCACCCTCTGCTGCCTCCTTTTCCTTTTGCCTTGTCTTTCCCAGCATCAGGACTTTTTCTGGTGAGACAGCTCTTTGCATCAGGTGTCCAAAGTACTGGAGCTTCAGCTTTAGCATCAGTCCTTCCAATGAATATTCAGGGTTGATTTCCTCTGGGATTGACTGGTTTCATCTCCTTGCAGACCAAGGGACTCTCAAGAGTTGTCTTCAGCACCACAATTCGAACACATCAGTTCTTCAATTCTTCAGTGCTCAGCCTTCTTTACGGTCCAGCTTCTTTACGGTCCAGCTGTGTGTGACTATTGCACAGCGTGACTACTGGAAAAACCACAGCTTTAACTATATGGACCTTTGTTGGCAAAGTGATGTGTTTGCTTTTTAATACACTGTCTAGTTTTGTCATAGCTTTCTTTCCAAGGAGCAAGTGTCTTTACAGAAATAAAAAGTATTATAAGGAAGAACTTATAAGAAAGAACAATTTTACACTAACAAATTGGATAATCTAGATGGAAAAATTCCTAGAACTGCAAACCTACCAATACTAAATCAGAAAGAAATAGAAAGATTGAATAGATCTATAACTGGTAACAATATCAAGTCAGTAATAAAAAAAATCTGGCAAATAAAAGCCCTGGACCTGGTGGCTTCAGTGGTGAATTCTACTAAATGTTTAGGGAAGAACTAGGAGCAATATTTCTCAAACTTTTCTAAAATACTAAAGACAGGGAACACTTCCTAACTCATTCTATGAGGCTAGTCTTCTTAACTCATCCAAATCAGACAATCACTACAAGAAAAGTACAGACCAACATTCCTTATGAACATAGATGCAAAAATCCTCAGCAAAATATTAGCAAGTCAAATGCAACAGCATATCAAAAAGATTCTGACCAAGTGGGATTTATTCCTGGAATTGTAAGGATGATCCAACATGTGACAGCAGATCAATGTGATACACCACATTAACAGGATGAAAGAAAACATGATCCTCTCAACTGATGCAGAAAAATTAATTAACAAAATTCAACACCATTTCTTGATAAAAAAAAAACATTCAGCAACCTATGAACAGAAGGAAACTACCCCAACAAAATAAAGGTCAGATGTGAAAATGATCACCTTATAAGACACACAAAACACATTTGATAAAATTTAATATCCTTTCCTGATGAACTTTCTCCACAAATTACAGGTAGAAGAGAACTTTATCTTGAAAAACTTAGAACTAACGTATTTAATGGTGAAAGACTGAATGCCTTCCTCCTAAAAGAAGGGACAAGACAAGGATGTCTACTCTACTGCTTCTATTCAATACTGTCCTGGAGGCTCTAGAAGTAAAATAGTGGGGAAAGACAATGAGAAAGAAAGAAAGAAAGAAAGAGGGAAGATGGGAAGACAGAGAACAAGGGGATCTTCATGGAAAAAGAAGTAAAAATATCTTTATTTGCAAATGACATAGTTGTATATATAGAAAATCTGATGGAATCTATAAAATAGCTATTAGAATTAATAAAGATATTTAGTGGAGTTACAAGAAACAAGATCAGTTTACAAAAAGCCAATTGTATTTTTGTATATTAGCAAGAAAGAGCTTCCCAGATAGCACTAGTGGTAAAGAACCCACCTGCCAATGCAGGAGACATAAAAGACGTGGGTTCAGTCTCTGGGTCTGGAAGATTCCCTGGAGGAGGGCATGGCTATCCACTCCAGTACTCTTGCCTGGAGAATCCTATGGACAGAGAAGCCTGGCAGGCTACAGTCCATAGAGTTGCAAAGAGTCGGACACTCCTGAAGCAACCTAGCACAGTGCATACTAGCAAGGAACAGTATGAAATTAAAATTTAAAATGTCATTTATGGTGGTATAAAAATTTGAAAAAGAAATAAATCTGACAAAAAGGTGTGCAAGAGTTATACACTGAAATCCACAAAACACTACTGAGAGAAAAAAAAATTTTTTAACTAAAATAGATATGCCTTGTTTACAAGTCATAAGACTCAGTATTTTTGAGACATCAAATCTTCCCAAATTTATATACAGATTCTAAGCAATCTCATTCAAAATTCTGCAGACTTTTTTGTTGAAATTATCAAGCTGATTCTAAAATTCCTTTGGAGAAGCAAAGGGAAGACACAGAATGGACAAGACAACTTTGCAGAAGACAAAGGTGGGGACTATAATAACCTGATTTCAAATCCTACAAGAAAGCCACAGTGATCAAGAGAGTGTGGCACTGGTGTAACGATCAAGAGATGAATGAAACGGAGAAACCAGAAATAGGGCTCTCTCTATACATGTGGAAAACTGATATTTGGCTAGGCGCAAATGTAGAGAAAAGATAGCTGTTTCAGCAAGTACTGTTGAAACAACTGGATATCCATATGCAAAAAAATGAACTCTGATTCATACTTCTCATCGGATACAAAGTTTAAGATAAAATTAATCATAAATATAACTATATAATATACATTTCTGAAGAAAACACAGGAGAAAATTTGTGAGCTTGCGTTGGCAAGATTTCTTAGAAATGGCACCAAAGCCATGATCTCTTAAAGCAAACACTTGATAAATTGGACTTTGCTCTTTGAAACTGTTCTCTGAAAAGTTCCATTAAAAGAATGAAAAGACAAATGACAGAATCTGATAAAATATTGTCAATCATATATCTGATAAATGATTTGTTTCTAAAATACATAAAGAATTTTTAAAATTTAATAATAATCATAATAAACCAGTAGAAAATGGCAAGTGATTTGAACAGAAACTTTACCAAAAAAGAGGCATGGATGGCAAATAAGCCCATCAAAAGATGGGCAGCATCATTTGCCATTCAGTTCAGTTCAGTTCAGTTGCGCAGTCGTGTCCGACTCTTTGCGACCCCATGAATCGCAGCACGCCAGGCCTCCCTGTCCATCACCAACTCCCAGAGTTCACCCAGACTCACGTCCATTGAGTCTGTGATGCCATCCAGCCATCTCATCCTTGGTCGTCCCTTTCTCCTCCTGCCCCCAATCCCTCCCAGCATCAGGGTCTTTTCCAATGAGTCAACTCTTCGCATAAGGTGCCCAAAGTACTGGAGCTTCAGTTTTAGCATCATTCCTTCCAAAGAAATCCCAGGGTTGATCTCCTTCAGAATGGACTGGCTGGATCTCCTTGCAGTCCAAGGGACTCTCAAGAGTCTTCTCCAACACCACAGTTCAAAAGCATCAATTTTTCGGCGCTCAGCCTTCTTCACAGTCCAACTCTCACATCCATACATGACCACAGGAAAAACCATAGCCTTGACTAGACGGACCTTAGTCGGCAAAGTAATGTCTCTGCTTTTGAATATACTATCTAGGTTGGTCATAACTTTTCTTCCAAGGAGTAAGC
>SJXQ01011889.1:271235-332143 GCA_006408695.1 Aepyceros melampus
CTGTATGCAGGTCAGGAAGCAACAGTTAGAACTGGACATAGAACAACAGACTGGTTCCAAATAGGAAAAGGAGTACATCAAAGCTGTATATTGTCACCCTGCTTATTTTACTTCTATGCAGAGTACATCATGAGAAACGCTGGGCTGGAAGAAACAAGCTGGAATCAAGATTGCCAGGAGAAATATCAATAAGCTCAGATATGCAGATGACACCACCCTAATGGCAGAAAGTGAAGAGGAACTAAAAAGCCTCTTGATGAAAGTTTAAGAGGAGAGTGAACAAGTTGGCTTAAAGCTCAACATTCAGAAAATGAAGATCATGGCATCGGGTCCCATCACTTCATAGGAAATAGATGGGGAAACAGTGGAAACAGTGTCAGACTTTATTTTGGGGGGCTCCAAAATCACTGCAGATGGTGACTGCAGCCATGAAATTAAAAGACTCTTACTCCTTGGAAGAAAAGTTTGACCAACCTAGATAGCATTTTCAAAAGCAGAGACATTACTTTGCCGACTAAGGTTTGTCTAGTCAAGGCTATGGTTTTTCCAGTAGTCATGTATGGATGTGAGAGTTGGACTGTGAAGAAGGCTGAGCACTGAAGAATTGATGCTTTTGAACTGTGGTGTTGGAGAAGACTTTTGAAAGTCCCTTGGACTGCAAGGAGATCAGCCCTGGGATTTCTCTGGAAGGAATGATGCTAAAGCTGAAACTCCAGTACTTTGTCCACCTCATGTGAAGAGTTGACTCATTGGAAAAGACTCTGATGCTGGGAGGGATTGGGCGCAGGAGGAGAAGGGGACGACAGAGGCTGAGATGGCTGGATGGCATCACGGACTCGATGGACGTGAGTCTGAGTGAACTCCGGGAGTTGGTGATGGACAGGGAGGCCTGGCGTGCTGTGATTCATGGGGTCACAAAGAGTCAAACACAGCCGAGCAACTGAACTGAACTGAACTGAACTGAGGAAGGATACTGCATCTAAGGGCCAGGCTAGAACTCATAGGACACCACCACCAGCAACAGCAACTAGACAACAGGAAGACAAGGGAAGCTGCACCTAGGAACCAGGGAGATTAGAACAAGGAGCTGCAGACTCTTAGGAACCTGGCAAATGAAATCTGGAATCTCAGGAAAACTGCAGCCTTCCTTAACCACTGGTGACAACCAGGGCCAACTGAAGATGGCCTCTGATTCACTTTTGTTTCCTACATCTTACGTAAGTGCCTCTAACTCGCAACCCTTAATTTATATTCAGAACTCTGTGGGTGCAAGGGAGTCAGGGAATTGAAAAAATTTTTTTCTAACCTTTCCAAATGGAAGGTGATATGTAAAGTTGAGGACCAATTTATTTACTATTGTAAAATGACTTGAAGAATTTTTATAAATGTATACTTAAAAGTAAACAGAAAGGATTATAGTGACAGTTCAATTTGTGGCATTGGCATACATTGATACAAACATTTAACACAGATTAAACACATAAGGAATAGAGAAAAAGAATTACATTTCCCTTTACACAGAGACAAAAGAATCTGCCTGTGATGCAGGAGACCAGGGCTTGATTCCTGGGTTGGGAAGTTCCTCTGGAGAAGGAAATGGCAATCCACTCCAGTATTCTTGCCTGGAGAATTCCATGGACAGAGAAGCCTGGCAGGCTACAGTCTGTGGGGTCACAAAGAGTTGGACATGACTGAGCGACTAACACATGTAACACAGCAACAAACAGTGAGATTAATTATCTCAGCTTCTTACGCCTGGAACCGTGCATTTCCACCCAGCTCTGCTATCAGGGCCATCTCTAGCCCCGACTATTTCAGGAGTTTACTAAATGGGTGTTGGGAATCATTTCAGTTTGTCAGTCTTCTAGTCTGTTTTCCACACAGAAGCCGGAGTAAAACATCTTTAAAAATCAAGAGATTTTATTGAGTTTGTGTTTACAGAAAAATGAGCAGGAAATACAGAGTTCCCCCACACCCTCTCATCCCCCTCCCACTTCCAGTTTCCTGTATTATTGAAATCTTGCATTAGTGGTACATTTACTACAATTGATGAACCATTACTAACACATTATTAGCTAAAATCTGAGTAGATTTTTGTGTTATCCATTCTCTGGGTCTGGGCATATGTATAACAACATGTATCCACTATTACAGTAACAGGATGGTTTCAGGATAACAGGGTAGTTCTAAGGGCTTAAAAATCCCATGCTGTACATGTTCATTCCTCCTTCCACTTAATCCACCTCTCCCAACTCCTGGCAATCTGATCTTTTTACTGTCTCCCTAGTTTTGCCTTTTCCAGACTGTCACATGTTGGCATTATATAGTATGTAGCCTTTTCAGACGGAGAAGGCAATGGCACCCCACTCCAGTACTCTTGCCTGGAAAATCCCATGGGTGGAGAAGCCTGGTAGGCTGCAGTCCATGGGGTTGCTGAGGGTCAGACACAACTGAGCGACTTCACTTTCACTTTTCACTTTCATGCGTTGGAGAAGGAAATGGCAACCCACCCAGTGTTCTTGCCTGGAGAATCCCAGGGATGGGGGAGCCTGGTGGGCTGCCGTCTATGGGGTCGCACAGAGTCAGACACGACTGAAGTGACTTAGCAGCAGCAGCAGCAGCCTTTTCAGATTGGCTCTTTCACTTAAGTGTTACACTTTCAAGGGCCTTCCATGACTTTTTGTGACTTGATGTTTCATTTTCTTGCCAAATAACAATCCATTGTGTGGATGTACCAGTTTGTTTATCCATTTACCTATTGAAGGACTTTCTGAATAAAGCTGTTGTAAACATTGGTGTGCTAGTTCTTGTGTGGACGTTTTTGACTCATTGAATTGCTGGACTGTTTGCTAAGGGTATGTTTAGTTTTCTAAGAAATTGCCAACTGTCTTCCAAATTGGCTCTGCCATGTTGGATTCCCACTAGCAATGACAGTTCATGTTGCTCCACATCCAGCCAGCATTTGGTGGTGTCAGTGTTTTGGATTTTTGCCATTGGATTTAATCATTTTAACAATGGTATTTCATTGTTTTGCAAATATTTTCTCTCCATTTGTGGCTTCTTTTCATTCAACATCTTTTGGATAGCAGAAAATTTGTTTTAATGAAGTCCAACTTATTTTTTCTTTTATGGATCATGCATTTAGCTATGTATCTAAAAGTCATGGCTAAACTGAAGATCACCTAAATTTTCTATGTATGTTCTTTATAGGTTTGTGTTTTACATTTAGTTTATTATTCATTTTGAGTTTAGTTTGTGAAAGGCTTAAGTAAGGTCCATGTCCAGATTAACTTTTTTAAAATGTGGATTCCGTTGTTCCATTCCAACACCATTTGTTGAAGACTATCCTTTCTCCATTCAATTGCCTTGATCCTTTGTCAAAGATCAATTGACTGTATTTGTGGGGTCTATTTCTGGTCTCTGTTTTCTGTTCCACTGACTAGCTGCTTATTCTTTCACCATTACCACATCATCTTGGTTACTGAAGCTTTATAGTAAGTTGAGGGCTGGCTGTGTCAGTCATGCCACTGTGTCTTTTCATTGCTATCTCAGCTATTTTGGGTCTTCTGCCTTTACAATTAAACTTTAGAATAAATTTGTCAATACCCATAAAATAACTTTCTGCAGTTTTAATTGAAATTGTGTTGAATCTACAAAGCAAGTAGGGAGAAACTGATATGTTGACAATATTGAGTCTTCTGTCCTTGTACATGGAATATTTCCATTTAGTTTTTAAAAAATTGCTTTCACCAGTTTATTAGTTGTCCTTGTATAGATGTTGTGGATGTTTTAAGATTTATACCTAAAGTTTTTTTTTTTATTTTTGTTTGGTATTGGGTTTTAAGTTTCAAATATAAATTGTTCATCACTGGCATGTAGGAGAGCAATTGACTGTGTATATTAGCTTTGTAACTGAAAGTGCTACAACTGTAACTGCTTAATCCTGCTTCCAGGTTTTCTGTTTTGTTTTTGGTGATTTTCTATGTAGATACTCATGTCATCTGAAAATATTTCTTCCTTCTCAATCTATAATCATTATCCCTCCCCCGCTTTATATATGTGAAAGATGTCTTAAGATGTGAAAAGCAGTGCTAAGAGGGGACATCCTTGCCTTGTTGCTGATCTTGGTGGAAACGCATTTAGTTTCTCACCATTTAGTATGATATTAGCTGTAGGTTTTTGTAGATGTTCTTTATCAAGCTAAAGAAGGTCTGTTCCTAGTTTGCTGAGAGTTTTAATCATGAATGGGTGCTGGATTTTGTCAAATTCTTTTCCTACATCTATTGATAATATTTTTTTTTCTTTTTTAGTCTGTTGATATGATGGACTACCTTAATTGATTTTTGAATACTGACCTAGCCTTGCACACCTGAAGTCTCCTTTGTTCATGGTATATAATTCTTTTAATACATTGTTGGATTTAAGTATAAAAATGAGGTCATGGCCAGCAGGTTATTATACAGAGTTCATGAGCAAATCCAATCTACTATCACAATGCTAAGTAAATAAACATGTTTTATGCTCAAATTAGTTTTCTTTTCTATACTCTAATGTGATAGTTAACAATACTTGGAGAACAATATTAAATACAAATCTAAGAATGTTATAGGAATAGTCTTTGTCCTTCTGAATAAACACTTGAAGTATATTTAACCTAGATTTTTTGGTAACTGGTATGTATTCTCTGACCTTAAAAAAAAAAACCTCTATAGACATATTTGCATTTCTCAAGTACTTCTGACAGTCTTACAAAGAGCTTTCTCATTACATTATCTTCTGACTTACACAAGTTTCAGTTGCATTAATTGCGGTTTGTAATTTTCATAATCAGAAAAAATTGACCTATTACTATTTATTATCTTATCTGCCCTTTCCCCCACTGATCTGTAGTGCTATCTTAACCAAGTATCAACTTTTTATATGTGTGTGAATTTGTTTCTGAGCTCTCTATTTTTGTTTCTTTAGTCTCTTTACTCTCAGAGTACACCAATCAGCCATTAGTTTTACAAGTTTCTTTATCTGGTAGAGCAAGCCTGCTTACATTTTTCTTCTTCAACATTTTTATGACTGACCTTGACAATTTCCTCTTCCATTTAAACATGAATCATTTTGCAGGGTCTACCAAAATTATTTTGAGATTCAACTGGAGGTGAATTTATAGATTAATTTAGGGAGAATGACACATGTACGATACTGTATCTTTCCATGCATGAGTATCTACCTCTCCATTTAGTCATGCTTTTAAAGGAATTCTTCCAAAATGTTTTGTGATCTTGTGTGGTCTCCTCAAACCCTCTTCCTACCTAGATTTACAGCAGCTTGCTGTATGGAGTGTGGGGCATATTATTGCATTTTCTGACTGATTTGTAGGAATGCTGTAATTGTATATTGTTCTTGGGTCCAGAAAAATAGTTCCAAAAAATTTGCCTCCCTTAGAGTATGGCAACACAGTCCAGTATTCTTGCCTGAAGAATCCCATGGACAGGACAGTCCATGGGGTCCCAAGAGTTGGACAAGACTTACTGACTAAACCATGGAGTTGTACACAGATAGTAACATTATCTAAAAATAAGATCGTCTCATCTCTTTTGTTCTTTCATACTTGATAAACAAATTTTGGGCGGGGGGGCTGTGCTGGATCTTCCTTGCTGCACTCAGGCTTTCTCTAGTTGGTGAGTGGTGAGTCATTTCAATGACTTCTCTTGTTGCAGAGCAGGGCTTTAGTAGTTGCAGCTCATGGACTCTATAAAGTGTTGTCTCAGTAGTTGTGGGTGTACTGGCTTAGTTGCCCCAAGGCATGTGGAAACTTCCCGGACCAAGGATTGAACCTGTGTCCCCTGTATTGGCAGGCAAATTCTTAACCACTGGACTACCAGGGAAGGCCTAAACAATGGATTTTCTTCATCCACTGAGTTACTAGTATAGATTTTTCCCTTCAAGCAATTAATAAGGTGTATTATAGAAATAAAATTTTAGATGTTGAGCCATCATTGCAATCCTGAGATACACCTTATCAGTTGCTTTTTGGTTTGTGAGCAACTGTTGAATTGTCTTGTTTAGGATTTTTACCAACAATGTCCTGTCCATTGAGTGAAATTATGTAGAATTTCCATTTATAGTGTCCTTGGCCTGGATTGAAATCAGTTAATACCATACATGTGTTGGATACTTTTTTTAAACTAAAGTTTTTATAGTATGTGAAAGTGAAGTCACTCAGTTGTGTCTGACTCTTTGTGACCCCATGTACTGTAGCCTATCAGGCTCCTCTGTCCATGGGATTTTCCAGGCAAGTGGCTCAGTAAGTCCAATATCATTTGTGGGGAGAATACTCATGATTATCAGCTCAGTATCTCTAATGGTTATTGGTTTATTCTGAGTTTCTATTCCTTTTTGAGTCAATGTTAATGATGTATTTTGGTAAAATATACATATCACCTATGCCTTCGAATACTTTGGTGTAAAGTTAGTCATCTTCGTTTGGGTGACTTTTAATGCCTTTATTGGTTCTAGTATGATTTCTTCAGTTAATCATCAGTATACCAGAAAAAATTAGTCATCATTTGTTATCTGGGTCCAATGATCCTTTTCATTTTTAAAACATTTTTAAGTTATTTGGCAAAAATGTAGAGAATAAGGAGTTAGTAACAATGTTATTAGACATCTTAATAAGAATGTAAACATAGGAAACTCCAAATTTTATTATTTTTGTGGTTTTCAAAGTATAATTTTCAAGATGGGTAGCATCACATGAACATAAATACGTGTTCATCTACTGTCATGAACCTAGACTATATTCATTTTATGAACCTTGACTTCAGAGTTTAAGTACATCTCTAATGTATTTCACACTAGTGTTTATTAACACTTCTTGTTCTTTTTGCATTTGCATCTTCATAATGCAATACATTTAAGAACTTTGGTGTCACATTTTTGTAAAGAAAAGGATCGTCTTTTTTTGCCTCATAATTGCAAAACACTTTCACTTTCAGATTTATAAACAGCAATTAGAATGGTAACTCCAACTGATTTTTCCCTTTTACATCATTTATTGCCTTTCAATAAATTATGAATATACATCTGCCTTCAGTATTTGTCTACCTACAATTTTGCGTAATAAACATAAAAAATGTTCTTGTCACAAAGTACAGTGATGACGACGTCTTTCCTTTTGGATAACTGAGTAAATGAGAGTATCTTATTTCTTTTGTCCTTAGAAATATTGTTCATTCATTGATTCTTGAGCTTGAGAAAAATTTTCTAGGATACTGTCATATGAAAATGTATATTCTGAGTTTCCTTGTAAGGGTCCAGAGTGCTGATTAATTTAATAATCATGATAACCCTATTTTTTTTCCCTTGCCATTATGGATGAAAAATGAAAAATGCTAAGTTCCTGCTGCCGTGGCTAAGTCGCTTCAGTTGTGTCTGACTCGTTATGACCCCATGGACTGTCCATAGGATTTTCCAGGCAAGATTACTGGAGTGGGTTGCCATTTCCTTCTACAGAGGATCTTCCCAACCCAGATCAAACCTGCATCTCTTGTGTCTCCTGCACTGGCAGACAGGTTCATTACCATTAGCACTACTTGGGAAGCCCTTAATTTTCTTTTCCTTACCATTTGGATGAAAAATGAAAAACATCAAGTTCTTAATTGTGCCCAAGTAAAAGCTTAACAAACGTTTACAGAGACTGTGTCTCTAGACCTCTTTTACCCTCTTGACAGGTGATGCAGGATTTAGTAAGGCAATGCTAAGAAATCAAAAGGATGGTGCAACTGATGATTCATTTCACTATTCTTCTAGGTGATTTCATCACTATTGTTTTCCTACTATAGTCCTTTTTCAAGCATAATTCCTGATGTTACAGCAAAGCTTAATATTTTTCCTTTTTTTCATCAATACCTTTTTTTTTTTTTTTTTTTGGTGCACAATGCAGCTTAAAGGTTCTGTTCCCCAACCAGGAGTTGAGCCCAGGCCATAGCAGTGAAAGCCTAGAATTCTAACCAACAGGCCACCAGGGAAATTCCTTTTCATCAGTTTCTATCAACTTCAATTAATCCAACGAATAGGGTTGCTTTTGTTGACATTCTCCATAATTTTGTCTTCTGTTTTACTAATTTTTTGAGGGAGGATATTTTTGTTTTTAAATTTACTGAACACTTTTGGTTAGGAAATATGATCTATCAAATCCTTGAAATGTGCAAAGACTCTGTGATTTAGAACATTTATAAAAAAATTTGTTAAATACTTGAAAAAATATGTATATATTACATATAATTTCTATTTTATATACCAGTTCTTTTTCTCCCTGCAAAATCTATATCTGCTTGTTATATCCATGTCTGATATGTGCTTAGTCGCTTCAGTTGTGTCTGACTCTCTGCAACACTATGGACCCATGCAGAGGTGTGCTAAAATCCCTCGTGATTTGAATCTTTTCATAGCTTTTTTAGATGTATCTTTTCTTAACCAACAAATAGATTTCATTCTCTAATCTTATCTGAAAATATGCCTCTGAAAAGATTTTCCTTTTTTAAGATTCAGTGTTATTACTGGAATATCTGGATTTACTCTTGTCCTTTACTTCTTTCCCTCCTTTCCTGACATCTCTTGGATTTATGTTTTACCATATTCGATTTACGTTTACCATATTCCTCTTTCTCCCTCTTCTGATGGTTTTGAGAGCTTTAAATTTTTTAGTCATATATTTTCTGAAGTAATTTTGAGAAGTGATGTACCCTTTTATACTTCTAACATAAAAACAACCTTTTTAAGTTTCAAAAACTGCAAAGAAAGTCATTTCAGTAACACTGACGTTTTAAGCTAATTGTCATAGCAATTTGCTATCTAAAAACACTCCTTAACATAGTAGGAAATTTTATACTACCTTATTCCCAATTCATGTTTCTATTTTATTTCCCCATGTAACTTTTATCTCATTGTAATGAAAGTGTAATATTTACAAGTCCTTTACTGATATCCTGTCATACATCTGTTTCTCAAAAATGTGTGAAAAATATATTGAAATTTAAAAAATATATTTCAAACAGCTTGAAGGTGTCTTCAAGCTTGAAGACTGTTATCTGGATTATAATTACTATTCAAACAATAAAGACACTATAAATATTACTAATGGCTAGAATGAGACAGTTAATTTACTATTTTTAAACTATAGATAAAAATGCTGAAAGTGAAAAGGGACAGAATTTTGTTATAGTAATGTCACTTTTTAAGTTATATGCCAGAAATAATAAATTGATCATCAAACTATTTTTAATGATCTTTAATTGATAATCCGATTAAGCCTTTTTCAATTTTGTTGAAAACAAAGAATTGAAGAACCACCCTCACTGCAGTCTTTTGCTGGTCAGGCCATTTTCTTTCTCAATTCCTTGGGAACTTAACTAAAAGTTAAGACATCAAGATGTCTTTACCAAGACATCACCTATTCACTGTGCATCATCTTGCTTATGGAGCTTAAAATTACGACAATCTTGAGTATAAATATCCCCATAAAACTGGAAATTGCACATATTTATTGAGGATAAATCTACATAGGTTAGAAGCATGATTTTACATTTGAAAAGTACGCCTTTTACAGAATTAGAACAGAATATAAATATCTGAGAAGAATTAATCCTAATTAAGTAAAGTTGGATTTCTATGTTACATGAACTTTCCTAGACTGTTTTGTAAAACATTTACACCTACACCTGTACATGAATAGATGCTCTGCTTTTTAAGTATTGTTTAAGGTGTTTTACCAAACTAAGATGTACATTTTAACATCTCTGAAATTGAGATGCAACCTATAATCAACAGCATATTATAGTTCAGTTGGCAGTATTTTTACTAAGTGGTACATAAGGGATTATATATAATCATGTAGTGACAGTTTCTTAGATGAATATTAGAATAAAAATTAAGAGCAAATCAGCAAAGATGTTGGGTCACTAATAAGTTCAGGGTTTATACAACACATACTTATGACTACAATATTTTATTTATAGTAAATTCACAATATGATTCAGTTAATTTAAATGTAAACACAAAGTAGAAATGAAAAAAAAGAGAGAGAGAGAAATGTCTCAAATACAGTAAGTAGGTGAATTGGGCCAGGTAAGAAATTAATATGGATTTACAGAATCTAATAACGAACTGGCAAAGGATAATGTTTTTTGAAAGAATCTGAAAAATGCTCTAGAAAATATAAAAACCACAGACTTACCTCTGAAACAAGATGTTTTAACGTGAAGATCTAAGGTTAATATATCAGAAATAAACATGGAAATTTTAACTTCTCCTTGAAATCATGCAAATTATATTATTAAGACAGGTTTGAGACATATTCATCAGGCTCTTTATCATTATTTAAAGTGGGGAAAAGACAGTTTGCCTGACAGCAGATTCACCAAAACCCATCATGCTTTTATACCAATATTGAATAGATGAGATAGATAGATAAGGCAAGCAACTTTATCATTTGTTTCCTAAAAATAAGGTGCCTTTCTCTTCATGTTATGTTCATGCTCTTTGTTTTACTTTCACATGATTCACACACAGGAAAAATCATTTTTTGAATAGTCAGTAGACAAAAGGAAAGGCAAGGTCATTAAACAAAAACTGTCATCACTCTCACATCAGCCAATATAACTGATTTCTAAGACCACTCTTCACTCATAATGAAATAAATTAACTTTCACTATACTTCCTTGGGCATTCAGAACAATCTGCTCAAGTTGAAAGGCCAGGGACACATCTTTACATCTTGAGATACAGGAAAGGTTCTGGGAGTCTGAGGGACCTGAAATACTGTTGGTATCATTTTTGAAAAACAAAACCTGCCATAGGTATCTTTAGTCAAGTGAAGAGAAGGGTAATTATGAAAAGGCAGAAGGGAAAATAGAGAACTAGCATCATCCACTGATGACAGAAATGTTCTTTAAGCACATCATTTTAACAAAGAGTACATTTGGGATTTGAGGATCTGGATCTGAATCCCTTAAAGCTATCTTTGTCTTTAAGACCCAGCTATAGATTATATTTCTGTTCTTCAATTATATGAATATTTAAGAAGCATGCTTAACTATAAATTTCCCAAAAAAGGTTATTTAACATTTTTATGGAGGTAAAAATGTGAATTTTGGAACAATTAAAAGTAATTTTTCATTTAAAAGAATGATCAATTTCTTCACTCAGGTAAACAAAATAGGCTAGTAACATAAACAAATCAATATCAATGTTTAAAGACCTTTGATAACTATGTACACTAATAACTAGAGCAAAAAAGCAATGTACATTTACTGAGGACAAAAATGTTTCTTTTAAAATCAGAAAGGTCAGATATCTGGAAGCAGATGTTGGTAACTTGGCAAAAAAGAAATCCTAAAGATTATACTTATAAGCTAGTAAAGATGTACATTAGCCATTAGAAAAGTATAATTTGAATGTTTTACAAATATGCTAATATATATTAGCATAAAACATCTGACTTTTTTATTTTTGTCAATAATCCAGTTATCTCTAAGCAATGGCCTAATAATTATTTCTAAATGCCATTTCTTAGAGATTTTCTTAAAGTTCAATAAAAGTATTCTACTTGCTCTAATTTTCATCACACATCATGACCTCAAATCATCTAGAAAGACGTTAAGAAAAGTAGGACATGCCCTTTAGAATATTGGGGGGGGAAATTACTATTTTCTTTGATACAGCAGATAAAGGCAGAGCAAGATAGTAGTTATAATCAGAATCTCAGCATCCATTCGCCAAATATTTATTAAGCACCTTCTGTTTTCCAGGCATCATTCTCAGAGCTGAGGATATAGGGGTGAGTGAGAAAGTAACAGCTGCCATTTAGAGTGCTTACTATGTGCCAGGCTTTGGCCTAAGTTTTCACACATATAAACCCATTTAATCCTCAAACACAACACCTCTATGACATGGGTACTGTTAATCTTTTCATTTTACACATAAGAAAATTGAGGCACAGAGAAGTTAAATAACTCACCTAACTAGTCTGCCTCTGAATTTCTCTATTCCACATCTTTCAGTATAGTAACAGTACTAGAATATAGTAACAGTAGTAGTCCTGAGTCTCATGAAGCTTTTATTAATCTAAATCCTTCCCTTATTTTCTGTTTGGCTCTGTGAAAGACCTAACATACAAATAAAACTGGTTATGACTCAAATATCTGGTGTGACCATTTCACTTTTAGAAGTTTCTTTCTGGGAATGTTTAAACAAAATTTTAATGAGCTATACTTTCATCTTATATTGACCCCCAAAAAGCTAAAAAGCTTGAAAGTTCTAAGAGTTTTGTTTAAATAGTTGGGGAAAATGAAAATCCCTTTATATTTTTCTCATTACCATAAGCATAGGTACACAGCATTCCATCCTTTGGAAAACCTTTCTTTAGTCCTGGTAGGCCTAGTGGGTCTAAGATCAGGGAACTCTGCCTCATTCTAGGGATGGGTCCATGTTCAAATTTATTATGCTACGCCCCTTTGATCATAGTTATTGGATCAAGACTACAAAAAAAGACCAAGCATGACCAATCTGTCTTCACTGGGATTGACAAAGAGTTGGGAAATAGTCTCTTCACAATGGAACTGATTTGAAACTGCTGATAGCCATCTTCCTAGACTCAAGAGAAAATGATTCCACAACACCGGGAGATATGGAGTAGAGAAATTCAGACGCAGAATTCTTTAATCTAGCTATGCAAGAATAGGTCCATCCTTGCCTTTTTCAGTTAAATGAGTATAACGGCTAGAAATAGTTTTAAAGTTAAGCTTAAGTGGGTTTCTCTAACTTTCTACCAATTTTCAATGCATTTTTACAAAAGCATTACATAAAATATGGACACAGAACAATGGTTATAATATGAATAGAAAACTTTTTTTATTCTTTTCCTTTACTCCCTTTCCCTATGAACAAATATATAGACCTGTCTACAGCACAACGTATGGTCTATTTATTTTCAAAAGCAGTATCCAAAATATATACTTATGAATTCTAACTATGTGATTACAAAGCATTATTTTAATAATTTTTTTTTAGCATATGACAAAAGCACAATATAGCTAGAAAGACAAACTGCTTTATTTTAAAACATTGGAAAAAAACATTAAAAGGCAAATGTCCATTATATAACCAAGAATGTTAAGCATTTGGAAAATGTCAATCTTCTAAATTGTGGTAGGCACTTCCAGAGAGCTAAATATTGCAAATTATCCTACCATATGTCTTCTGTAATACCAAAAATACTTGATATGATGAAACACACAACTAATTACCCAAAGTCACCATGTTAGGTTTCAATTTAATTACAAGTAAAAGTTTTGTCCAAGATGTTCCTGACACATGAAGCGTCCAGTTGAATTTCAGAAATGTTAACAAAAGTATCTTCCTTTTTTGCCTGTGAATGTTTGAGTATTGCTGTATTGTTGGTTTATATCCACTACAGATACTGGTTCTAGGCCAGCCCAAGGGTCTTCAAGCATTGAAGGCTTGAAATAACTCTCCAACTCATTAGATATTCTCTTTTCTCTACCACGCCCTGATCCAAATGGTGTAGATGTCCTTGGAGAACCCTTTAGGAAAAAAATCATTTGTTAAAAAGACATTTAGCAGAGGTAAGAGTGGAACTTTTTCTTTAGCGGCTAGTGGGGGTCACACTGCTAGTTAAAAGTTATGTCTTGAACCCAGTTATGTTCAGTTTCAAAGTCCATGCTTCTTTAATCTAATGTTTAAAAAAGTAGACCAATTTGATATACTTATTAATTTTACGCCCACTTCTAATGTGATAACTTTGCCAAATGAAAAACTGATGATGAAATAAGAATTGTAGTTTTCTCTCAGTTATTTCCCTATTTTTTTCTGGAGGCAAATTAAAACTTTTTTACCCTACAGCTTCAAAATTTCTGAAACTTTCCATCTCATTAGCTCCACACTCAAAGAGGTGTTTTGGTTTAGCGTAAAGTTGGAAAACTACTAAGCACATTTAAGTTGTAAAACACAGAACCCTAGAAACACTACAAAGACTTGGAGCAGAAGCCAGTGTATTCGGAAAACCAAGGTCAAAAAAAAAAGTGGAAGAAGAAAAGAAAAAGGTGCCAACAGTAGGGAGATGGCACTAGCCTATAACTCTAGAGAGATGAGCTCTACGCTAGGGATTCATTCGCTATTTTTCCCCCTCGGAGAGCGAGGACTCGGCATAGTCTACTGCAACCAACGGGCCATGCCCCTGACAAAGGAGAGGGAATTAGGGAAACCTCCTGTGCACAAGCGGCACTGTACTGGTGACAAAGCAAGAGGGCTCCAGAAACAAGTCGGGCTCTGCCACTTTGTAGAGCATTCCAAAGAAAGCTACACTTCTCTGAGCCTCAGTTTATTCATCGGCAACACAGGGCTAACGACAGTATCCCACCTCATAGAGCAGTCAAAATCCACGTAAAGGGAGTACCATGCCTGCCATACAGTAAGAGCTCGGCAAACGCTGGCTATTATTACCTGGGGGTGGGTCTGCTGCTGCCCTGGGGAGTAGCCGAATTGCTGCTGGGACCCCGCGGGGGACTTGGAGTAGTTGCCAGGGTAGCCGCCAGGGGACGGAGACCCGAACCGGCCCCCAGGGAAGCTGCCGCCGTGTCGCGGAGAGAGGCCGCTCCCGTAGGGCCTAGATCGGGGCCCGTACGGCGGCGTGTGGTGTGGACTCCCGTACCCGTCCCGCGGGGATGGCGGCCGCGGTCCGCCTCCGCTCGGGGTACCCCGGAGCTGCTCCCATTACCCCAACCTCCTACACCCGGGCCGGGGTAAGGAGGAGTCGGGGGTCGAAAATTCTGTCGCTGCATCTCAGCGGACGACGACAAGGATCTCACTGGCGCGTTCTCCTGCCGGAACTGTCGCGAGCAACCCTTCACTTATACTTGGCGGTCCACCACCAAAACTCTCCTCCGTCCTCCAGCACTACATAGCATATTGGTTCCGGCCTCACAAAGGTTCCGCTAGGGCGGCGGGATAAGTAGGCTATCGAATTGGGTACAGATGAGTTAAGTGAAGGAAGGAGGGGGGAAATGGATAAAGGAAAGGCCAGACACCGGGGAAGCCCCCAGCAATGGCCTTGAAGTCTCGCGGGCTTTGGTTGGGACTGACCCACCGACTAGACGCCTGCCCAGAGCTGGGTTCGGAGGGCTAGGCCGGGCTGAGCCCGGCCCCTCCCACCTGGTGCCGGGAGAGGGCTGAGTTGTCCGCGGGCGCCCCCAGTGGCCGCGCGAGCGCGGAGTGCTCCACTCCGGGAGCCAGGATTTGTGAGCGGCGCGCAATGCTGGCATCGCTGGCGAGGGTCGCGGCTCTGCGGAGAACCGGCCTTTTCTCCCGCCGAGGCGGCGGGACGGGGCTGTGGACCGGCCGCCCGCAGTCAGGTACCCTCCGAAACTCGGTCCAGGCGGCGAAAGAGACCCCAGTCCCAGCCTTCCCACTCAGGCGGCAATCTGAGCAGAGCGCTGCGCTTTCCTGTAGTATCCGCTGACCCCGTCGCCTGCCCTCTGACCTTTCGCGTCTCCCCAGCGCCCTGGCCCCGGGGTCGCCGGGTGGTCCCCCTGCCCGACGTCCGGGTCCCGGTCCGGCCCCCGCGCGGTCCTACCGGGCGGACTCGCCTTTTTCTCCCTTACTCATCCTTCCTCGTCTCCCATGTTTAAATAACTTGGAAAATGTACCCCCACCCCCACCCCCGCACCCAGCTGCATTTCCGAAAGGATTTCAGACTGTGTCTTTAAATAACTCGGGGATGAGGCTGGTTCGCAGATGCGAGACTTTATTCCCTTCCTTGTTCTTGTTAAATGCCGTCGGGTAAGGGAGGTGGTTAGGAAGCAGAGATCCTGATTTTCAAAACGAACATTTGTCCACAGCTCTTAAAATAATGGCCATTACACAGACCTTTGGTTATAAAGAAAAATGTGATCATTCAAGAAATGACCCCTAAGGTATAAACACACCTTTGAACCGAAGACCTGGCTCAGAATTTTATTTAGAAGATGAAATTTGGATTTATTTCAGTTTTCTGAAACTGTCTTGACTCCCCTTCGAATGTGGGGATGAAAGTCTACGGTGAGCCTTGAAATCAACTTGTAGGAAAAAGAATCTTAGAGAATTTTCAGATTCATTTAATCATAGCCTAATGGATAGCGTGGACCTGTGCCTTTCAGCCTATGAACATTCTTGCAGCTTCCACTCCTCACCATCCGTTTGACATATTCTGTGGCATGTGGCAGGCTGAAGAATGTGTTGTTTTCTTAGCTTCTATCCTTGATGATTGGAGAAACACACAGGTTTTTGCCATTGTTTGAGAGAATTTGGTTCTTCAGATTTCTCGTTTAGACACAAGTTGTAGAATCAAGGCAGGGTAATCGCGTTGAGGCTTTGTGATGTAATTAAGGTCTGAGGATCCTCCCAGATTACCCCCTTTATTTTTTTTTTTTTATTTTTTAGTTTGTTTTGCTTTACAATACTGTATCCGTTTTGCTGTACATTGACATGAATCAGCCACGAGTGTACATGAACTCCCAATCCCAACCCCCACCTCCCCCATCCCGCCCCACACCATCTCTATGGATGCATCAGTCCCAAGCATCCTGCATCCTGCATCGAACCTAGACCGGCGATTCGTTTCACTTACGATATCATACATGTTACATTGCCACTCTCCCAAATCATCCCACCCTCTCCCTCTCCCACAGAGTCCAAAAGGCTGTTCTATACATCTGTGTCTCTTTTGCTGTCTCGTGTACAGGTTTATCATTACTATCTTTCTAAGTTCCATATATATGTGTAAGTATACTGTATTGGTGTTTTTCTTTCTGGGTTACTTCACTCTGTATAATCGGCTCCAGCTTCATTTTTTTTTTATTTTTTAGTTTGTTTTGCTTTACAATACTGTATCCGTTTTGCTGTACATTGACATGAATCAGCCACGAGTGTACATGAACTCCCAATCCCAACCCCCACCTCCCCCATCCCGCCCCACACCATCTCTATGGATGCATCAGTCCCAAGCATCCTGCATCCTGCATCGAACCTAGACCGGCGATTCGTTTCACTTACGATATCATACATGTTACATTGCCACTCTCCCAAATCATCCCACCCTCTCCCTCTCCCACAGAGTCCAAAAGGCTGTTCTATACATCTGTGTCTCTTTTGCTGTCTCGTGTACAGGTTTATCATTACTATCTTTCTAAGTTCCATATATATGTGTAAGTATACTGTATTGGTGTTTTTCTTTCTGGGTTACTTCACTCTGTATAATCGGCTCCAGCTTCATCCACCTCATTAGAACTGATTCAAATGTATTCTTTTTAATGGCTGAGTAATACTCCTCAATATGTGGTACATATTGTGTATATGTACCACAGCTTTCTTATCCATTCATCTGCTGATGGACATCTAGGTTGCTTCCATGTCCTGGCTATTATAAATAGTGCTGCTACCCCCTTTAAACATACTTCTATCCTAGTGACTTCCCTGGTGGCTCAGATGGTAAATCATCCGCCTACAATGCGGGAGATCCGCGTTGAATCCCTGGGTCAGGAGGATCCCTGGAAAAGGAAATAGCAACCCACTCCAGTACTCTTGCCTGGGAAATCCCATGGACAGAGGAGCCTGGTAGGCTACAGTCCACGGGGTTGCAAAGAGTCGGACACGACTGAGCAACTCTGCTTTCTTTCTTTCACTGTCCTGTCCAGAAATTCACCTTCCTGGACATTGTCTTTGGTGCTTAATTTAATGTCTGGTAATTGGGCTTTCAGATATTTATTGAATGAATGAGTGGGTCACATCATAACCCACATGAGTGGGTTAGTGAGTCTCACTTGTAACACCACCTTTAATGTCATCAACCAGTCTACCTCTTGGTGGGACGGCGCAGAGAAATGAGGGTGGCAGGGACCAAAATTACCTTTGTTAATATTTAAATAATTAGCAAATGATTTGTTGAATTGAGTGAAGTACTGTAAGTTGTCTTTTTACTTGGCTTGTACTTTTGGAATGTTCTTCCCTGTAGTGATATCTTGCTATCTTCTACACATATGAACTTGTATTAGAAACAAATAAAGTGTGAAATTTTTGACCAGTAGATTATGTATGACATTGTGCTCTTCATTCTGTTTTCAGGTATTAATATATAGGAGGAGTGAGGGAGAGCACATTCTTAATTGTATGAAAACTGCAGATTCTACTTGGATCACTTTTCAGTATAGGCAATTTGCCTTTTTACAGATGAGAAAGATTGTACAAGAGAAATTAAGTGACTGAAACGGGAATCTAACTTCTTGTTCATGGAGTCGAAGAATAGAATCCACGAACATGCAGAGACTGATGGTAGCAAGCAAATAGGATTTATCAGAAAGGAGGAGAGTACAAAGCTCTCAGCATAGACACTGGGGGTGGGGGATATTAAAGAGTCCCAAAAAGGTGGGGATTACAGCAGTCTTATATCTTTACCAGTATTAATCTGTACATTTTTGGTTGGCTCCTGTCCTTAAAGTACATCATTTTTGACCAATCAATTTAAAGGTCAAAGTGTTTAACTTAACATCTTTATGGCTCATAATATGTACTTCATAGCATATTTTTAAAAGATATTTAGAGATTAGTAGATATAACTTTAACTGTGAACATTTGTAAATGTAGCTAGAGTCTTCACAGGTGTTAACCTGGGGTTTGCAATCTGACTGCCTGAACTGATGGGTCTGAGGTCCCAAGATACATATTTCAATTTGTTTATATGGTGGTGAGTTCGGGGGAAAAGTGTAGGAAGTTTTATGTTGCATTACCTGGAAATAGAGAAGTGAAGTGGGATGTTGTATGTGAGAGTATGGTGGCTGCCCCATGAATGAAGTCGGAATCCTGTGAGGAGAAAAGGGCACTTTAACATTTGTGTGAGTAACACGAGTGTTGTTCTGACAGAAAGAGAATTGTAGAACTGTTTAGGGAGGACCTAGAAAACAGGATCCCAAATAGGATAGTGCATTTATTGAAGACACTGTTAATGGCTAGGTGATGTCTTCAAGTGACATTGTACTCAGGGGACATCAATAAGCAAAGCGTTAAGGAACTTTCTCAGTACCTATGAAGTACATGGGGATCCCCAAAATAATTGGTTAACTTTCTGATGATGCATGTTTTACAAGTTTTACATTAATGCAAGTTAAGAGTACCACAAATTTAAGTGTAAGTGAAAATGTGAATTTGTCCGTTTTTATAAGATAGAGAATCTTCATTGAGGTTACCAAAGTTTTTTTTAGTGTTTCTTTTTTTCAGTAGATTAAAACCAATTTTTTTTTTTTTTGGTAGAGCCTTTTTGAGAGCATATGACTTCGTGTTTGAAGGAGGAATTGGGATTCCCAGAGCTCCTCACTCTGTCCCCTCTATCTGCCTCCTTGAAAAGACACCTCTGGGGCACCTCTGAGGAATTTCTAGGGCTCTCCGAAAGGATTTGAAACCCAATATGTTTGGTAGGCATCAGGTATTAACGAGTGCTGAAAACGTAAATACTTTGGTTAGTTTTTACTACTTATTACCAAGGAGTGAATATTTTCATGTTTCTGCATGATCAGGGCTTTCTATGCCAAGAAAACTAGAACTTAGGTTAAAGGGCAAGCCTTGGAAGTTAAAAAAGATGACTGAAATGATTGTTAGAGAGCTTCCAGGAAATTTATGTTTATATTTCAAAGGGGTATAACCTCAGGGCCTTGGATACTTTCCCATGATTGAGATTGTTAACCCAGTGAAGTTTATCTTTCTCCCTGGAGACATTTATTTACATTCCAGAGAGTCCGAGCCCAGGGACCATCCCCCTTTCTTCCTGAGGAGAATTTGCTTACTTTAGGGCGATTAGCTGTCTCTGCTTTCCTGGGGGAAGGTGCAGTTCGAGCAGCTGTTCTGTACAAACTGGTTGGTTTATAATTTGGGGGACCTTTCCTAGACTTCAGTCCTTGTATGTGCAGGTGAAGTCTACTAGCTCTCATTATGACTCCTGTAACTTATTAGTTGGGGAGAAAATGGTGCATTTCTTGATGTAAGAAATAATAACTCTGATCTCTGCTTCAGAAACCACGGTTTTGAATAAGTATGGGTATTAAAGACCATGTATTTTTAATGAAAGCACTTCTTAGGACAGGAGAGTGTATTTGATAGTTTCTATGTTAGAAATTTTGTTCCAATTTTTGTATATGTGTTCCTGAAGCTAGTCCTGGAAATGTTTGTTCGGGTATCTCTTGGGATCTGCAGAGGATTGATTCCAGGATTCCCGCCCCCTTGGATACCAAAATCCAAGGATGCTCAAGTTCCTTACTATATAAAATGGTTTGGTATTTGCATATAACCACCTTTTCTGTGTGTACCTTATAATACCAAATACAATGTAAATAATATATAAAGAGTTGTAAATACAGTGTAACTGCTTTGTAAATAGTTGTGGGAGGCATATTAAAGCTTTGCTCTTTGGAATTTTTCCTCCCCGATATTTTCAGTCCACCATTGGTTGACTCTGTAGTTGAGGAACCCATGGATGGGGGGTGGGGGTGGAGCTACTGTGATATACTTAGAGCATAAGCTACCCTGGTATTCTCTAACGCCTTTCCGATTATCTCTGTTTTCCTCTTCTCTTGTTAGCTGTTTAGCTGTTCCATGTTAAAGACTGTCAGTAGTAGAAAAGAAAATGCATCTCTAGGATATGATTAGCTCATTCATTGATAGGATGAGGTCTGCATTGAACACGGTAGATCTCTTAACTATCACTTATGTAATGTTCTCATTGATTAAGCAGGTGTTGGAAGCAACTTGTTCTTGTCTCTGAGAGCCAAACTACTGTTAATGATCTTCTTCTCAATTCTAAGCATGTTTCCATTGTTCTAGTCAAGCACAGGTGAAATGTTTTATACATATGTATTTCTTTTTGATTAATATTCTTCACCCATGTGTAATATGTGTTAATGCATTAAGTCACTTATAAAAACTTTTATTGAATATAATAAAATTGTTGACAGAATACTTTGACATGAAGAAAAATGTTAAAGAATGTAATTATTCTTTGCCAGATACAATTTTTTGTTTGAAAATGAGTGAATAAAATTTTATTGTCACTAGAATTTGTATCTTTGTGTTTTATACTCATAAAAGGTTAATAATATTCTTACTACATGAAGAATGCATACAGATCAATAAGGAAAAGATAAATGTGCCTGTAGACATATGGGCCAATAAAAAGAATACATTATTTATAAGAGAAGATATAAAAAAAGAGAAAGTATGAAAAGAAGTGTAATTTCTTGTCATTAAGTAAATGAAAATTAAACTGGTAGTAACATGCAAATTTTTCTTTTTTGTCATTTTTTAAATTTTTTTTCTTTAATTTTTATTTTTTAGTTTGTTTTGCTTTACAATACTGTATTCGTTTTGTACACATCGACATGAATCAGCCATGAGTGTGCAGTAACGTGCAAATTTTTAACTGTTGAATTTACAACAAACAGTAAACAAAATGCTCCCAAAACTAAGCCATTGTGAGTTATGGGAGATAGTGGAGGACATTGTTTTCCATGGCTGATGCTGGTATATATTAGTACTGCTTTTCTGGTGGACAGTTTGATAGTAGGTATGAAAAGTTTGAATGAATTTACAACATGAACATGGCTAGGCCACCTTAAGACTTGCCTCTGTCCTCATTGTGCCTTCTCAACCACCCCTCCTCCAACTCTAAAAGGCTTAGAGAATAATTTTTATCTTTACTACTTAAAGAGACATCCCTGGGAGGGTTCCATAGCACTTCACAGAAGGTATCCTAAGTTCTTCTAGACATCTCCTGCTCTTCAGAATGACCTATTGGAAGCTGTTGAAAACAAAGCAAATCATAAAACTTTTTTTTCTGACATATGTATCTGTCTACTCACTTCTCCCAGGCTGTCCCTTCCCTTTCCATCTATTCCTCCTGTTTTATTTGCAGTTGATCTGTGAAATAGGGTTCTGTTCCCTTTTTGTGTTCAAAATAGGCTCATCACATTGACCATCTAACACTGCCCCCCATTCCCACCCTCCCACACCGCGCACACGCAGAGTTTCTTCTTTTCTGTGATAATTATAATGCCCCTCAAGTGCCTATGATGGTGTTTTGCTGGTTGTCCCCTGGAATGGATGACTTTCCCTGATTCGCACAGAGGTCTTCCCTTTGGTCAGTCTTCCGGAAGAAAGCCACGTCACCTACACGGTGAAGTGTCAGGGGTCTCGTGGGTTTGTGGGCATTCATATTCTGTAGTTTATAACTGTCATTTGCTTCACGAGTTCCTGGTTCAGCCACTTGTAGGCCCATTAAAGAGGCCTTGATCCTGAAGCTTTTTTCTCTGGCTTCCTGACTTTTGGTTGTGAATCCTATAACTATAAATTGATTATTTATAAAGTCTCTAAGTTAGTACCGTTTTCTACACTTCTATGTTCCAGTCTATACTAGTGTTCTTTCTCCTAAATGACTTTTGATTAGGAACGCATTGTATATATTGGTTCATATTAAAAATTTTTTTATCACAAATTTTATAGTAAGAACTAAGGTGAGAGTAAGACCTGTAATGTGTGAGGAATATGCTTTCCTTTTACTCAGTATGAGAAGACTTGTGAAAGAAGGCTTATTTGATCAGTTTTGGGGAAAAATATGTATGGAAGCTTAAGATCTGGAAATTGATGTCTTTAAAATGATTCATTGATTTCTTACGAAAGTCTTAATGTATCTCAGTTTGATGATTGCTGCTAGCAGTGAAGCAACCTTCCCCTGAAATAGACTTCTAACTTCTTGGCTTGGATGCTCTACATTCGCTTAGAGGATACTACCATTTTTCTTCTGCCCATGCCTAGTTTCTTCTTTGGTCAGGAAAGGCTAGATGGGGCTGTGGTGCAAATTAGCCCACAGTCACTGCAGTACGACTGTAGAAGCCTGGAGGAACTAAATGGGATGTTTTTAAGGCTTAGGGCTGAAATTAAGTTTATATTGCTTCTGTTTATATGTTATTGGCCAGACCCCAGGCATTTGGCCCCAATCTAATTGCAAGAGAAGCTGGGAAGTGAGAAAAGCAGAGGAATTAGGGATTAGCACCCATTGGTACTTTGGTTGTGTAATGCTTTACCTGTCATTTGGTAGCCCTTTATTTCTAGTCTTTTTGCATTTTTCTTCAAGTTTTCATTACAATAGTAGCATCCAGCAGTTTTAAGACCTCTTTGATTGCAAATCCCACAGTAATAGCCAAGTCCTTGCAAGGGAAGGGCAGTTCTGGAGAAACTGTCAGTGAAGCATGACTTATAAACTGTTACACGTTATTATCCATCTTTCTATTGTTTTCTGTGTGTTCAGTCATTTAGTCGTGTCTGACTCTTTGTGAACCCATGGACTGTAGCCTGCCAGGCTCCTCTGTCCATAGGATTTTCCAAGCAAAAATACTGGAGTGGGTTGCCATTTCCTCCTCCAGGGGGTCTTCCCAACCGAGGAATTGAACCCATGTATCCTATGGCTTCTGCACTGCAGATGGAGTCTTACCGCTGAACCGAATTGTCTCTTAATGCCTCATAACTTGAGTGTCACTTCCACACTATCTTTTTACAACTCAAAAATTTTAGTTTCCCTGGAATGTTTTCCAGTGGATTCTGATTTTCCAAGTACTCTGCTGCTGCTGCTAAGTCGCTTCAGTTGTGTTCGACTCTGTGCGACCCCATGGACGGCAGCCCACCAGGCTCCCCCGTCCCTGAGATTCTCCAGGCAAGAACGTTGGAGTGGGTTGCCATTTCCTTCTCCAATGCGTGAAAGTGAAAAGTGAAAGTGAAGTCGCTCAGTCGTGTCCTACTCTTAGCGACCCCATGGACTGGAGCCCACCAGGCTCCTCCATCCATGGGATTTTCCAGGCAAGAGTACTGGAGTGGGGTGCCATTGCCTTCTCCGAGTACTCTAAACCCCTACAATTTCCTGCCAAATTACACTATTAGGAATAGAGAATTCCTTCAAGACTCAACCTGTGCTAGAAAGAAAATATCCTGCTAACTTTTCTAAATAAACTTGGAAGAGATATCCACCTACTGGCTCACTCCCAAGTTCTGGTAATTAAGTTCTCTGTAAAAATATCAAATCAAGAAAGCCTTCTGATGTATATCACATGTTGTATTTGATAGTGACATTCGATCAGTTTGTTTTAGGACTTGAATTTTTTGTTAAATGTCTCAGTAGTTGGCTAGTACACTGGGAGAGGGATGTCATGGTTGCTGCCACACAAATGAGCCACTTGTGTGGGCATCTGTCAATTACATCCACACTGGTGTTCAAATTTATTTGTGTCATGGAAACCTAGGGCCAAATACCAGAGGAGTCCTAGAAGCAACTCTGGCAAGCATAAATTTGATGGCAGCTTCATTATAATTATATTTCTTTGCATGGTTACTCAGCTGTATCAACATAATAGCTTTCCATCCTAGAGGCCAAATAAGATAGAGTGATATACAAGCTGCTCACTATATCTCAACAAATTACATTATAATAGATGCTCTTTTCAACTGTTTTTCACCCTGCAATCAGACTATTCTGGTCTTTTATAAGGAGGCAAAATATGGCTGTAGATATCTTTTTAAAGTATAGAGAATTGAGAATAATATTATTTTCTGTTCCTTAAAATAATCATGAGTCATGTGATTGCTTTCAAATCTTGATTATCTACTTTAATAGGTATTGGGACTGTATATTACATTGGTGATGATGATGATAACAACAATTCTTGGTATTTAGTGAGCATTTACCATATGCTAGGAAGTGTACTTTGTGTGTGCCTGTGTGCTAAGTCGGTTCAGTCATATCTGACTTTTTGCAGCTCCATGGACTATAGCCCGCCAGGTGCTTCTGTCCATGAGATTCTCCAGGCAAGAATACCGGAAGGTTTCCATGCCCTCCTCCAGGAGATCTCCCTGACCCAGATATCAAACCCAAGTCTCTCATGGGTTTGAACCACACAGGGGTTCTTCACCACTGATACCACTGGGAAGCCAACATGTAACATTTCATTTAATCTTTGCAAACTCTATGATGTAGGTGTTTCAAATGAGGAAATTGAAACAGAGAAATGTTTACCTTGGTCAAGGTCACTAGGATAGTAAGTAGTAAAGCAGAGAATTAAATTCAGTCTCTAAGGTTTATGCTCTTAACTCTTTAAAACTCATTAATTGATTGTGACTTAAATATGATTGTGACTTAAATATGCTTTAGGGGATTCCCTGGTGGCTCAGATGGTAAAGCGTCTGCCCGCAATGGGTCAGGAAGATCCCCTGGAGCAGGAAATGGCAACCCATTCCAGTACTCTTGCCTAGAAAATTCCATGGATGGAGGAGCCTGGTGGGCTACAGTCCATGGGGTCCCAAAGAGTTAGACATGACTGAGTGACTTCACTTTTACTTTAAATATGCTTTAGAAGTCCTTTTTGGTTATCTTCACAGATCATAAAAGTAAAATGCTATTGGCTGATGTTAAATGAATGCATTTAAAAGTTTTTGCATCATTACATAAAATTTTACTAATTTATTATGGTTGTGAGTGGACATTGGTAGTGAAATATAAACTCTTTATAGATTTATGATGAAACAAGATTTATGAATTGAAGAGATCTCTAAATATATTTCCTGATCATTTGGGAAAAAAACAGGGGCCCTCAAAGAGATGAGTACAGAAGACTCATATTTTTGGAGTCTAATGGACAATAATTGCTTGTCAGTTCATTCCTAATGATATCAAAATATCTTTTCATATTTAAGATCTTTTTCTATGTTTTACTTTCTCTAAAATATCTTGTTTCTCTCTCAGTTTGTTCTTTATGTTTTCACTTTTTCCCCTGATTTAAGAATTAAGCAAAATTACAGAAATAAGTAACTTAGCTAGTGAAAGTGTTCCATAAATTCTTACCCCAAGATTTAGCCAAGAGTACAACTTTATGAATGCTCCAGGTACCAACATTATTATTATTATTATTCTTATGTATGTTTACAAACATAGGCTTATATTATACATTCTATTCTACAACTGGAATTTTAAAAATTATTTATTTATTTGGCTGTGGCACTGGGAGTCTCTAGTTGTGGCATAGTTGCTTTGCATCATGTGAGATCTTAGTTCCCTGATCAGGAATTGAACCTGGTTCCGCTGCATTGCAAGGTGAATTCTTAACCACTGGACCACCAGGGAAGTCCCTGATTTATTTTTTAACTTAGGAATGTATCTTGGTCGACTTTATATGTCAGAGTATGTAGATCTGTCTCATTTTTTCTTAACATCGGCATGGTATTTTGTTATAGGGATGTGCCAGTGCTTATTTAATATTTCAGATGTTGGTGGATTTCTGCATTGTTTTGAATATTCTGCTTCAGTATTAAAAACACAGTGAGACAATTCACAACAGAAGATACATGAATGGCCTATTGTTACATGAAAAGATTTTGAATAGCATTAATCATCAAAGGAATGCAAATTAAAGCCTCAGAGAAACATCATATACCCATTAGAATGGCTAACATTAAAAAGATTAGCTAGGGACTTCTCTGGTAGTCCAGTGGTTAAGACTCAGGTCCCAATGCAAGGGACCAGTTTGATTCCTGGTCAGGGAACTAGATCCTGCATGCTGCAAGGAAGATTTAAGAGCCCATGTGCTACACTGAGACCCAGTGCAGCCAAATAAATAAATTTAAAAAAGATTAACAATACGTAGTGTTTTGAAGATGTGGAGCTTCTAGAACTCACATGTACTATTGTACAGTCACTTTGGAAAACTGTTTGGCAGTTTCTTAGAAAGTTAAGCATAACCTTACCATATTACCCAGCCATTCCACTAGGTATTTCCTCAAGAGAAATGAAAACATGTCCAACAAAGACTTGTACATGAATGGTCATAGCAGCTTGATCCACTGGAACCTAAAACTGGAGCCTACTCAGTAGGTTAGAAAGGATAAAGAAAAATATATATCCATAGAACAGGATATTACTTATAAAAATTCAACAACATGGATGAGTCTCAGTATCATTATGCTGCATGGAAGAAGCCAGACAAAAAAGAGTATACACTGTATTATTTTAGTTAGATAATATTTTAGAAAATGCAGATTAAACTGTAGTGACAGAAAGCAGATCAGTGGTTGCCTGAGGTTGGGAATGGAGGGAAAGGTAGTTTGCAAAGGGCAGGTGGAAACTTTCAGGTGATGGAAAGTTCTATTTGTGAGTTTGGAAAATGTGTAATGACATGTACCCATCATTATGGTATCATACACAGTATTTTCAGTATCCTAAATATTTCTGTGCTCAGCCTCTGCAACCCTCTCTCCTCCAACTTTTTATTTTTCATTAGACGAACTATTTTACGTGTAGCTTTGGACTTTATTAAATGGGGAATAATCTGGTGTTAGAGGCTTTAAAATTTTTACAGATTGATAAATTGGATTTGTCAAGGGTTCTGTGTTATACACAGTTCCTTTTAGTAATCTGAAGGAAAATTTATTTATTTATTTGGTAGTAATAGAGAGTACTTTCAGAATATGAAGAACTCTGCATTCAGTTCAGTTCAGTTGCTCAGTCGTGTCTGACTCTTTGCAACCCCATGAGCTGCACCATGCCAGGCCTCCCTGTCCCACACCAACTCCTGGAGCCACCAAAACTCATGTCCAGTGAATCGGTGATGCCATCAACCATCTCATCCTCTGCTGTCCCCTTCTCCTCCTGCCTTCAATCTTTCCCAGCATCAGGGTCTTTTCAAATGAGTCAGCTCTTTGCATCAGGTGGCCAAATTATGCATTATTCCTTCCTAAAATTAGTAATCAATTATCTTCAAATATTTTCTCTGTTTTGCCAGATACTGACAATGTGAAGCCATTGGAGGGTGTAAAGATTCTGGATCTAACGAGGTATGTATTGGTTTATCTATGTTTTGGTGATTGAGTTTTCCCCTTCTCTAAAAAAGCATTTGTTTCTTGGATTATAAGAGGGTGCTTGTAAGCTTATCATTGAAATTTTGGAAAGACAAATCAAGGAAATTTCCTATAATTTCATTATTCTAGGGACAATTCATATAATATTTATACATTTCTTTTTAATCTGCGTATCTATTTATACTTGAAAAAATGAAACTATATTGAAATTATAGGTTTATGCACATTTTAAGCATTATGTTATATTTTGGCTATTTTTCCTATGTCATTCAAAATTCAACAAAAGTATATGATATTTTATTATATAGTTGTCAGATAATTACTTAGTCATCCCCTGGATGTTTTTCTAGTATAAAGTAGACTCCCTTGTACATAAATCTTGGCCTTAGAAAACCTTTCAATTTCTTCTTTAGGGTAGAATTATGGAAGTAGAATTACTGCATCAAAGGGAATATACTTTTTAAAGCTCTTGATACATATGACCAAATCACTTTTATAACAGTTTTAATTCTTACTAACATTATATGAGCTTGTCTGTGTTGATGGAGCATTAAGAAACAAATAAATATAAAAATCTTAAAGATGGTAATGAATTTATTTATCACTGTTAACATTGTAGAGTACTGGCGGGACCTTTTGCTACTATGAATTTAGGAGATCTTGGAGCAGAAGTTATAAAAGTGGAAAGACCAGGTAAAACTACGATTCTCTTTAAAACATAGAAACAAGCTAATAAATATTTTTAATAGTTCTTTAAATATCCATGTACCTGTATGTGAGCGAGGAAAGAATTGAAATGAAATGATTATTTTTCTTCTCCGTTCTTTATTTTCCTCTGAACCTATACTAAAGTTAGATTTCTTTCTACTCTTTACATGCCAAGGGTTGAGCCCTAAGCCAGTTTCTGTAAACCTCTGTTAGAAACACCAGGGCTTCCCTGCTGGCTCAGATGGTTAAGAATCCGCTTGCAATGTGGGAGACCTGGGTTCGATCCCTGGGTTGCAAAGATCCCCAGGAGGAGGGCATGGCAACCCACTCTCGTATTCTTGCCTGGAGAATCCCCATGGACAGAGGAGCCTGGGGGGTTACAGTACATGGGGTCACAAAGAGTTGGACATAACTGAGCGACTAAGCACAGTGGTAGAAACTGACATGCAGTGTGATAACAGTGATGTTAATGACATTTGGTGCTGAGCACAGTTCTAAGCACTTTGCCTGTATTAAGTTATTCAGTCTTTACAACAACCTGTCACCTGTTATCATTCCTAGATTATAAATAAGAACACAGAGACCCAGAGAGATGCAGGGATTTGTCCACAGCTAGTAAGGAATGTTGGGACATTCATCTCTGATCCTGGTCCTCCTGAGCCCCACATAAGAATTGCTGCTGAGACTGAGGTTAGAGTGAGCCTGGCCACTTTCCCTCACTGTGGGATGAAGGGGAGCCAGGGACCAGGGGAAGGGAAGAGGGGAGAAATAGGTTGTAGAAGAAGGAGGAAGGAAAGGAATCAAAGTCCTTCCAAAAGGAACCCAAATACTCCAACCTAAGTCATTATTTCTATTTCTAATAAAAGAAACATTTTCCCATTTCAAACTTTTAAATATTTTGAGGAAAAAACACTGAAGCTAAGATGAATTCTTTGCTTTTATGTTTTTCATCTGACAACTTTCCTTTCTTCTCTTCCCTTTGTCCACCAAATAAACCTATACTGGGTACATAATTCTCACTCTTATTTGGTGCCTTCTCAACTCTTTGATGTTTAATTCATGTCTCTGTTGATGAAGCTACTTAGAAAACTGTCTATTACGTTCCCTTTCTCTCTAATAAGCACTTAAACCAGGAGTCCACGTTCTCTGCATTGTCTCATAAACAGCTTGTTTTGGAAGGTTTCAAAAATCAGAGTTATTATTTATCTTTCAAGATCTGATGCTGGGACTTCCCTGGTGGTCTGATAGTCAGGATTCTGTGCTTCTACTGCAGGGGGCACTGGTTTGATCTCTGGTCCAGGAACTAAGATTCCATATCCCACATGCCATGTACCATGGCAAAAAAAAAATTCTGATGCTTATGGATTTGGAACAGAATTCCCAAATCAATGAAAATGGTCCAGCCTTCTTGAATACTGTGCATGTTTCTATCAGACCCATAAGAGACTAGAGTGCAATTACATCAACATATGAATTCACTGTAAGTGATTAAATGCTATAAAGTTGAATACCTGATCTGGAAGATTCAATTTTCTGCTAAATCGTCTTAGGAGGCCCCAGCAGTTAGCAGAAGATTCTCTGATCAGCATGAGAAATATTATATTGCATTTTTATGACCCTGTCTTTGTCAGACTCTAGGTGATAGAAGAGCCTGGTAAATCCTGCTTTCCAGAGATAGTGCTTCATTTATCCAGTCTGTGATGTTTACTGGTTTTGGTTGTTGCTGGATACATGCTGAATAATGTCACTTTCTAGCTGAACGTGTTTAACAGTTACCACAAAACTTCTAATTACCACATTGCTATCCAGTTTCAATGCCACATACTTCCTAATTTCAGCCATGGGGTCTTCCATTTACAGGCAGAATAGTCGATCTAATTTCTCTTGCTATTTCCCTTGGTCTCTAGGTTAAATATTTGTACAGTTGGCCCTTTGTGTCTGGTTGGTTGAGTCTGTGGACTCGTGAACTTTAATGATCTGTGGTTGGTAGAATTGGAGGTGCTGTACCTGTGGGTATAGAGGGCCAGTTGTAGGACTTGAGCATCCGCCATTTTGGAGTCCTCGTTGGTGTTGGAACCCTTGAGGATAATGAAGGAATGACTGTATTTTTATTAATTAGAAATCACTCTTCCCTATTTGCTTAGACCTGCTTCTCCTTTGTTATTTTTTCCCTTTCCACCTTGGGGGACCCTTTCCTTATTTAGAACTTTATTAAGTCCCATAGCTACACACTAGGCATCAAACTTTTTTCCTAGCAGGTGTTCATTGCTCTTTTCCTAACTAATTTCTCTCTTTCCTTTAACCCTTCTGCTCAGTACATTTTAATGTTCATATATTTTGTTTTTCTGAGATAATTATTCAACAGGTATGAGGGTAAAGTGATTTGGCAGACTTTTCAAATTTTAGTGGAGAGGTAGTCTTTTTTAGTGTCCACTTCTCCAGTTCTTAAATTTGGTTGGTGGCTTAGACAATAAAGAATCTGCCTGCAGTGCAGGAGATCTGAGTCCGATCCTTGGGTTGGGAAGATCCCCTGGATGAAGGAATGGCTACCCACTCCAGTGTTCTTGCATAGAGAATTCCATGGACAGAGGAACCAGGCAGGCTACAGTCCATGGGGTCACAAAGAGTCGGACACGACGAGCAACTAGCACTTTCACACTTCTACTTTCTCTAGTTCTTGAATTAAATTTGATTGTAGTTTTCTGACTTGGGACTTAGATTATTCTTACTTGAGTAATCAAAGAACATATCAAGCTTAAGTGTATTTTTTTCGAGTTTGTTGGTGAATGTAAATTGTATGCCGATAGGGCCAGGCAGGTAACCTAAATGAATGAAGTAGGCTGGGCATCAAATGATGCTGCTGTTACTTCAAAGTTGTCTTTATTACTTACTGCTGTGTCTGCTCTGCAGAGAGTGGTGCTTGTGACCTAGTAGGTACCCAATAAATCTTTGCTGAATGAATGAATATTTTGAAATATCATTTAAAAAAAGAAGTCTGAATTTTTATCTATTGCTTCTGGATTTTGAAATCATGGCAGATAGTTAAAAACTTTAAATAGTGTGTGGGTCAAATAAAACATGTTTCTCAAATTGCTAGTTTTACAAGCTTGTGACCTTTAACCTTTCATGTGCCATCAGACTCCCTTTCTGCTTCTCTTAAACCCTGGTTTATGTGCTAGGGATTATATACTAGGGATGGGCTTTCCTGGTGTCTCAGTGGTAAAGAGTCTACCTGTAATGCAGGAGATGTGGGTTTGATCCCTGGGTGGGGAAGATCCCCTGGAGAAGGAAATGGTAATCCACTTCAGTATTCTTGCCTGGGAAATCCCATGGACAGAGGAACCTGATTGGCTGCAGTCCCTGGGCTTGCAAAAGAGTTGGATAAGACTTAGCAACTAAGCAACAACAACAACAACATACACTAGGGACAGGTCCTTTACGTGCATGCTCGATTGCTTCAGTTGTGTTTAACTCTGTGCAAGCCCAAGGACTATAGACCGCCAAACTCCTCTGTCTATGAGAGTGTCCAAACAAAAATACTGGAGTGGGTTGCAGTGCCCTCCTACAGGGTATCTTTCTGACCTAGGGATCAAACCTGCATCTCCTCCATTGAAGGCAGATTTTTTTAACCAATGAGCCCCTGGGGAAGCCCCCCAGGAAAGCCATGTGGGCCTTCAATTTAGATTTCTGACATTAACTCTACCCGAGAGATGAATGTGATCAGAGATGAATGTGATCATTTAAAATAAGCTAATTTTAACCTTATCTTGATGTTGCTTCCTTAAAAAATTTTTTTTCTTAATGTATTGAGACCTTCAGAAAAATAGAAGTGGCTGGACTGTCTCCTGACTCTGGGAGGTCCTGGCTGGTCTTGGAGATTCATATTCACACATACCTTTTCCATGAAGACTCTAACTGGTCTATTATTGGGAGGTTGTTTTTGTGGACTCTTGCACTTTGTTTTTTCCCCTGATGTTTTGAACATGTGTTCAGTTTGATACTTAGCATTTATTGCTTTGTGTTGTTTCCAGTTCATCTCCAGTTAGAAGTAATGCTTCTTTTCTCCTCTTGTTCTCTCCCTTTCTCTTGTGAGGTTTTTTCCTTTTTGTTTTTCTTTTTAAATCAAGGAGTCTATTGTTTAGCTTCTGTTTTGTTTTGTAAAGGCTGTGTCAGTTTTTCTTTATCAGTTTCAGTGGGTAAAGTTTAATGGCCTAATAAATTAACTATATCATTTAAATGAGATTAGAATTTAAACTTTAGCCGGTACTCACAAATTATCTCTTATTGGAGGGGCTAGTAATACTTAGGTAGTGATTAGTTTCTGATATCTATATTTAATTGAACGTGTAAATTTTTTAATTTAAGTGATACCAGTTTGTGCCTATTAATTGTTAATTCACCTTCTCTGTTCCATCTACATTGTTTGCTTTTTGTGCAAAGAAATTTTTTTTCTGTAACTCTATAGTATTGTCTTTGAATCAAACACAGGTACTTTTCAGGTCATTTGAAGTAGATGTCTCAAAGAAAATAGCCTATTTTTGATGGTTTTAAACATTTTACTTTGAAGCAAGACCTTGATGACCGAAATTTTATTCTAAGCTAGTATTTTAAATTGTTTACATTTGCTACTCAGTTGCTACTTTTGCTTTTTCTGATTTATTACTGCGGGATTTAAAAAATAGATTTATTTATTTATCATTATTTTATACCTAGCCTCAAATACCACTTTATAAAGACTTGCTTATCATTTTTCTGATATAAATTATATATAACAAAAATCCTTTACAGACTTAACACTTTGTTTGCACATTTAATGTCAAAAACACTGAAAGAGCTGACTTGTTTGTTGAATTAGGAGGGTAATTTTTTCCCTTCAAACTTGCTGTTTATGTATCTTAAGACTGGCATTTGGATATTCTGTTCTGGATTTTTACTTTCAGGGTTGAGTTTTAGTGAAAGAAGTTTTGGGAGGATTCAGTGATTTACATGAACAGGGAAAGAATTTGGGCAGTTCTAACAAGCTCCCATGGCTCCTTTAGGTTGCTAATTCCACTGAGCTAAGCTGATGTTCATAGTCATCTGTGAATGCATGAATGAGTAAATTTGTTGGTTTGAAATGTCTTGTGATGTTCCAAGGTTAAATTAGCTCATACTGTTATTTTCAGGAGCTGGTGATGATACAGAACTTGGGGTCCACCTTTTGTGGGGACAGAAAGTACTTATTTTCTCAGTGTTAACCGAAATAAAAAAGTAAGACTATTACCCCCTTTTTGCTTTCTTTCCATAATCCTCTTGTAGTAACAAAACTTTTGATAGCATTGTGGCTCGTTTATTTCTACTCTTTTTTTGTAGATATAAGTAATATTTTCAAGAAGTGACATTTTATTCTATTCATTTGCCAGTTACCAAATAAAAACAGTAGACCTTTTTATTTTCCTTTTCTACTAACTTAAAAGATATTGTGAGAATTTATAATGATTTTGAATGGAAGTAATTTTATTAAGGAGAGAAATCACTTGATTGTTTTATGTTTGTTATTCTTTTGGAGATTGCGTATTATCTATATTTGGGATCATTATTTGAAATTATTTTACTGTAATCCTTGCTATCATTTTAACATACCCAAATTGCAAATAAAATCAGTAAAAATGATTTAAATGTTTCTGAGGAAATACATTTACTTTAAGAAGAGAATTGATGATATGAATGGCTCTGTTAGTGAACTGTCAGTAATTTTTCTTTATCATAAAGAAAAATCCTTATGATATTATTTTAATATGCTTATTTTTAATTTTTAGAGTATAGCTGTTAATATCAAGGATCCAAAAGGGGTGAAAATCGTCAAAGAGGTACGGTATGCTCTGTAGAAGGCACCTTACCCCCTGGGTTGTAATTAGGGATTTGAATATCAGAGTAAAACTGTTTAAAACCTGATTTTGCTGGCAGTCTGAAACTTTGCTATAGATGTCTTTGAAGAGTTTGCTGCCGTTCAGTCGCTCAGTTGTGTTGGACTCTTTGCAAACCCACAGACAGCAGCATGCCAGGCTTCCCTGTCCTTCATCTCCCGGAGCTTGCTCAGACTCGTATACATTGAGTCAGTGATGCCATCCAACCATCTCATCCTCTGTTGTCCCCTTCTCCTCCTGCCTTCTTAGCCAACTTTCTAACTAGTTGGCTTTTCACATCAGGTGGCTAAAGTATTGAAGTTTCAGCTTCAGCATCAGTCCTTCCAATGAATATTCAGGACTGATTTCCTTTAGGATTGATTGGTTTGATCTCCTTGCAGCCCAAGAGTTTAACTGCTTTTACAGTAAGTATAACTTGCTTTATAATTTCTGGTATATTGTGTATGACATTTCTCCATGGTGTCAGAGTGTTTAGTTATGGTACTATTGTCTATTGACTGAGTGCCTACTTTGCATCAGATCTTAGGCCTGGGCACTGTGCTAATATTATTTTCTTAAATCTTAATAATTTGCTTTGTAAATGACATATTATAGCCTCTTTTTCACAAGAGGCAAAATGAGTCTCAAGGGGCTTGAATGATTGTCTAAAGATCACAGAACTGATAAAGGGAAGAGCTGAAATTTGAACCCTGGGTCTATATCACTGTAGAGCCCAATCTTTTTATAACATTTATTCAGATGGTTAATGCTTTCAGACCTGATCATGGCATCTTTCCTTGAGGGGACAGGGAAGCACAGTGGTTAGGGGCATACCTTAGTGTTCTCTTCTAGGATTTAAATCCTGCCTTCTTTAATTGCTAGCCATGTGACTTCAACAGGTTACTTAACTTCTTTATGTATCAGTTCCCTTATTTGTAAAATGAGGGTAATAATAACAACTACTTTTTAAAAAGTTTTTATTTTATATTTATATGGCTGAGTGCCATCTGAGATCTTAGTTCCCTGACCACGGATCAAACCTGTGACCCATGCAGTGGAAACGCAGAGTCTTAATCACTGGTCCGCCAGAGAAGTCCAATAATACCCACTTCTTAGGGTTGTTAGAATTGAATGAATATGTATAAAATGTATAGAAGGGTGTCTGCCATAGTTAGCACTCATTAAGCATTAGCTTTTCATTCCAATCACATACTTTTCTTCCAAGGAGTAAGCGCCTTTTAATTTCATGGCTGCAGTCACCATCTGCAGTGATTTTGGAGCCCAAAAAAACAAAGTCTGACACTGTTTCTACTGTTTCCCCATCTATTTCCCATGAAGTGATGGGGCCAGATGCCATGATCTTCGTTTTCTGAATGTTGAGCTTTAAGCCAACTTTTCCACTCTCCTCTTTCACTTTCAACAAGAGGCTTTTTAGCTCCTCCTCACTTTCTGCCATAAGGGTGGTGTCATCTGCATATCTGAGATTATTGATATTTCTCCCAGCAATCTTGATTCCAGCTTGTGTTTCTTCCAGTCCAGCATTTCTCATGATGTACTCTGCATATAAGTTTTGTATAGTAAACTTTTCTGAGAGTTTTGATGAAGACAGAGGAGAAAGAGTTTTACAGTATAACAATGTAAGCTTTTCTTTTTTACGTATATTTTATTTTGTTATTGTATTGGATTGGATCTTAGTTGTCTCCTGTAGGATGTTTAGTTGCAGCATGCAAACTCTTAGTTGTAGCATGTGAGATCTAGTTCCCTGACCAGAGATCGAACCTGGGCCCCTTTCTTTAGGAGCGTGAAGTCTTAGCCACAGGGTCACCAGGAAAGTCCCCAAACAGTTCTTCAGACTTCTTCAGCTCCCCACCCCTTGTTGCTCCCTCCCCCCCCACCTCATTCCTTGATTCTCTCTCTCTGCTCTTTCCCCATCCCCAAATTCCTGTCTGTTTCTGTTACACAGCAGTTTATCTTTTTATGCCTTGACTCCCTAGGCTTAAGACCTTGCATTCCATTCCATGTGGCATATCCAGATATTTTTCTTGCTAAAGACAAGAAGAAGTGTCTTCTCTGCAAGAATAATTTAGATACCATTGGTTAAAGTTTTTTTTTCCATTCTGGTACCAAAGATTAATTACAATTTAGTGGAGGAGACAGAAATGACTCAATTAATAGCAGGAAGTGAATGAGGGAAGGAGGGGGAAGACACTAACTATAAAATCACCACTGATGTTACGGTATTAGTAAGGACTGAAGCCACTAGCAGTAACAGTGCCAGAACATTCTTCCTGGAGCCTGGAGACAATAAAAAAAAAAAAAAAAAAAAAAAAAACAGGCCAAGTAGATGGGGGCATTCTTAAATCTACTGGTAGGGTTATTAAAATCGGTGCTTATTTATACATGATTTGTGTGTGTGTGTGTGTGTGTGTGTGTGTTTTACCTCTTCTTGCCTGTATTGTTAAGTAGCTTTCGGAGTCCCACATCTGTTGTTAAATAGCAGGTTAACTCTGGGAAAATTCCTCAATGTCTCTGTGCCTTAATCCCTCATCTGAGAAATGAAGTGAGACAAGTTCATCCTAAGTGTCTCTCGCAGTGCGGTGAGTCTGTCGCTCTGTGATTGTTCTGCCACTCCTGCTAGACCTTCAGTTCTTCAAGGAGAGAAATCATTTTATAAATTCCCCAGTCAGCTTGATTTTTTTCTCTGCAATTCACAGAGGTCTGTATAAGGTAATGACTCAGTTGAAAACAGTGCCTCCCATTCTGGAGAATGGAACACTTCTGAGTTTAAGCCAGCAGGGAGGGTTGTGTGTGTGTGTGTGTGTGTGTGTTGGGGGAGGGTTTCCATTCCAAGCTGCAGGACCACTGGTTGCTCAGACAGGGCCTGAGAACAGCAGGCCAGGGCCACTGTGAGTGCGGGGTGGAGGGTGGCGGGGCCAGGTCAGAATCCCAGAGTGGGTGCCGAATAAGAGTGGCCGGAAGCCACCGTGGGCAACAGAAGGGCCAGAGGACTGAGCTGAGCAGTGCAGGAGAGGAAGATGCCCATGGAAATGCATCTGCTCAAGTGCTCAGAGGAGGTAGGGGCACGGGCCTTGGCCGCCATCGGCCAAGAGGTGTGTCTCCACCATTGTTTAACAGCCACATTATGCAGCTGTCAGAACTGGGTCCTGGGAGGAGACCCATAAGAATAAAGAGCTACAGCCTGGGCCCTGAAGAGGTCTCCCAGGCTAATGAGGAGATGGCCACAGTCACCATATTTTCTGATCCCAAAGAGGGACATGCCGATTGACCAGTACAAATATACTTTCAAAGTTAAAGACATGTAATATTTATAATCAGGATATCCCTACCGATAAAACACAAAACCTCAGCCTGACTCATCAACAATTAGCTGGAACAGACACACCCGCAGGGAAAAACCCAGGGGATGCCTGGAAGGTTAAAACAGGGTCAGCCAGGGCAGGTGAGAGGTTAAAACAGGGTCAGCCAGGGCAGATGAGATCACGGTCACGTGTCTTGTTCGAGACCAAGTTGACTGGGCTGTTACCTATGTCTTTGTGACCCAGTTGCCTAGTAGATCAGTGGCCGCCCTCAAAGTGCGTTCCAGTTATTTCTGGGAATTCACCAAGGAATGCCTCCTGTGTTCACACCCCGCTCTGTTCTCTGCAGTTGCTATTTGGTGCCCTCCTCGCTGTCCCTCCTCTGGTCCAGCCCCCCAACACACAGCTGCCCCTTACTCCACCCAGCTGCTTGAGAAGTCCCCCCACCCCCACAGGTTCTCTCCCATTCAGTGTTCAGCAACTGTCTGCTGAGTACCTATATGTGCCCCACCCTGTATAACACAGTAGGGCTTCAGAGGCCGATGACACTGTCCTTCTCTGTTCTTGAGGAGAGAAGAGCCAGAAGTGGATGACATGAGGTTCTGTGGGGCTGTTTGTGTGTGCCAGGCGTTCAGTCATGTCTGGCTCTTTGTGACCCTACAGACTGTAGCCTGCCAGGTTCCTTTGTCCACAGGATTTCACAGGCAAGAATACTAGAGTGGGTTGCCATTTTTTCCTCCAGGTATCTTCCCAATCCAGTGATCGAACCCGTGTCTCCGTAGCTTAGCCTCTGCTTGGATCAATCACTCTTTTCAGTTTCCACCCCCAACCCAGCTCCTCTCTGAGAAGGTTTAGGGTGAGCGTAGCTATGATCTTGGCGAAGCAGCAGTGAGTGGTTTTGTGAAGTGAGATCTTAATCCTTGCCCAGGAATTTACCCTGGGTAGCCTGGATGAGAACCAGGAATCCTAGCCATCAGACCAGCAAGGGCTACAGGCTAGAAGCTATTTTTTCCTGGATCTTTGCCCCCACTGAAAAATGTATTTATCACAGAGGCAGGTACAAAGTTTATTATTAGAGACACAGCACAACAACAATTTGGAGAGCACACAGAGAAATGGTTTGATTAGTTAAGACAGAAACAAGACGGGGATGCACAGCCAGAGAGGAAGGGTGTGGGCATCCCCTCTAGTGAGGAGTGAAGTCAAGAGGCAGGCGGTTAAGTCATTTATATCAGGCAGTTCTTCCGAGTCTTTGTCTTCCTTCAGGCCAATTATCTGGTTTCTTTTTCTACACCTGACCTACCCTGGGACACTCCCCTGGGTGTGCACACCCTCCTCAGCCAAGATGGATCTCCAAGTGAAGGCTTCTGGGAGGAGCAAGACTCCTTATGGCCTGGCATTATCTCTTGACTTTTGACCCACAAGGAGCCTTTCAGTGCATGTGTAGTGTCTCCCTTGTCCCAAAAGAGGGGGACACGGAGATCCCTTAATCATTTATTAAAACAGGTTTTTGCCTCTCTTTGTCCTTGCCATGACTATTACCTTGACTATTGCTGTGACTATTACCTTAAGGTGTTTATAAAAGACAAACATTGGCTGTTACCCTGTTTCTTTTGTTGCTTTCATTTCGGAGGGCAAGCAGGAGGCTGACCGTAAATGCCTTAACTGGAGCCCACCTATCTCTTGTCTCAAGAGATGCTAAAGAGCTATAAGTGTCCAGCCTGAAGCCCACTTCTTTGTGCCCCATGAAATGCAGATAGGAGGCCAGTTGTCAATGTCTAGCCTGGAGCCCAGCTGTCTCCTACAGCAGGACTCCTTGTGACAGCAGAGGAGACGGTGCCTGGGGACCTGCGCGCCCTCAGGACTCCCACTGGTCTCTGCTCGAGTCTTGGTTGCTCCCTGGTCTGAGGGGCAGCTGGTGGCCTGGCCTCGCCTACCCAGTGTAGCCCCTTTCCTCCCTGTTCTGACTTCTGCTGGTCTCTCTCTCCAGGACCTCTGGGTCCCCTCAGGAAGCGTGCGGCTTTTTGGGGGCACTCGTGTATTCTGTGTGGGGGTAAGGAGCCTGAGGTTCATCCCTGGGGTGAGAGTTGGGGGAGAACTTATTTCCTGCTTCTGTCTTCTGTCCCAGTTCTCTTCCCATAATCCTTCAGGCTGAAAACGGCAGGCTTTCTATTTCCTGAAGGTCATATCCTTTTGTGCCAAATTGCTTCAGTCATGTCCAACTGTTTGCGACCCCATGGAGCCCATGTAGTTTGCCAGGCTCCTCTGTCCATGGGATTCTTCAGGCAAGAATACTGGAGTGAGTTGCCATGCCTTCCTCCAGGGAACCTTCCCCACCCAGGGATGGAGCCTGCATGCATCTGTTATGTCGCCTGCATTGGCAGGAGAGTTCTTTACCACTGAGCCGCCTGGGAGCCCCTCATATCCTTTTACCTCAGACAATAAGCCTCCAGGTCTAATCATCATAAGCAAAAGAGGCCATTTCTACGCAATAGGACGATCCGGTCCACAGCCTGCTCTCCATGACATATCAAACGAACAGATAAAAGAAATTAAAATATCCTTTAGTTCCTTTCAAAGACTGGCTTTCAAGCCTTTCATCTTGCTGCTGACTCTAAAATACATTTTAAATGTCGGAAGCTGAATATTGCCTTTCTCTTTTTCATTGTATTCCTGCTGAAACTCCACTAATTCTACCAGAGGCAGACAAGTGCCATAAGCTGTCTAAGAAGAAGTTACAATCATAGAGATGCAAAAGGAAAAAAAAAATCTGATTTATGCATTTCAGAATATTTTTTGGAGTTCCTCTGTGACGTTCAAAACCAATGCTGTCCACCTCTTTTCCCCCATCCTTCGGCTCAGATGGACCATGCTCTAAATCTTCAGTTCTAGAAACCTGACTTGATGCTATGTATGAAATAGACAACTAATGAGAACCTACTGTATAGCACAAGAAACCCTACTCAGTGCTCTGTGGTGACCTAGATGGGAAGGAAATCCCAAAAAGAGGAGATATATGTATACATGTCACTGACTCTCTGCTGTACAATAAAAACTAACACAGCATTGTAAAGCAGCTATACTCCGATAAAAATTTTTAAAAAATAGAAACCTGGCTTACACAGGCTTTCTCTAGTATGTAAAAAGAATACTTTGAAAGATCACTTCCACACTTATAAAATTACGACCAGAGTTCCAGAGTTCCAGTGTTAGAAACAGCTAAGAGGAGGAGTTGTAAGCTTTGGTCTCACCAAGACATAAAAATCCCTAAAAGAATTAGAAGAAGAAGATTTTTCTTTTACGTTTAAAATACCACCTCTCCAGGGCTTCTCAAGTGTTGCTGGTGGTAAAGAACCCGCCCGCCAATGCAGGAGACTCAAGAGATGCGAGTTCGATCCCTGAGTCTGGAAGATCCCCTGGAGGAAGGCACGGCAACCCACTCCAGTATTCTTGCCTGGGGAATCCCATGGACAGAGGAGCCTGGCAGGCGATAGTCCACAGCATCACGAAAAGTCAGACACAACTGAAGTGACTGAGATGCACACACATACAAACATACGCATATCACCTCCTCAACCAAGAATTTTCTAGGCACTCCACTGTACTAAATCTTCATCAGTCCTCTCAACAGTTTCTACAAGGAAGTACTGCCCCCCAACCCCATTTACAGTGTGAAATTGGAGAATTAGCAAGGTTGAACGGCTGTCTGCCCCAGATCACACAGTGAGCAAGCAAGCATTCCACTGGTGACCCGCAGGAGAAGCTGTGGAGGTGGTAATGGGGGGTCAGGGCAGGGCTGGGGTGCTTTTCTTCATCACACCTCAAGACTTGAGGAGACAGCTGGGCTGTAGCTGGTGGCCGAACCCCAGGCTCTTGGGGTATTACCATCATCTTTGCTCTGACATGTTCTAGAAAATGGACTGGAGGCTGGGGATTGAGCAGAGTAGCTACTAGAAAAAGATCCCAGCATCTACAAGATTCTATGATAGGAGGAAGAAGCCCAAACTTGACAGCTATGATAATAACACAATTCAAGCCATTTTCCAATCTTCTTGTTTTGGGGTAGAAGAGGGGTTTTCTGTGTATTCAGCCATTTCTGAAATCTCTCATTCTAAGCTTTCAAAAGACTCCTCTCCTTGCCTTTTCAGAGTTTATTGGAGGTGTGTCCCTGGCGTGTACCCTCCCTCTCAGGAACAAGGAGCAAGAGGTGGAGACAGGACTTGCTGGGACACACAAGGTCCAGTTTAGTGTGGACCCCAGTTCCCTCCCTGAGCCCAGATTCTCATCTCCCCCTGGCAGTGGGGTTTGGCTCAGGCAGGTGAAGAAATTGCTGGGACCCCTCCGACTGGAAGCTGTGCTGGAGATGGTCTTCCAAGCAGATACCCTCTTCCCAACCCGGGATGAAGGGCTTTGAAACTAGAAAATGCCAGGTCTGAAAGAGAGGAAAGAACAAGTCCAGCAACACACAGAGCTCTGTGTATTCAGAGGGAACTTGGCAGGGTTGTGTCCGGGCAGAGAAACTCCGAGTGGTACAAAGGGACGTGCCCAGAGTGGAGAAATCATGCTAATTGTCTGCACCAGAGCAGGAGAACACCACCCAAAATGAAGAGAGAAAGGGAAGCCCCGTCCAGAGTCTCCAGTGCGCTGCGCCTCGCTCCTTTTGTCTATTCATCAGTCCTCTCAACAGTTTCTACAAGGAAGCTACTGCCCCCCAACCCCATTTACAGTGTGAAATTGGAGAATTAGCAAGGTTGAACGGCTGTCTGCCCCAGATCACACAGTGAGCAAGCAAGCATTCCACTGGTGACCCGCAGGAGAAGCTGTGGAGGTGGTAATGGGGGGTCAGGGCAGGGCTGGGGTGCTTTTCTTCATCACACCTCAAGACTTGAGGAGACAGCTGGGCTGTAGCTGGTGGCCGAACCCCAGGCTCTTGGGGTATTACCATCATCTTTGCTCTGACATGTTCTAGAAAATGGACTGGAGGCTGGGGATTGAGCAGAGTAGCTACTAGAAAAAGATCCCAGCATCTACAAGATTCTATGATAGGAGGAAGAAGCCCAAACTTGACAGCTATGATAATAACACAATTCAAGCCATTTTCCAATCTTCTTGTTTTGGGGTAGAAGAGGGGTTTTCTGTGTATTCAGCCATTTCTGAAATCTCTCATTCTAAGCTTTCAAAAGACTCCTCTCCTTGCCTTTTCAGAGTTTATTGGAGGTGTGTCCCTGGCGTGTACCCTCCCTCTCAGGAACAAGGAGCAAGAGGTGGAGACAGGACTTGCTGGGACACACAAGGTCCAGTTTAGTGTGGACCCCAGTTCCCTCCCTGAGCCCAGATTCTCATCTCCCCCTGGCAGTGGGGTTTGGCTCAGGCAGGTGAAGAAATTGCTGGGACCCCTCCGACTGGAAGCTGTGCTGGAGATGGTCTTCCAAGCAGATACCCTCTTCCCAACCCGGGATGAAGGGCTTTGAAACTAGAAAATGCCAGGTCTGAAAGAGAGGAAAGAACAAGTCCAGCAACACACAGAGCTCTGTGTATTCAGAGGGAACTTGGCAGGGTTGTGTCCGGGCAGAGAAACTCCGAGTGGTACAAAGGGACGTGCCCAGAGTGGAGAAATCATGCTAATTGTCTGCACCAGAGCAGAGAACACCACCCAAAATGAAGAGAGAAAGGGAAGCCCCGTCCAGAGTCTCCAGTGCGCTGCGCCTCGCTCCTTTTGTCTACCTGCTTCTGATCCAGACAGGTAGGCGAACCAGAGGGCAGAACAGGGTCTGTAGAAGGGGCCTGGGGCTTTCAAAGGAGAGGGGGGGGGGGCTGAGGGCCAGAAGGCCTCTGGGGTGGGAGGAGGGGAGGATGCCCAGCCACCGTGGGAAGCGGCTCAGTGAATCCAGGCATTCGTGTTGAATGTATTTCTTCATTCTGCGTGCCTCCTGCCTGGCCCCTGCCCCCCAGCCCCCAAAGCCTGCATGACTTTGGAGCTCCCACGGCATTCAGTACATTAGATGGAGGGCAACGAGCCATTGCTTATGGGACGTCTTGCTGGCGTGGGCCAGTCAGGCATTCTTTATAATCCCCAGTCGGGATTATGGTGGGGCTTGGAGGGGTGGGGAAATCTTGGTTTTGTGCCTCCTCAGCCCCACACCCTGGCTTCTCTGGGTGTAAAACAGCAAGAGAGATGAAAGAAGCTTTGGAGATAATGAGTCTCCTGGCTTGGGACAGTAACGCCAACCTATCTGTAACTCAGGCACGCCACAGACACACCTATCTTCTGTACTAGCCCCTAACAACTTCTTGCAGAAATGATCTGATTTTCAATACATGTGCTTATGTGCGCACATACACGTGGGGTTCTCAGGTGGCTCAGTGATAAAGAATCCACCTGCCAATGCAGGAGACGCAAGAGACTCGAGTTCGATCCCTGGGTCAGAAAGAGCCCCTGGAGAAGGAAATGGCAACCCACTCCAGTGTTCTTGCCTGGAAAATTCCATGGACAGAGGAGACTGGCAGGCTACAGTCCATGGGGTCACTAAGAGTCAGATATGACTGAGTGATTGAGCGTACACGCATGTGCACACACACAAACTATTCCAGAGAGCCTAGGAATTTACAGTTTTATTGGGCAAATAGATGCAGAAATCCTTTTAATAAAATGCAGAGACTACTATAGTCAGAGAGACACAGAGAGGTCACCTACACCATCAGGAAGCTGGTGCTGGTGGGACAGGATACGAGTAGGGGAATATCAGGGGAAGTTACTTGGGAGTGTCTGCACTGAATTTTAAAGGATGAGAAAAACAGGTAGGTGTGGGAGTGAGCATTATAGTTAGGAAAATGGGCCAAGGTCAATAGCTTGAAATGGTATCACGTGTTAGGAGCAGCCCAGTCAGTCACTCCTTCTGAAGAGGAAAGAGTGAATAGAGTTAGATGAGATTTGTAAACCTTGCTAAGGAAACTGGAAGATAATTTGCAAACAATGGTGGCCGGGGGAGGGCAAGGAATGGTTTTCAGTCTGGGAACCAGCAGGGCCCAGAGATCGTTCACTCTGCACGGAGGCGTTGGAGCAAAACTCGAGGCAAGATAGGAAAGGAAGCCTGTATCCATTTGGTAGAACCACAAGCTGGATGACTTCAACAACAGAAGTGTGTTGTTTCACAGTTCCAGAGGGTAAAATTTCAAGATCAAGGTGGCGGGAAAGCTGTACACCTTCCAAAGGTGCTAGGTGGGGTTCTACTCTAGGCCTCTCTGCTGTCTTTGGGTAGTCCCTTGGCTGTGACAGGTTAACTTTAATCTTCACATGGTGTTCTCCCTGTGCTTGTGTGTATATTCATATTTCTTCTTTTTATAAGGACACCAGTCATCTTGGATTGGGCTTTCCTGGTGACTCAGACAGTAAAGAATCTGCCTGCAGTGCAGGAGACCTGTGTTCAATCCCTGGATTGGGAAGATCCCTTAGAGAAGAAAGTGGCCTTCCACTCCAGTATTCTTGCCTGGAAAATTCCATTGACAGAGGAGCCTGATGGACTACAGTCCATGGGGTAGCAAAGAGTCAGACACAACTTTCACTTTCATCTTAGACTGGGGGCCCACTCCCTCCAATATTAGCTTGTTACCTTGACAATGACCCCAATGCCAATTCTAGGATACTTAGGGCTTCCCAAATGGCTCAGTGGTAAAGAATCCACTTGCCATGCAGGAGACATAAGAGATGTGGGTTTGATCCCTGAATCGGGAAGATCTTCTGGAGCAGAAAATGGCAACCCACTCCAGTATTCTTGCCTGAAGAATTCCATGGACAGAGGAGCCTGGCAGGCTATAGTCCACAGGGTTGCAAAGAGTCAGACACATTTGAAGTGACTGAGCACACACACACTGAGATACTTGGGATTAGGACTTCAAGACATAAATTATAGGGGCACAGGCAACCCATAATGAGGCTACTGCAATAGTCCAAGAGAGAAATGAACCAGGCTGGAATTAGAATAAAGAGGGAGGGTGGGAAGGATATTGAGATAGTTATTTTGGAGGGAAAAATCAGGACCTAGTGATTGATAGGAAGTTAAAGAATCTAGGGAAAGAGGTAGGGTTTCTGTGTGAAACATTAAATTTAAAAATGGGGCAAGATTGGGAGATATAATGATTAGTGTTGTTCATGTTGAGGTTGAAATGACTGTGAGACATTTGTGGGGAAATGTTGAACAACCTAAAATTGGAGGGTTGGGAAGAGGTATTTGGAAGCTGTCAGCTAAGAGCTGAGATTTAAAACAGTGAGAATAAGTAAATTAATGAGCTGAAAATGGAATACTGAGGAACCCCAAGACTTTTTTTAAAACCAATGCAAACTTTTTTATTTTTTTACCTTTTTATTTTGTGGTGGAGTATAGCCAGTTAACAATGTTGTAATAGTTTCAGTGAAGGGATTCAGCCATACATATACATGTATCCATTCTCTCACAAACTCCCCTTCCATCCAGGCTACCACATATCATTGAGCAAAGTTTCCTGAGCTATACAATAGATCCTTGTTGGTTACCCATTTTGAATATAGCAGTTTGTACATGTCGCTCAAACTCCCTAACTATCCCCTCCCCCCAGCAAGCATAAGTTTGTTCTCTAAGTCTGTGTGAATCTGAGGAATCCCAAGATTTGCAGAGGAAAACAGAGAACAAAAGCCCATTGAAGAGGTGCATAACAATCAGAGAGACAGAGGGAATCTTGAAGACTGTGATGTCCAGAAAGTGAAGGGAGTTGGGATATTCTCAGAGAGTCGATATCAAACGTATCAAGGAACCTGGTGTAATAAGGACCTAAAAGAACCCATCTGATGTGGCCATAAAGAGGTTATCATTAGCCTTAATGAGAGCAGTGTCAGTGGAAATTACAATGAATGGAGGAAATGAGAGCTAACGGTATGGAGGCAGTGGACCGGGGATAGGAAATGTACAATGACATGTACAAATCAGAGGTGTCCCTAAGCTCTTTCAGGTCATCATATGGTAAAGAAAAAATTATGGGAAGTTCTTGTCAGTCACTGTGATTAGGCAGAAACAAAAGGAACTTCTGTGAGAGACAATGAAACTGAGTATTATTTAACAAGAGGCTTCCCTGGCGGTTCAATGGTTAAGACTCCATGCTTCTGCTGCAGGGGGCACAAGTTCAATCCCAGGTCCAGGAAACTAAACCCCACATGCTGCATGGTCAAAAAAAAAAAAGTATAACAAAAAATTCTAAATATAAACTATGCTAATAAGATATTAGTTACAAACTAAGATAGTTAAGAGGTAAGTGTAGGGTCAGGCCATTGTACTGCTGTGGCTTCAAAAGCAATATAAAGGCAGAGATTCTATGAGGAACTTCTGCCATCCTCAATCTATTAGGAAAATGTCAGCTTCTGTGACAAATAAATTCCAACATTTAAGTTCTCCTGGCATTAACCCTGGAGTAGTCAGTACCATTTCAAGCAAGGCCTGGTAGGAACAAAGACTGTTCCATGAGGTTTTCCAGAGACTAATCAACTTTCACATGTGTTTCCAATGGTCAGTCTGAGATTTATCTCTATTTCTTTTAGGTAGAGGATGAAGGAAGAAAAAAAAAGAGAAGGAGTACACCAGCCTATAAGTGGGACCTACCACTTTTACTGGTACTATTGGGTAGAAATCAGTAGTGACACAGCCATACTTAACTGCAAGGGAGGCTGGGAGATATATCTTTAAGGCTGGTACTAAAAGAGTGGCTGGACCATATGACTCTGGCTCCCAGAGATCTGTCTGCCTTAATCCCTTGCCATTAAGGAAATCAACCCTAAATATTCATAGGAAGGACTGATGCTGAAGTTGAAACTCCAGTACTTCAACTGCCTGATGCAAAGAGCCGACTCATTGGAAAAGACCCTGATGCTCGGAAAAATCTAGAGCAAGGGGAGAAGGGGGCAACAGAGGATGGGATGGTTGGACTGCATCATCGACTCAGTGGACATGAGTTTGAGCAAGCTCCAAGAGTTGCAGGGAAGCCCGGCCTGCTGCAGACCATGGGGTCACAGACAGTCGGACAAGACTGAGTCACTGAACAGGAGCAATACTCCCTTATGGCAGCAACCACCTTACTTGCCTGAGGCAAGTGGCACTTAGTCCTTGGTGCTCTGAACCTAATACGAAGTAAGGAGGCTTCCCTAAATTCATCACAGCCCTATTCCTAAAACATTCAAATACAGCTTTTCTAGAGGCTAGGATACTAATTTGCAATCATAAACACAACATGCCATACATCTAGATAATCTGATTTGCAAGATGTTACTCTCTGGGATCCTAAAACCAGTCCGTCCTCTAGGCTCCCATTAGGAAGAAGTCCCTTGCCTAGGTTCCACCCTCTGCGTTCTAAGATCACCTTCCATATTGTAGGTGCTGTATTTTTTTTAATTGCAATTGAAAATTATATACAGGAACATGCAATTTTGCCTAAGGATACAGTTTTATGAACCTTTAAAAAGTGCATAAATCCATTTAATTAGCCCCCAAGGTCATGGAAAAGAATATTTCAGTACCTGGGAAGCACCTCCATGCTATATCGTTACTATTGCCTTCCCCCCAGGCTCACAGTGGTGTACTAATTTCTAACACAGATTAATTTCGTGTGTCTTTGAACTTCATGAAAGTGGAATTATATCTATGCATTCTTTTAAGCCTGGTTTCTTTCACTGAACACCAAATTTGTAAGATTCATGCATGTTGTTGTTGAAATTGTAACTTGTTCGATCTCATGCTATATAGTATTCCATTGTATAAATATACCAAAATTTGTTTACCTATTCAATTTTGATAGACACTTTGGTTGTTAACAGTTTGGGCCTTTATGAACAAAGTTGTTAAAAACATTCTAGTAGATGACTTTTGGTGAACAGATATACCCAGGAGTAGAATTTGCCGAGTTATGTATATGCGCTTAGGCTTAGTAGACATAGCCGGAGTTTTTAGAAGTGGTTGTATCAAGCTACATTCCCACCAGCCCTGACTGAGATTCCAGATGTTCATTCCATATATTCACCAATAACTTAATCTTCTCTTTTTCATTTTAGCTATCCTAGTATGAGGTGGCATTAAATTATGGTTTTAAATTGCAAATCTATAATGATGAATGCAATTGTGTCTTCTTCATATACTTATCAGCTATTTGAAAATCCTTTTATGTGAAATACCTGATCCAAGTCTTTTGCCTATTTTCTTTTGAGTTTCTGAGATTTTTTAAAAAGTGGCAATTTGTAGGAATCATTTATAGGATAAATGTATGAGTCATTTATAAGATATATGTATGACAACTATCTCCCACTGTGTGTGCTAAATCACTTCAGTCGTGTCAACTCTGTGCGATCCTATGGACTGTAGCCCGTCAGTCTCCTCTGTCCATGGGATTCTCCAGGCAAGAACACTAAATTGGGTTGCTATACCCTCCTCCAGGGTATCTTCCCTACCCAGGGATCAAATCCATATCTCTTTTGTCTCTTGCATTGACCAGAAGATTCTTTACAGCTAGCGCCACCTGGGAAGGCCGTCTCCCGCTGTACAGCTTGCCTTTCACTCTCTAAACAGTGTCTCTTGGTGAACAGAAGCTCTTAATTTTATTGTCCACTGTATCATTTTCATCTTTTACAGGTACCACCTTTGTGTCTTGTCGAAAAACCTATGTCTGTCCTCAAGTCACAAAGATATTCTCCTATGTTTTCTTTTTAAAACATTGTTTTACCTTTCACATTTAGATCTACAATCTACCTAGAATTGGTATTTGGTGAGATGTGAGGTAAGGACCAAAATTCATTTTTATGCCAACGTGGCCCAGCACTATTTATTAAAAAAAAAAAATCCTTTCTGCACTTCACTGCATGTCACCTGTGGTTCAGTGGTTAGGACTCCAGGTTTCCACTGCAGGTATCATGGGTTCAGTCTCTGGTTGGGGAACTGAGATCCCACAACCCTCGCACCAAAAATAAAAAGTCAAGCTATCATGTTTAAGTCTATTTTTGGACTCTTCATTCTGTTCTGTTGATATACTTGTCTGTTGTTGTGCCAAGGATAAATCTCTTGGGATTTTGATCAGTATTATATTAAATGTATAAGCCAGCTTTGGAGAATTGACAGCTTAACATTAGTGATTACTCCTATCCAAAGCACGGTGTATCTCTGTGTGCTATCTTTATACTTATTAGCTAGGTACACGTTACTGAACATTTGCTTTCTTTACAGTGTAGGAAAAAGCTAACCTTCTCTTCCTGGATCCCAAGGGCCTCCTTCACAATTTCTGTATCCTGATTTTCCCTTATATTCCTGAGTGATTGACACTTAAAATGAGTTCACAGTCTTGTACACCTCAACGTAGTAAAAAGAGAAAACTCTAACACAGTCACCCCAACAGTGAAGCTCCTCTACAATAGGGGCAGAGGAGGGGTGTTGTTTTCTCAGAGCATTTAATATTCATTATTATTAATTCATTCAGAATAATAAAAATTAAAATGAAGAGCAGAAAGTAATATTTTTTGCTTTTAGAAAACTATGGCATATGGGACTTTCCCCAGCAGTCCAGTGGTTAAGACTCTGCCTTCCAATGCAGGGGATGTGGATTCAATTCCTGGTTGGGGAACTAAGGCCCCACATACTGTGGAGTGCAGCCAAAAAGAAAAAGAAAGCCATGCTGTGTGCTGCCTTTGGGTTATTGTATGCAGTTCTGGCCACCACACCTCAAAAAAGAAATAATAGAGTTGAAGAAAGCCCAAATAAGGATGTCTATGCTAGCCCAAGGGAAGGAGGGACTTCTATAGAGACAGATCCAAACAAAACAAAGAGCCTTTCAGTTAAAAAGGGACATGCCTGCAGTCCGGGGTATCAGAGTGTGTGGATTAGGTGTAACATGTTTCATAGTATCTCATGAATGCTTTTGAGATGGTTAGACAGTATCACTGACTCAATGGACATGAGTCTGAGCAAACTCTGGGAGATAGTAAAGGGCAGGGAAGGACATGGACTGGCTTGCAGCAGTCCATAGGGTCACAAAGAGTCGATCACAACTTGGTGACTGAACAACATTTGGCTGCACCGGGTCTTAGTTGCAGCGCATGAAATCTTTAGCTGCCACATGGGGACTCTTAGCTGTGACATGTGAACCCTTAGTTGCATGCAGACTCTTAGTTGTGGCATGCGGGATCTAGTTCCCTGTGCTGTCCTGTGCTGTGCTTAGTCGTTAAGGTCATGTCTGACTCTTTGCAACACGATGGACTGTAGCCCGCCAGGCTCCTTTGTCCATGGGATTCTCCAGGCAAGAATACTGGAGTGGGTTACCATGTCTTCCTCCAGGGGATCTTCCTGACCCAGGGATCAAAGCCAGGCCCCCTGTATTGGAAGAGAGGAGTCTTAGCCACTGGACCACCAGGGAAACCCCTCTCACTGATATGTTTAAAAGGTAAATTTAAGGCAAATACTGGTAATAGAAAACCTTTGCCCACCAAAAAGGGCACATAAAAATGAACAGATGATGGTTTAAGAAAGTGGCTATTAAGAGTCCCCAAGGTTATTGGCAGGTACATTCTTATACGTTAAAGTTTGACATTCTTTGATGTCATAGTAGGTTTAAATCCTAGATGATGAGGGCCACCTCCCTGATCCAGTGTGGCCATTTAAGTTGGCAGGGACATCTTGCAGCGAGGTCAATTTCCTTCTGTTCAGCCTCCAGCGGGAACGGAGACTTTTCTACCTAACGATGCTTTTGAGACTTGAGGATGATGATTAAGTTAATCGTTTCTCAAGGTTGAAGAGTTTTAGTTCCTTTTATTTGCACCATTGCCATTTCCTCGCTTCTATGTCCTTCCTTGGCACCTGTCCTAGTTCTCTGTGTCCCTTGAAAGTTGTGGGACCCTGACCTTAAAACCAACTCCAGTTTTGGCTAGATTTTGGGAAGCAGTGTTTGCTCTGCAGAAAATGCTCTTTGTCAGCTCTGGGAAAGACTGCTCCCTCCACTTCTGAACATGCCTACATACACCCCTATGACTCAGGGGCGTGACTCGTTCACAGACACGGGGAAGGCACCCACCAAGAGGAGGGTGAGGCCCAGAGTGATCCATATGCAGTAACTTCTCCAATGGTTTCATCCAGAAGAATCAGGTTTATTTTTTGTTTTTTAAATATTTATTTATTTGACTGCACCAGGTCTTAGTTGGCAGGCAGGATCTAGTTCCTCGACCAGGGATGGAACCCAGGCCTCCTGCATTGGGAGTGGGAGATCTTAGCCACTGGACCACCAGGGAAGTCCCCAGAAGGATCAAATTTACACTGGGAGAAAGAGGGACTTGCCTGGGAGTTCTGAGTTGGGACTCCATGCTTTCACTGCAGGGGACCCTGGTTCGATCCCTGGTCAGGGAACTAAGATCCTGCATGTTGCATGATGCAGCAAAAATAAATAAACAAATTGGTAGAAAGAGCAAACTTGAAGGGGGCAAGATATCCCAAAAATACTACTAGGACCTTATATGTGATGAGACAGAGTAGACACAGGGGAAACTCAAGGGAGAGTCCAAGAAGAAAGAAGCAGGGAGAGGAATCCATTCCACTTTTCCTTGGGGCTGGGACTGTCATAGCCCAGCCTCCTGGAAAGAAGAAATGAGAACCAAGGAGCTTGGGGTTGCTAAACCCCAGGGTGGCTCTGAATACATCACCCTCATGTGCTGACCCCATTGCTTCAGATTGGGTCCTGAGAGGGGGGGGTAGATGTTCCTATCCTGGCCCTTAATGAAGCTCATTGATTTTTTTCAGAGCCACTTCAAGTCACCTACACCAAACCCTATTTTCCTGTTCAGGGAAGTTTGAAGCTTGTGTTTCTAAGTCAAACCAAGCCTGGGACCTAGCACCTGCTAGGCAGGAAATCCCATCTATATAATCCCAGAAACCAAGAGCTGGAGAAATCTTAAGGATCATGAGGTCAATCAGATTTCAGTCTGATGCATGGAGCCATGGAAGATTCCCTAGCAGCACCCTGAGATCCTGGGGAGGACAGGACTCAGGTCCTCGCCACCTCTTTGACTAAATCAAGTGAGCTAGAACTAAATTTCATTTCTTTTCAGTTTATATAGGGTTCTGCGGGACAAAAATACCTTTAATAAGAAAATATGAAAATACTTGGTTTTCTCCATTCTAACTCCCCCCACAATTGAGACTTCTCTCAATGACAAGTACATAATATTCATGAATATGGTGGCTTTCATCATTGCAGTAGTGTCTTCAAAACCTAAAGGTTTTTTTATTACAACATTCTTGACACATGATGATAGAATGTCAGGATTGGAATGTCAGTTCAGTTCAGTCGCGCAGTCGTGTCCGACTCTTTGCGACCCCATGAATCGCAGTACGCCAGGCCTCCCTGTCCATCACCAACTCCCGGAGTTCACTCAGACTCACGTCCATTGAGTCCATGATGCCATCTAGCCATCTCGTCCTCGGTCGTCCCCTTCTCCTCCTGCCCCCAATCCCTCCCAGCATCAGGGTCTTTTCCAAGGAGTCAACTCTTCACATAAGGTGGCCAAAGTACTGGAGCTTCCGTTTTAGCATCATTCCTTCCAAAGAAATCCCAGGGTTGATCTCCCTCAGAATGGACTGGTTGGCTCTCCTTGCAGTCCAAGGGACTCTCAAGAGTCTTCTCCAACACCACAGTTCAAAAGCATCAATTCTTCTGCGCTCAGCCTTCTTCACAGTCCAACTCTCACATCCATACATGACCACAGGAAAAACCATAGCCTTGACTAGACGGACCTTAGTCGGCAAAGTAATGTCTCTGCTTTTGAATATACTATCTAGGTTGGTCATAACTTTTCTTCCAAGGAGTAAGCGCCTTTTATTTCATGGCTGCAGTCACCATCTGCAGTGATTTGGAATGTCAGGTTGCAGATTATCTGGTCCTGAAAGTGAAAGTGAAGTCGCTCAGTTGTGTCTGACTCTTTGCGACCCTGTGGACTGTAGCCCACCAGGCTCCTCCGTCCATGGGATTCTCCAGGCAAGAATACTGGAGTAGGTTGCCATTTCCTTCTCCAGGGGATCTTCCCGACCCAGGGATCGAACCCAGGTCTCCTGCATTGCAGGCAGATGCTTTAACCTCTGAGCCACCAAGGAAGCCCCTTATCTGGTCCTACTACCTCATTATTCAGAGGAGAAAATGAAAGCACAGTGAGGGGAATGAACATTCAATTGGGCTTTCCTTGATTGCTTCTAAAGATGAGGAGCTCACTAGCTAACAAAGCACTTGTTCCCAAAATGGGTTGGATGTTTATTAAATTAAATTTGCTTCGATCGGCACAACTAACCTTTTAGTTTCATTGCCTTTTGGCTTGGAAAAAGGAAGAACTGTTAGGAAGTGAAGAGCCCAGCATGGTGAGGCATGGAGAGACCAGAGGACTCAGAAATGAGAATGGGGTAAGGAGCCAGGGCCTGACGTTGCCCTCTCTCTGTGGGCTTCTCTTCACAGAGCCCCTGGAAGGCGTGAACATCACCAGCCCGGTGCGCCTGATCCATGGCACGGTGGGGAAGGCCGCCCTGCTCTCCGTGCAGTATAGCAGCACCAGCAGTGACAAGCCCGTGGTCAAGTGGCAGCTGAAACGGGACAAGCCAGTGACCGTGGTTCAGTCCATCGGCACAGAGGTCATTGGCACCCTGCGGCCTGACTATCGAGACCGCATCCGCCTCTTCGAAAACGGCTCCCTGCTTCTCAGTGACCTGCAACTGGCCGACGAGGGCACCTACGAGGTTGAGATCTCCATCACTGATGACACTTTCACCGGGGAGAAGACCATCAACCTCACTGTAGATGGTAAAGTCTCGGGCAGGGAAGGAGCAGGGGTACCAGCAGCTGGGGTGGGGGGCAGGTCCACCCAGTACCCTAGCTAGACCCCAGGAAAACCCACACAAGAGCCACTGGGAAGCAGAGAGTGAGCCAACGGAACCTTCAGTTCAGTTCAGTCGCTCAGTCGTGCCCGACTCTTTGCGACAAATAGACCATAGCTAACATGTATAAGGTGCTTACTATGATCCAGAAATGATTGTATGTTTTTGCTTATATTGACTCACTTAATGCTTATAACAATCTAGAGATAGTTAATATCATTGGCCTTGTTTCAATATGAGAAAACTGAGGCACAAGGAGGTTGAATAATTTGACCAAGTCTACTCAACTAGTAAGTGAGAGTCAATATCTGAACCTATTTGGGGCTTCCCCTGTGTCTCAGCAGTAAAGAATCCACCTGCAATGCAGGAGCCTCAGGAGACCTGGGTTCAATCCCTGGGTCAGGAAGTTCTCCTGGAGAAGGCAACCCACTCCAGTACTCTTGCCTGGAGAATCCCACGGACAGAGGAGCCTGGCAGGCTACAGTCCATGGGGTTGCAAGGAGTCGGACACAACTTAGCAACTTAGAAAACACATACCTGAACTTAGCCCATTGAAAATATTTTCCAGGCTGGTTAGCTTAAGACATCTCGGAAAGGTATTTGAGAAAAAAGGAAGGGAAGGTCCAGAAGGGCAGGGACCATGGCTGTCTTGTTTTGCATTGTACCCCCTGCACTCAATTAGATCCTCAATAAATAGTGGGTAAATAAATGAATAAATGGATGGATGGATGTGTAGGTGGATGGGTGGGTGGTTGGTGGTAAAGAGCTATACTGAGACCTCTGAAGACCACAGATCGAGCTGGAAGGTGGGCAGTTAAGAAGGGGAAGGGAGATGCTTTTTGGCGCCTGGCTCACAGGCTCCCCCACCCCCGGGCTCAGTGCCCATCTCAAGGCCGCAGGTGTTAGTAGCATCAACCACGGTGCTGGAGCTCAGCGAGGCCTTCACCCTGAACTGCTCGCATGAGAACGGCACCAAACCCAGCTACACCTGGCTGAAGGACGGAAGCCCCTCCTCAACGACTCTCGGATGCTCCTGTCTCCAGACCAAAAGGTGCTCACCATCACGCGCGTGCTCATGGAGGACGACGACCTGTACAGCTGTGTGGTGGAAAACCCCATCAGCCAGGGCCGCAGCCCACCCGTCAAGATCACCGTGTACCGTGAGTCTCCCGCTGCCCTCCCTTGGGACTCACAACCCTGAGAGGCAGGTGCCCACGAGAGGCTGAGGACACCCCAGACAGAGCGCCACCGGAGTGGGAGAGAGGCGGACATGGGCCAGGTCTCCCTGGAGGACAACCATCGGTGGGAGTGAGCTCCGGGGAAATTCCACCACTGGCCAGCTCTGCTGCCTAGGGCTCCTTTTCTCTTCTTTCAGCCCCAGGGAGCTCTCTCCTCCCCACACTCACTGCTCACCTTGAAGTCTCTCCCACATCTCTGCCTCCCTCTCTCCCTAGGAAGAAGCTCCCTCTACATCATCTTGTCCACAGGAGGCATCTTTCTCCTTGTGACCTTGGTGACTGTCTGCGCCTGCTGGAAACCCTCCAAAAAGTCTGGGTAACTCTCCAAGTTCCCCTCCCTGAGTATCTGAATCCTCCCACCCACCCCAGCCCCGAGCTCCATTCTTTCCTTAATCTCTCTCTCTCTCTCTCTTTTAAAATTATGTATTCATTTGTGTTTATTTTTGGCTGTGCTGGGTCTTCATTGCTGCACATGGGCTTTCCCTAGTTGCAGTGAGTCGGGGGATACTCTCTAGTTTCAGTGGGTGGGCTTCTCTTTGTGGTGGCTCCTCCTGTTGCAGAGCGTGGGCTCTGGCGTGCAGGGGCTTCGCTAGTTGCAGCACATTGAGTCAGTAGTTGTGGCACACGGGCTTAGTTGCCCCAAGGCATGTGGGATCTTCCCAGACCAGGGTTCAAAATCGTGTCCCCAGCATTGCAAGGCGGATTCTTAACCATTCACTGGACCACCACTAAGCTCCTCTTGGTCTCTTTATTTATTTAAAAAAAAACAAAACTTTTTTTTTTAATGGGACCATTTTTAGAGTGTTTATTGAACTTGTTACAATATTGCTTCTGTTTTATGTTTTGGTTATTTGGCTGTAAGGCATGTGCGATCTTAGCTCTCTGACCAGGGATCGAACCTACACCCTCTGCGTTGGAAGGCAAAGTCTTAACCACCGGACCACCAAGGAAGTCCTCATCTTCTTAGTCTCTTTAAATGCCTTTCCTCCCAGGGCCCAAAGCTCTTCCCAGGAGATCCATCTTGCCAATGCATGCATTGTATATGGAATTACATCCTGTGCTCACAACCCCAACAATCCCAGCATTGTTAATAATGGTTTCACTTGCACATCACCTTCTATGAGCCAGGCACTATGTTTGCAGTTAGCACACTGCCTTTCAGTGTGATTATCTTAGTGTGATTCTCTGCAGTTTGCAGATACTCAGATGAGTTAAATGACTTGCCAGGGCCAGACTCAGGCTGCAAACCTAGACGGGATATACCCACCACACCCAGCCCATCTTCCTATTACACAGCCTCATTTATGGCCATCAGATACTGCCCCACTGTGTCCCCATGCCCAGAACTTCTGCTCACACTCAGCAGCTGTGTTCACCAGGTGCTGGGTTGATTTGCAGGAAGAAGAGGAAGCTGGAGAAGCAAAACTCCATGGAGTATATGGATCAGAGTGATGACCGCCTGAAACCAGAAGGTGAGCTCCCAGCCGCCCACTCACCCATCCCATCGTCACTCAGAGCAGTGGGCTGCTGGGAAAAGGCAGATCTGGGCGACAAGGAAGCCAGCTCTGCAGGGCCCCTTCCTCCACCAACTGCACGAAGACTGCAGAGCAGGGAGAGGAGCAGCCAAGGTAGGACCGCGGGGATGACGGATCCTTTGGTGGAGGTTGTGGCGGGACCCCAACTGGCCACTGGGAAGCAAGGAGTGTAGGTGCTGGCTGGTAGAAAGGGTTCTGGACCTGCGCCAGCTGCCCTCTTCTTTGTCCCGTGCAGCAGACACCCTCCCACGAAGCGGAGAGCAGGAACGGAAGACCCCATGGCACTCTACGTCCTGAAAGACAAGGTAAGCAGCTCCGGGCTAAGTGCCCCACGAACACCCCATCAGTCCCTGCCATGTTCTGGTGATACTGCAGCCCCGCTATGTTGACATCCCTTTCTAGGACTCAGAATAACCCTGAGAAATATTTCTGTCATCCCCCTTTAGAGATGAGAAAAATAGGGTAAAAATCATTTTACCCTATTTCATTATTTTTGTATAATAAAATAGGGTAAATGACTTGTTGAGAAACAAACAAGTAAATTGGTGGCAGTGTGTGTCTGTGTGTTAGTTGCTCAGTTGTGTTCTTGGCAACCTTATGGACTGTAGCCTGCCAGGCTCCTCTGTCCATGAAATTCTCCAGGCGAGAATACCAGAGTGGGTTACCATTTCCTTCTCCAATTGGTGGCAGTACTAGCCTTTAAACCCAGATCTCTGGACATGGGCTTTGGGTGACTTCCCAGCTGTTCCACAACCAACTCTGTCCCATGCTGTCCAAGGCAGGTGGAAAGTGGAGAATAAGTGGTCAAAGCACTCAGTTTAATGCATTTCAACATTTAATGGGCACCTATTATGTGCCAGGCACCATGCTAAGTGTCCTTCTGTACAGTTCAGTCCAGTCTCTCAGTTGTGTCCGCCTCTTTGTAACCCCATGGACTGCAGCACGTCAGGCTACCCTGGCCATCACCAACTCCCCGAGCTTGCTGAAACTCATGTCCATCGAGTCGATGATGCCATCCAACCATCTCATCCTCTGGCATCCCCTTCTCCTCCTGCCTTCAATCTTTCCCAGCATCAGGGTCTTTTCCAATGAGTCAACTCTTTGCATCAGGTGGCCAAAGTATTGGAGTTTCAGCTTCAGCATCAGTTCTTCCAATGAATATTCAGGACTGATTTCCTTTAGGATAGGCTGGTTGTCTCTCCTTGCAGTCCAAGGGACTCTCAAGAGTCTCCTCCAACACCACAGTTCAAAAGCATCAATTCTTCAGCGCTCAGCTTTCTTTATAGTCCAACTCTCCAACCATACATGATTACTGGAAAAACCACAGCTTTGTGTCCTATGTTGCAAGAGAAACCAGACCTAGGTCTGCAGCCTTCCAGGAGGTCAGAGTGTGGAGACTGTGTCTCTTTCACCTCGGTATTCCCAGGGCCCTGGAACACCGGGCGTGCTCCCAGCCTTGGCCAGCTGTCCGCTAAGCCCTCCTGGCAACTATCCTTGCAGGACTCCCCGGAACCTGAGGAGAACCCCTCCCCGGAGCCTCGGAGCGCGGCGGAGCCCGGCCCGCCGGGCTACTCCGTGTCCCCGGCCGTGCCGGGCCGGTCGCCCGGGCTGCCCATCCGCTCCGCCCGCCGCTACCCGCGCTCCCCAGCGCGCTCCCCCGCCACCGGCCGGACGCACTCGTCGCCGCCCCGGGCCCCCGGCTCGCCTGGCCGCTCGCGCAGCGCCTCGCGCACACTGCGGACTGCGGGCGTGCACCTGATCCGCGAGCAAGACGAGGCGGGGCCGGTGGAGATCAGCGCTTGAGCCTCCTGGCGCCCTCCGGAGGCGCCCGCACACCGAGGCCCGCGTTCAGGGGAGGGCGGGGCCGCGGGGCTGCGGCCCGCGAGGGGAGAGGGATTAGGCGAGGTCCGGCCGGGCGAGAGGATAGGGCGCGGGGACTACTGTGAGCCTGCGGAGTCCGGGGACGAGGCGGGAATGGCGGAGGGTGGACCAGATTGTGAAATCGGGGTGCGTTTGCTCCCTGATCACTGGCTGTGTTCTCAGTGGGTGTGGGTTATGCCCTCTTAGGACCATATAGATTATTAAATTTACGGCCCAATCCCCGGAGAGGCTTATGGAAACTAACATCAGTAACCTAACCCCGATGACTATCCTGTGTCCTTCATAGGGTGCCTTTATGCTTCCCACCCACCCTCTCCCCTTGCTCTCCAGGAACTAACTCCTGGTTCCTGGGGAACTTCCTCGGCAAGTCCAGATTAGAGAGGCCACTTGCCTCAAAGGTACAACTGTCCTGACCTAAGGGGGAGCCCAGAAAATCATGTGAAGACAGGACCTTGGGGCACCCTTCTCAGGCATCTGGGACCTGGGTACCTACCAGTTGGCCAGGGAGGGGTTCAAGGGCATTTCTTTGCCACCCGCCCCCCCCAACCCGGGTCTAGCCAGAGCAAAGGATTCAAACCTTCCAGGCTTGGCCTCCTCCCAAAGCCCCCTTCAGCAGCGTGCCCAGCATTCTTTTCATCTCTAGTCCCTAGAGAAGGGGCTCCTTACTCATTTCCAGACCCAGAAAGCTAAATCAAGTGAGGATCTGTCTTTTGACCCCTCCTGTCTACTGGTTCTCCCTGGCTTTGCACGAAGTAAGCCTTTCAAACAATCATTGTCCCCGGGAAAGGTTGTCGAGTTTCCTGTAGGTTTAAGAAGATGAAGTTCGACTCTCCCCAGAAATAGTGGGAGGAGGAAGACGCTCATTGCTCTCCCCGCCCACCACTGCCTCTTAGAGGCCGGATGGAACCCTTGTTCTTAGGCCTCCCACCTGCCTTGCTCCCAGGTGTGCAGGGCCCAAGAGACAGGCCAGGGCAGGCTCCCTAACTACACAAGCCTGCAGAATATGGAGAGATTGGTCCACTGTCTAGCTAGGCCATGCCTGTGCTACCACCACTTCTTGCACAGTTTGGAGGAAAGACAGTCATCTACCTTGTGAAGATAGAGGGCGATTAAAAGGATGCAAAAGAAGCCCTCTGTGTGTGCTGACCTCTCTTCCCTGATACTTCTAGTGCACCTCTGGTCCCTCCTCAGCTTCCTGAGCTCCAGCTTGGACCCTGCACCATCCCACAGAAGAACTCCCGAGGTCCCAGTTCCCCACCACTCCACGTGGGACAAGTTTTGTCCCAGTCCAAGGGCAGCAGCATTTCTAGTTGACTCTCCGCCCCCCATAACCTGCAAGTCGTGGTCCTCCCAGCTCCCTGCCCCTATGCACTTCTCCAGGCTCATCTGCGCAGGTGTGCCTTTGCAGCTCTGCTTCCTCACCCCAGAACTGCTCCTCTTACTTTCCCAGGTGCCTGAT
>SJXQ01011889.1:332384-372993 GCA_006408695.1 Aepyceros melampus
TGCTCAGGCAGGTGGGAGATGCAAGATGTGGTCTCAGACAGGTACATCCTCGTCCACCTGGAGAGGCAAGGGTGAAGATTAAGGTGAGATGAGGGCAAGCTGTACTCTAATCCCCAGTGCTGCATCCCTGAGGGGCTGGCTTCCCAGGCTCAAGTCAAATCTGCCTTAAATGGGGGGAGGGGGTGGAGCAAGGAAGTGGTTTTGTTTTTGTTTTGTTTTGATCTTCATCTTTGTATTACTGGCATCTAGCAGAGTGCCTAGCACATTCTGGATGCTCAATAAACTTTTGATGAAATGAAGTGATAACTTTGTTTCGCTTAATAAAGGAGAACAAACAAATCGCCTAAAAATACCAGTCGTTTCCCTTTTCTCTTTTCTTCTCATCTTCCTTCATCATCCTTCACCCTCTCTGGAAATCCCAAATTGTTGATTCCAAAATCATCACACACTCATTCATTCATTCTGATGTTCTTTCTTTTATTCAGTAAACATGTCTTCATGGACCATGAAGTGTGCTAGACGCTGGGGAGACAGTGTGCTAGGCCATGAGACAGTCTCATGGAGGAACACAGATAATAAACAGATTAGCATAATACAGTGTGGAAAACGCAATGACAGAGGTAGATACAAGGTGCCCTAGAAGCATGTGAAAGCAGCATCTAACCCAGATTAGGGATTTTCAGCAAAGGTATCTTGGAGGAGAACAAGCCTGAACTTAGTCTTAGAAAGATCGGTTAATCGGGTGGAGGAAAGAAAAGGATGAAAGGACACATATTCCAGACAGGAGCAACATGTAAAAAGTGCTCAGTAAGTGGAATCCTTACTTCTTAGCACTCATAAAACGTGGATCAACCAGGGACAAATGTTTCAATTGGGCTTCCCTGGTGGCTCAGATGGTAAAGAATCCACCTACAATGCGGGAGACCTGGGTTCAATCCCTGGGTTGGGAAGATCCCCTGGAGGAGGGCACAGAAACCCATTCCAGTATTCTTGCCTGGAGAATTCCATGGACAGAGGAGCCTGGCAGGCTACAGTCCATGTGGTCACAAAGAGTCAGACACAAATGAGCAACTAAGCACAGCACAAATGGTTATATTAGCATTGACAAAGACCAAACTTGTGCCAGTGGCAAAGTGCGGGAGCTGAACCTGAGACTCCTGGATTAGGTTGGTATTGGCTTCCAGTTGGTAGCATTCCAAGCTCCCAAAATAAAAATGTAAATCCTCTCTGAAGAAAACCATCTCCTTAGATTTTCAGAGACTAAAACTAATCAAAGATGAGTCAACAAGGAAAGGGCATCAAACACAGAAGGAAACAACTCACCAAGAATGAAAGTCAGCAAATGTAAGAAGCAATATATTTAGACCACCAAGATCTTTGAATATTGAAATTATCGTACACAAAACATAAAATAACTATGAAATGCTTGGAAAAAGACACTGTTATAAAAAATGAACAAGCAATAAGACACTATCAAAAGCGATCAAGTTTGAAAAGGAACAAATAGAACTTTTATAAACAGAAATGTGACTTATTGAAATAAAAATGTAAATAAAAGAATTAAATACAGCTGAATAGAGTTAGTTTATCTGAAAAAATTATCCAGAATAGGACACAGACAGACAAGGAAGTGAAATACTTGAGAAAAAGAGATTAAGGGTCAGGTCCTGTAGAATGAGGGTTTCCCTGGTGGCTCAGACAGTAAAACATCTGCCTGCAGTGCAGGAAACCCAGGTTCAATCCCTGGGTTGGGAAGATCTGGAGAAAGAAATGGCAACCCACTCCAGTACTGTTGTCTGGAAAATTCCATGGACGGAGGAGCCTGGTAGGCTACAGTCCATGGGGTCACAAAGAGTCAGACACGACTGAGCGACTTCACTTTCACTTTTCTTTCACGTAGAATGAAAAGGTCTAACATTTCATCAAGAGCTCAAAGGGGAGAATAGAGAGGTGGAGGAGAGGCAGTATTTTGAGAGTTCAGTTCAGTTCAGTTTAGTCGCTCAATTGTGTCCAACTCTGCAACCCCATGAACCTTCAGCACGCCAGCCCTCCCTGTCCATCACCAACCACCAGAGTCTACCCAAACCCATGTCCATTGAGTCGGTGATGCCATCCAACCATCTCATCCTCTGTCGTCCCCTTCTCCTCCTGCCCTCAATCTTTCCCAGCATCAGAGTCTTTTCAAATGAGTCAGGTAATGACTGAAATTTTTGTAGAAGTCATGAAAAACATAAATATACACGTTGAAGAAGGTTAACACACAAGATACTTGTAAAAGTTTCCACACCCACCTAAAATGTAGTAAGACTAGAGTATACCAAAGAAAAAGAGACAATCTTGTTGACTGAAAAAAATGCACAGCGTGAGAGTTGTGAGTTAAGTTTTATTTGGGGCAAAATGAGGACTACAGCCTAGGAGACAGCATTTCGGAGAGCCCTGAGAAACTGCTGCAGAGGCAATGGGGAAGGTGAGTGTAATATGATTTTAGTGAAGGGGAGATACCTGCAGTCATGCATACATTTTGGCGGAGGCTTGCTGCTAGTCATGAAGAGCAGATGTCCCTGTTAATGATTTTAATGCTTTCTAGAAGATACGAGGAGATGCGAGAATTGGGCTCATAGGAACTTCCCTAGTGGTCCAGTGGTTAAAAATCCATGTCGCAAAGCAGGGGGCGCAGGTTCAATCTCTCGTCTAGGATCTAAGATCCCACATGCAGTGGAACAACTAGAGCCACAACTACCAAATCCTGGACACTCTAGAGCCCACAGGCCGCAGCTAGAGAGCTGTCTTTCCATGAGTTGCAAAGACCTCTGTGCCACAACGAAGACCCAACGCAGCCACATAAATAAATAAGTGTTTTTAAGATAAAGAGTTAGGCTCATAAAATCTTCTCCTGCAAATAGCTATTGGAAGACCTGTTCTGCCAAATTTTTCCCAGAACACAGAGTGCCTCATTCCTGATCTTCACCCTGAACTCCTCTCAGAGGAGTGTTGGTTTAGTTTCTTCAGTGGCTCATGACTGCGTCCTTGTAGAGGTAGAGGGCAAGTGCCAATTTATAGCTGGCAATCTTAAAGGCTGTCAGAGGGAAAAAGGTCTTACACATTTAGACAATAATAAAAGAAATCATTAGAAAGTGAACAATAGGGAGTCGGGATTGGGAGTTCATGTACACTCATGGCAGATTCATGTCAATGTATAGCAAAACAAATACAGTATTGTAAAGCAAAACAAACTAAAAAATAAAAATCAATTTAAAAAAATAAATAAATAAATAAATAAATGTGAACAATATCTTCAAAATGATGGGTAAAAATAACTATTAACCTAGAATATTGTACCTACCAATGCAGTCTTCCAAATATGAGGGTAAAATACATTATCAGATGGACAAAAACTACAGTTTACCATCAACACTAAAAGAACTCCTAAAGACAATCTTAGGAAGAAGGAAAATTATTCCAAAAGACAGGTTTGAGATGAAGAAAGAATAGTGACCAAAGAAATTAGTAAAAAATGTTGACAAATTAAATAGTATCTTATAAAATGAAAATAATATCCATTTGTGGCTTTCAAAACCTTATAAATAATATACAGGAAAATAATGGATGTAAATCAGGAAGAGAGTTATCAGAATTAAATTATTCCTAAGTCTTTAAATTATTTTGGGAGAAGGTGGGTTAAAATATTAATTTCAGATTTTATTGAGTATTCAACGGAACATTATCAGAGTAACTGCAAAAAGACAAAAATAAGAGAATTGGTATAAGTTCCATACTGATAGATTAGGAAACAAACACAAACTCAATCAATTTCTTTTAAAGCCAAGAGAAGAAAAAAAAAAGAAGCATAGAAAAATGGGAGAATAGAGAGTGAAAAAAAAAAAAAGACAATAGAAACACAGCTAAATTATAGATTGTAAATAAATTATAAATGGCCTGAATTAGTTAAAATGCAACCTGATGGACAGCATTTTTTAATCCAGCTATAATGTTGTTTAAATAATACACATCCCAAACAAAGACTTGGAAAAGTTTAAAGTGCAGTGCTGCAAAAAGATGTACCAGGCAGATAGTAAGCCGCAAGAAGCGGGGATAGCTAGTAACAAAAGATAAATGGACTTAGGACCAAAAGCTTCATTATAGTAGGATGTTCCCACATCATGTTTGCTGAGACAGTCCTGGCTAACTCCTGTTAAATAGTTGTCTCCTTTGTTATTAGGAATAAATGGGGTACTTTGAATTTGAGTGCAAATAGTTTACTTCAGGAGACATCAGTAGAGGAGTAAAGAAACGAATCAGCAAAGAGATCAAAACCAATAAGGGATATGTTATCAAACCAATTAATACTGTGGAGCTCAATGCTGCTGGGAGCCCTGGGAGATGGCGTTAAACAGATGTGAGGATAATACCCACTGAGAGGCAAGGGAAATAGGGTGTCGATCCAGCGAATCCCCATCCATCACTAGTTTAGGGCTTCTTTTATTACCTTAATTCCTGGTACTCCCAGCCTGACTTTCATGTATCCCAATATGCTCCCCAAACAGAATTGCAGGTATGCACACAGAATAGCTTTCAGTGTAGAGGGAAACTCTGAGGAATTATAAATGAAGCCTCAGTAGTGTCTGTGCTACATAATATCAAAAGATTTGTTTTCACCAAAAACAAACACTAAAATTGAATTATGTGCATCTAATTAATTAATTTCAAACCATATGAAATAAGAAACATCCCTGGTGGTCCAGTGGTTAAGACTCTGTTCTTCCAATGCAGGGGGCCTGGGTTTGAATGCTGGTAAGGGAACTAGATCTCACATGCTGCATGGCCAAATATATATATATATATATATATACACACATACATACATATATATATATATGAAGTAAAAATTGATACTGTTACGAGAGAAATTTACCAATCTATTTTTGCAGTGGAAGATCTCAAAGCATCTCTTCGATTAGCAATTGGTAAAACAGACTTGAAAAGATAGTAAAGATTTGCAAGATTTCAGTAGTTTAATACACAACATTTGTTTTGAAAATATACAAAGATCTATGCCAATTAAAGAATATATAGTCTTCTGAAGAATAAACAAAATGTTCTCCAAATATTGACCATGTGCATTGACTAGGGCATAAATCTCAATAAATTTTGGAGGGTTATTATCACATAGATAACAAAAGAACACTTCTTAATAACTCATGTGTTAAAGAAGAAATTATGATAGAAATTTTAAAACTTAAATCTGCATCAAACTTTGAAACTCCTAGAAGGGGCCTCTTTGGCAGTCCAATGACTATGACTTCTCACTTCCACTGCAAGTTTCAGTCCCTGGTCAAGGAACTAAGATCCTGCATGCTGGATGGAGGGGCCAAAAAAAAATCACAACCTCTTAGAAGATAACAGAACACCTAGATGACCCTGGATACAGCAATGCTTAAGATACAACACCAAAGGCACAATCCATGGAAGACATGATTATAAGCTGGAATTCACTAAAATGAAAAACTCCTGCTTTCTGAAAGAAAATGTTAAGCGAACAAGAAGATAAGCCACAGGCTGGAAGAAAATATTTGCAAAAGACATATCTGATGAAATATAAAAAACAAATGCTGTTACCCAGTATATACAAAGTTAATATATACAATAATTACTTAATATATACAAAATTAAAATTCAACAATAAGAAAACAGACAACTTGATTAAAAAATGGACAAAAGATCTGAACAGATACCTCACCAAAGAAGATATACAGATAGCTAGTAAAGACATGAAAAGATACCTCATCTCATATGTCATCAGGGAAATGTACTTTAAAGCAACAATTATTTAAAAAAAAAAAAAACACTGCACAACTATTAGAGTGGCCAAAATCCAAACCACTGACAACACCAAATGTGATAAGGATATAGAACAATAATTCTGACTTATTGTTGGTGGGAATACAAAATAGTACACACACTTTGAAAAAAGTATGGCAGTTTTAAACAAAAGTAAATATATTCTTACCATGTGCTTGTTCACTCAGTTGTGTCCAACTCTTTGTGACCCCATGGACTGTAGCCCTCCAGGCTCCTCTGTCCATGGGATTTCCCAAGCAAGAATACTGGAGTGGGTTGCTATTTCCTTCTCCAGGGGATCTTTCCAACACAGGGTTCAAACTAGTGTCTCTGGTGTCTCCTGCATTGCAGGCGAATTCTTTACCCACTAAGCCATCAGGAAAGCCCTATTCTTACCATATGATCAAGCAACTGCACTCCTTGGTGTTTACCCAAATAGGCTGAAAACATGTCCACACAAAAACCTGCACACAGATGCTTATAGCAGCTGTATGCATGATTGCTAAGACTTGGGAGCAACCAGGATGTCCTTTAGTAGGTGACTAGATAAAGAAACTGTGGTACTCAATTCAGTTTTAAAATATTAAAGAAAAAATTTATATCATCTCAAAACAAAACAACAACAAAACACTGGCAAGCTTAAGAAATCATCACAGGCAAGAAGAACCTAAAGAGACAGATGACTAAATGTAATGTAGTATCTTAGATAGGATCCTGGAATACAAAAGGTACTCCTTGGAAGAAAAGTTATGACCAATCTAGATAGCATATTGAAAAGCAGAGACATTACTTTGCCAACAAAGGTCCATCTAGTCAAGGCTATGGTTTTTCCGTGTTCATGTATGGATGTGAGAGTTGGACTGTGAAGAAAGCTGAGCGCCGAAGAATTGATGCTTTTCAACTGTGGTGTTGGAGAAGACTCTTGAGAGTCCCTTGGACTGCAAGGAGATCCAACCAGTCCATTCTAAAGGAGATCAGCCCTGGGATTCCTTTGGAGGAAATGATGCTAAAGCTGAAGCTCCAGTACTTTGGCCACCTCATGCAAAGAGTTGACTCCTTGGAAAAGACTCTGATGCTGGGAGGGATTGGGGGCAGGAGGAGAAGGGGATGACAGAGGATGAGATGGCTGGATGGCATCACTGACTCGATGGATGTGAGTCTGAGTGAACTCCGGGAGTTGGTGATGGTCAGGGAGGCCTGGCATGCTGTGATTCATGGGGTCACAAAGAGTCGGACACGACTGAGCGAATGAACTGAACTGAACTGAAGGAAATCCGAATAAAGTATGGATTTAGTTAATAAAAAAAAATAAAGAAGCTATGGTACTAATCATCTAGGAAATGCAAATCAAAATGACAATGAGATATCACCTCATATCAATGAGAAGGACTACCAGCAAAAAAAAAAAAGAGGTAAGTGTTGGTGAGAGAGTGGAGAAAAAGGGGAGGAACCCCAGTGCACCATTGATAGGAATGCAAACTGGCACAATCACTCTGAAAATAAGTGTGGAACTTCTTTTAAAAATTAAAAATAGAATTATCATATGATCTAGCAATCCCACTTCTGGGTATATATCCAAAAGAATTGAAATCTAGATGTCTAGAGATATCTGCACCCCCATGTTCATTTCAGTTTTCTTCACAATAGCCAAGATACGGAAACACCTAGGTTTCCATATTCATGCATCGGGGGATAAATGGATAAAGAAAATGTGTATACACATGCCCTGGAATATTATCCAGTGATGAAAAAGAAGGAAATTTTCCTGTTTGTGACAACTTGGATGGACCTTGAGGGCATTATGCTAAGTGAAATACATCAGACATAGAAAGATGAACATCGTACAATATTATTATATAGAAAACTTTTAAAAGACAAGCTCAGAGAAACAGAAAGTAGAGTGGTATTTACCAGGGGTTGAGGGATAGGGGAATGGGAGATATTGTCAAAGAGTACAAACTTCCACTTGTGAGATCAACAAGTTTGGGGATCCTGTATACAACAGAATTTGAATCAGAAAAAAGAAATCAATCTGGAATCAAGATTGCCGGGAGAAATATCAATACCTCAGATATGCAGATGACACCACCCTTATGGCAGAAAGTGAAGAGGAACTAAAAAGCCTCTTGATAAAAGTGAAAGTGGAGAGTGAAAAAGTCGGCTTAAAGCTCAACTTTCAGAAAACGAAGATCATGGCATCTGGTCCCATCACTTCATGGCAAATAGATGGGGAAACAGTGGAAACGGTGTCAGACTTTATTTTGGGGGGCTCCAAAATCACTGCAGTTGGTGATTGCAGCCATGAAATGAAAAGACGCTTACTCCTTGGAAGAAAAGTTATGACCAATCTAGATAGCATATTGAAAAGCAGAGACATTATTTTGCCGACTAACATCTGTCCAGTCAAGGCTATGGTTTTTCCTGTGGTCATGTATGGATTGGAGAGTGAGAGCTGGACTGTGAAGAAGGCTGAATGCCGATGAATTGATGCTTTTGAACTGTGGTATTGGAGAAGACTCTGGAGAGTCCCTTGGACTGCAAGGAGATCTAACCAGTCCATTCTGAAGGAGATCAGCCCTGGGATTTCTTTGGAAGGAATGATGCTAAAGCTAAAACTCCAGTACTTTGGCCACCTCATGTGAAGAGTTGACTCATTGGAAAAGACTCTGATGCTGGGAGGGATTGGGGGTAGGAGGAGGAGAAGTGGACGACAGAGGATGAGATGGCTGGATGACATCACTGACTCGATGGACATGAGTCTGGGTGAACTCCAGGAGTTGGTAATGGACAGGGAGCCCTGGCGTGCTGCGATTTATGGGGTCACAAAGAGTCAGACATGACTGAGCAACTGAACTGAACTGAACAAAGCAAACATTGCTCAAATGCTCTTATAAGTAGGTCCTCCATTTGTTCAAGGAACAGATAATTTCTATGTTATACAAACTCTTCCAAAAAATAAACACAGAGTGAATACTTTCTAATTCATTACATGATACTAGTGAAACCCTGATAACAAAGTGAGACAAGGAAAGTATGACAGAAAAAATTATGAGCCAGTCTCATAAACATACATACAAAATACCCTAAACAAATGTAAGCAAAGGAATCTAAGAATGTGTTAAAAAGGGATGTATATATCATGACCAAACTATATTTATGCCAGGAATGCAAGAATAATTTAAAATTAGAAAGTTCCTAAATGATACCCACCACATTAATAGATTAAAGGAGACAAACTAGATACCTGAAAAAACATTTGGAGAACTTAATGATGATAAAAGCATTACCAAACTAGAAATAAAAAGCTTCTAAAACCTGATAAATAATACCTAAAACATACCAACAGCAAACCTCATTCTTAACTGTGAAACATTAGATATATTCCTTTTAAAATGAAGAGGTTAAACAAAGATACTCATATTCACTCCTGGTTTCAACATTGTACCGGTAAAACAAGAAAAAGAAACCAAAATGCATAAAGATGAGAAATTTAAAACCAAAAATTCATTTAGATTACAAAATTTTCTATATAGAAATTTGAAAGGAATCTACAAACTACTAGACATAATGTCACAATGTCTCATTTCTTTATTGCTCTGTAGCAAGCCACTCCAACACTGAATGACCTAAAAGAATGACCATTTTATTCTATCACAATTCTTTGTGTCAGCGAGTAGGGCTGGATCCAGCTAGGCAATTCACTTGCAGGTGCTGCATGAGGTCATTTATGTGACTGTATCCTCTGGCATCTTGAACTGCAGCTGGAGCCTAAGATGGCCTCACTCACAAGTCTAGTGATTGATACAGTTGGCTAGCAGGTTTAGGCATCACCTAGAATAGCTCATTTTTACTCTGTGGGGGTAAATTGAGTTTCTTCATATAATAGTCTCGGGGCAATTTTCAAGAACAGAAGCTGCAAGACCTTTTGAGGCTTAGAGCTGGAAGTTCCACATATCACTTCCACTATTTTCTGTTGGTCAAAGTGACTCACAAGGTCAGCCTAACTCCAAGGTGTTTGGGAAAAGATGCTTCCTTATGGGAGGGACAACGAGTATTGCAAAGGGACAAGCATACAGGTTGGTAGAGATTCTTGCATCTATCTTTGCTAATAATCTCAACAGGAGGTCTAACAATTTGGCTAAGAATACTTTGAACAAAATATGTGCAATACCTATATAGAGCAAATTAAGAAGTTTTATTAAACATTAAAGAAAAGCCCAAGTAGGGACTTTCCTGATGATCCAGTGGTTAAGAATCTGCCTGCAATGCAGGGGATGCGGGTTCAATCCCTGGTCAGGGAACCAAGATCCCACAAGCAATGGAGGCCCTAAGCCAGCGCCACAGCTAGAGGGTCTAAGGGCCACAACTAGAGAGTGTGAGTGCCGCAACAGAAGATCCACATGTCACAGCTAAGCCTTGATGCAGCAAAATAAATAAATAAGTATTTTTAAAAATAATTTTAAAAAATAAAGAAGAACCAAATAAACAAACAGGAATAAGAAGACTTAATGTTATAAAATGTCAGTGTTTCCTATGCATTCAATTTCAATTCCACAAAGTTTTCAAGGACTTGATAAGCTAAAGGTGCAAAGACAGGCAAGACAGCTTTGAAAAGTAACTGGGGAGGATTCACTCTGCTGCTGCTGCTGCTAAGTTGCTTCAGCCGTATACGACTCTGTGCGACCCCATGGACAGCAGCCCACCAGGCTCCTCTGTCCCTGGGATTTTCCAGGCAAGGATACTAGAGTGGGTTGCCATTTCCTTCTCCAATGCATGAAAGTGAAAAGTGAAAGTGAAGTCTACCAGATAGCAAAACATTATACACCTCTAGTAACTGAGATAGCATGGGATTCGTGCAGAATTAGACAAATAGACCAATGAAACAAGCTATATGTGTATATATGGGTATTTGATGTGTGACAAGGAATAATTGCAGGTCACTGGGGACTAAGCAATAAGTCATGCTGAGATAATTGGTTACCACCTGGAAAACAAAATAAGTATATCCCTACCTCAAGCCCTACAAAATAACCAATTCATGATAGATCAAAGACTTAAAAGTAAAACTTGAATACGTTTGGAAGAACCAATGGGAGAATATTTCCTTATTTTAGTATAGAGAAAAATTTCTTCAAAAACAGAAAAAAATGCACTAAACATAAAAACAAATATTAATAAATATATCTATGAAAAATTAAGAACATCTATTACAGCATAAAGAAAGAGAAAATATGAGACCAAACTTGTTCTTGCAAAATCTCTAATTCACAGAGAATTATTTTCCAGGCTATATAAAACTCTTGAAAGTTATTGAGAAAAAGACAAATAAGCAACAGAAAAATGAGCAATAGATAGAAATAAATACTTTTCAGGTGAAAAACATAAATGGTGGATAACACTTGAAAAGATGCTTAGATTCATTGTTTAATCAGGAAAATGCAAATTAAGACAACAATAAAATATTATTTTGCATCCTAGATTGTCAAAAACTAAGAAATCCACCAACTATTATGAAGATGTGACTCTAAGGACATTGGGGCAATCAACTGATTTGGAAAACAATTTGTCATTAGCATCTGAAATTGAAATTTGTATACCCTAAGACAGACCCAGAAATTCGACAACTAGGTTTAGGTACTCTGTAAAGAAAATCTTAATTATACTGGGAGACATACAAAATAAAGATTCAGAGCAGTAATGTTTATAATCGAAGAGGAAGAAAAAGAACCATTTGATATACTACATAGCAAGGAAATTATTAAAGGCATTCTGCTGCAAAGAATCATTGAATTGTCCCAGATCCCCAAAAGCAACCAGTTTAGACCAAAGCTCCACTTCCTATTACCCAGTCAAAACCCAAATCTTATAATAGGTTCTGACACCTTCTTACTAGAGCTTCCCAGGTGGCCCAGTGGTAAAGAATCTGCCTGCCAACCAGGAGTGCAGGTTCGATCTCTGGGCTGGCCAGATCCCTGAAGAAAGAACGGGCAACCCACTCCAGTATTCTTGCCTGGGAAATCCCATGGACAGAGGAGCCTGGTGGGCTACAGTCCATGGGGTCACGGAATCAGACTTGACTTAGCATAAATGCACCTTCTTACTGAGGCACCCCATGATATGCATGCCCTTAGCTGCAAAGATTAAGAATCCCAACATGTTAACATATGTTAAGTGTGTTCCTGGTGGTCGTTTCTTTAGCCGGGTTGGTGGCGGGGGTGGGGGTGCGGAATTAGGTATTGACAAGCTGAACACAAAGTACAATAACTGATCTGGTCTTTTTTTCTTCTTGGACACATGAGCAGACAAATAGTGACATCAACAGCCTTTGAAATCTCCACTTGGTCCAGTCTCCAGTGTGTGATCTAGATGTGACTCACAGACACTGGTGCTAAGGAAGTCAAGAAACTGTGGAGTTGTATTAGACGTGATTTCCACACGGACACTGAAATTATCCAGGAATGAGGGGACAGAAGCTTAGCCAGTGAAATGATGTCTGGGCAACTTCCCCTTCGGCTAAGAAGAGATCGTTCCTGTCTTCTCTTTTGTCTCAACTTCCCTCTGACCTTTGGCATCTTGGAACAGAGGAGGATTTGGAAATTGAGGCCAAACTCACACAAAGAGGGAAACAAACCAAAAACAAGACAGAAAGGGTAGGATCTCACGGCCAAAGAGAGTGTCCTGGGTGGTGAGGGCTATGGTTCTAGCGATCAGCGAGGGGCTATACCCTTTCCAGAACACTCAAGGGCAGGGCTGGTTTGCACGCATACCTAGTGTTTTCAAAGCACCACTGTCTTCAGACCTCATACAGAAAATTTACAGATGAAGAAAGCGGGGCTCAGAGATGTTATATGACTTTTTCAAGGTCCCGCTGCCAGTAAGAGGTGGAACCAGGACTGCAACATCTAATCCCACCTGAATTAGTACCATTTACCCCACCAGCCTGGTCAGCAGGAGCCCTGGGTTCTTTCCAGAAAACACAGAAGCCAGAGAAGCCGGGAGCCAGAGGTAGGAAGAAATGTCCTCTGGAGGGTCCTTATAAAGAGCACCTTACAATCTCTTTCCTCTCTCTTCCCTCTTAAAAGCAATCAAAGAGTTACAAAAACACAAAACTCTAAGACCAGGGGGTAAGGAAGATACTGTTTAAAGTGGTCACTGGTCAGAACATCACCAGGGTCCCAAAGCAAAGCCTCCTCGAAATAGCTGGAGGCAGCTCCCATCCACCAACGTCATTCCCATGACTCACACGGTCAGCTCTTCCTTAGTGTGTGGGAATGAGACAATCAGGATGCTGGGGGTGGTGAGCAGGTTGCTGGAAATGAGCATCACGGCCTCTAAGAGCCATCCAGACATGCCTTGCTATTGGGAATTCCCCTTGGCCTTCACTCCACGGATCCCTGAGGGCCCTGAATGCTTGAACTGAGAGAGGAGAAAGCCTTAATATCCAAAGGAACAGCTCAGAGTGAAGGGATCCTTCAATCCCCATCAGTTCTTAGCACTTGGGTCTGCAGAGTCTGGGAATGGAAAGAGGCTGTGTTGACAGCATCTCTAGGGAGAGGTCATGTGACTGTGGGGCAGGGAGTCCTCCCCCAGCTGCAGAGCCTCCAGGCACTTCTCCCTGAGTCACCTGCCCATTCCTACCCACCTGAGGACCACCTAGTAATGAATCTAAGTTCCTTTGAGACTTGTCCTTTTCCCCAAGAGAAACACACCATCTTTCTAGAGTGTAGGGATTTGAGTCAAATCAAGCTGCCATTAAATCATTAGGAGAGAACTTGGCTAGTCTCCCCAAGTCCAATGTATAAGCCAAACAGACCAGAGAGGACTGCTAACGGCAGCATTCCCGCAAGGCAGGCAGTCTTGGAGTCAGACAAGTTTGGGGGGCTCTGGACCTGGGAAATCCCAAATTGGCTGGATGTGCAGTAAATCTCCAATGTCACTCTACTCCAGGACTCTTGCCTGGAAAATCCAATAGACGGAGGAGCCTGGGGGCTTGCAGTCCAGGGGGTCGCTAAGAGTTGGACACGACTGAGCAACTTTACTTTCACTTTTCACTTTCATGCATTGGAGAAGGAAATGGCAACCTACTCCAGTGTTCTTGCCTGGAGAATCCCAGGGACGAGGGAGCCTGGTGGGCTGTCGTCTATGGGGTCGCACAGAGTTGGACACGACTGAAGCGACTTAGCAGCAGCAACAGCAGTAAATCCATCCTTCCTTGTTGTTTTGCTGAAAGTTTTCACTTTCGTCTCAGGTTCAAACGTTATGTTAACAAAATAAACCACTTGTTATACACAAATAAACAATACCAATATTTATTAGAGAATTACCTAGCTTACTTTCAGTATAGTAACATTAAAAGAAAGGCGAAATGGAAACAGCAGAGGATCCTTCACCAAGTTGGGTTAGCCAGTGAAATGATGTCTGGGCAACTTCCCCTTCGGCTAAGAAGAGATCATTCCTGTCTTCTCTTTTGTCTCAACTTCCCTCTGACCTTTGGCATCTTGGAACAGAGGAGGATTTGGAAATTGAGGCCAAACTCACACAAAGAGGGAAACATTCAGACTTAAATAGCGCTGGGAAGTCCCATGTCATAGCACATCGGGAGTCCCACTTGGGAAAGGGTCCCAGGCAGCTCATCTGCTCAGTGTGTGAGACTTCAAAGATTGCTTTTTGGGGTTCCCATTTATAATTCCAGGATGCAAACTTATATCATCATCAATCTGAGCAAATTGCCTCTCTGGCTTCTTGTTAATGCTATTTGTTTGTCTTGTAAAACTTGGAATGTTGTTAAGCCTGGGGCTTGGTTGACCACCCCCACTCCAAGGACTCACAAATGTCAAGATTCGTCCCCTATCTTAACTATGGTGCCACAAGCCTTGCACTTGCATCAGGCAGTCAGGGCACTCACAGTCAGGGCAGTGTTCAGGCAGGTTAGAGGCAAGGTGAAAGGCCTGCTCTGCCTTGTCTCTGAAGCCTGGACAAAACTATTTAATTTCCCTAATACTTGCTCACCTTGGCTGACTTCAGCCTCAATCTGAATACCCTCTTCATCATGCTGGCCCCACAGATCCTTGACCCCATAAATTCTACTCTGCTCTACCTGGCATGCATATACCCTGCACGCCCCCATGGAATTCATCACTTCCCTTTGCTCCTCCACTTCTGAAATACCAAACTCTATTCTCTGACACCAATTCCTACTCTTCCAGCTCTGACACTCTGTTACTTTCACTCTGTCTGTTCTTTACCCCTTGGAAATGCCCAGTTTGTAGAGAACACAGTATTCTCTTGCCCTGATTGTCTTAATCAGACTTGTTCTGCATTTGAGGGGAGAAGAAGGCGTGAGGGAGGCCTTCCTCTTTCAATCTATGAAGGCTGAGGCTGGGGCTGGGGCTGGGACTGGGGCTGGCATGAAGGCCAGGCTGGGACAGGGGAGGAAGGGAGGCAGTCGGCTGGGTTAGGGGCCCCACAAAGGAGCTGGCCAGGAACAATGGGAAACAAAGGCTGGACATTCTTCCCCTGAGCCCCCAGAGCCTGGCCTTGGTCTTCCGGGAACAGCTCCAGGAAATATCTGAGATTCCAGATTTGGAAGGAAGAGACCTGTAAACAGGAGCTGGGCTCTGAAAAGGGAGAGCAGCGGATCTCTAGGGAGGGGGTGGGGAGAAGCGGGGTGTGTGCTGACATTGCAGGCTCAGAAGCTACAGATCTGTCTGCTATAAACACAATATTTCAGGACTGGGAAAATGATTTATTTTTATTTTATTTTTTTTGCCACATGCATGTGGGACCTTAGTTCCTTAACCAGGGATCGAACCCTCATCCTCCTGCATTGGAAGGTGGATTCTTAACCACTGGACCACCAGGGAAGTCCCATGGCTGGAAAAAACTCTTAAAGATCATTTACTCTAACTATCCTTCCAGGGCCTAAAAAATATCCCATCCAAGGATGCTCAAGTAGTTTCAGTGATGGGGTGTGCATAAAAATAAATAAATCACCTTACTGGCTAAGCTTTACTGATCACTTACAAAGCATAGGCACTGTACTAGGTTGATTTTACGCTTCATCTCTTCTCTTATTTCATCTCTCAAGGTAGAACTATTATTGCTGTTGTTATTATTATTATTCCCTCTTTACAAATAAGGAAACTGACTTTCAAGGGTTAAGTCACTTGCCCAGGGACTCCCAGAAGTTTATCTATCTGTCTCTGGGCTGACTAGGAGTGAACTGTAGGCATCTCCCAGACTGTCCCAGAGTCTCTTATCTTCCTTATCTTCTGGCTTACCACTCCACATCTCCCTGGGAAATGGACATGAGACACTGCCCCCCACGTCGTTATCTTCCTCGTCGCTTTCCTCTACCCTTAGCCTCAGAATGCCCATGCCCTGAGGTTTCAGCGCTGGGTTTCTAATCCACTCAAGCAGTGGGGTAAGGGTGAGGGGTGTCATCTGGAAACAAAGGAATTGGGATTGGGATTGAATGGTTCCCTAGAGGCTTGGAGTTAAAGGATCGAAACTCCTGGAGTTACAGTTAGGATTACCTCTAAGAAATCCCAGACTAGGGTTTGAGGTTAGAGTCAGAGGTTATGCTTGTCAAGGTCATAGAGCCTCTTTCCTCTGGTCTCCTCCCAGTTCTCCAAGGCCCTGAAGGCCGGGCAGGAAGCATCGGTTTCCTCAAAGCTGCTTCCCTCCTGGGGCAGAGTCTCGGTCACAAACAACCACCACAAGCCCGCCCCGCCCCTCCTTCCCCTCGCGCTGTGAGCTCAGAGCAGTAGGACCGAGTGCTGCGGACCAGCTCAGAGCCCCAAGAGCAGCCATGGGCGCTGGAGGAGCGCGCCTCCTCGGGGTCCACTGGGCCCTGCCTCTCCTGCTCCTCACGGGTGAGTACGGCGGGCCTCCCCGCTCCTAGCCCGTGCACCCCTGATCCAAGGCCTGGCTGAGGCGGGGGAGGCCCTTACGCCTCTGTTTCCCTTTGGCGGTTGGGTAGCAGAGACAATGGTGATGATGATGGTGCTGTTAAGTGCGAGACAGAGAGACAAACAGACTAAGAGCTCCACGGCACTCACTGCGTGCCACGTGTGCACACGGGCCCTCTCGCCTCCCTCCCAGCATGTTATCTAGGAGCTTGTTTGGAGGTGCCAGCAGGAGAGCACAGTTTATACTCTTGACTGAAGACCGGTCCTTCTCTATCATGGACGGTCGTCCTCTTTGCCTGATGGCATAGCTTCGGGAGGGACACACACACGGAGTGGTGAGGGAAGAAGGGGACATCCGCCCAGCCAGCCAGATCAGCCGAATCAACCCTGGGGGGACAGATGTGATAACCAGATCGCCCTCACGTCCCCAGTATGTTATTTGGGAACTCGTTTTCAGACATGAGGAGGCAGATGAGACACGCAGGGGTTTGGGGGCCCTACTGGTTGTCGGACTGGGCCCCGCCTCCTTTTCTCTCCCTAGGTGGTATGGCCCAGGATTTCCCACCCCAGATCCTAGTCCATCCCGAGGACCAGCTGTTCCAGGGCCCCGACCCGGCCAAGATGAGCTGCCGGGCCTCAGGTCAGCCACCTCCTACCATCCGCTGGCTGCTGGATGGGCACCCCCTGAGCATGGTACCCCCAGACGTTCACCACCTCCTCCCGGACGGAACCCTCCTGCTGCTGCGGCCCCCTCCCCGGGGACATGCCCATGACAACCGCACCCGATCCACGGACCTAGGAGTCTATACCTGTGAGGCCAGCAACCGGCTGGGCACGGCAGTCAGCCGGGGCGCACGGCTGTCCGTGGCTGGTGAGGCCTGGGTGGGGAGACTTGGGAGGGGAGGGCTGGGTATGGGGCGGTCCTAGATGGGAGACCTGGGAGGTGGGGCTCTGAAGAGTTCAGCACAAGGCAGAGCCCAAGGGTAGGTGATACAGAGCAGGTTGGCAGTGCCAAGGTGAGGCCCGGATGGAAGGGCTGGGGCCTGCTGCATGCCAGCCCTCTGTCCTCCTCACAGTCCTCCAGGAGGATTTCCAGGTCCAGCCTCGGGACACAGTGGCTGCAGTGGGCGAGCAGGTGCTTCTGCAGTGCGAGCCGCCCTGGGGCACCCAGAGCCCACTGTCTCATGGTGGAAGGATGAGAAACCCCTGGCCCTGCAGCCAGGGCGGCACTCGGTGAGTGTAGCCCCTTCCCAAACCTCATCCTGTCTGGGCCACAGCTGTGCACACCCGAGAGCCTGACCCACGCCACCCCCCCCAACCCAGCCTGTCTCATGCAGTATTTGAGGAAGGGGCGGCCGTGAGGCCTTAGGGCTTCCTTCCCACGTGGGAGACTTCACAAGACACCTGGTCCTGACAGGTGTCCCAAGGCTCCCTGCTGATGCCAAGAGCAGAGAAGAGTGACACGGGGACCTACATGTGTGTGGCCACCAACAGTGCAGGACGACGGGAGAGCCGGGTGGCCAGGGTGTCCATCCAGGGTAAGGGGAGGGCAGTCGATGAAGGCCAGGGCCAAGGTGGGGGGCACCAGTTAGCGTGGTGCCCTCTGGTTTGGGCTTGGGTTAGGGGAGGTGGGGGTTTGACCCAGGATCAGGGTCAGAGTGGTGGGGACCTCATTTAGGGGCAGGTCCTCCATCCGAGGGCTTCCTTTACCCTCAGTTGGTAAAGAATCTCCCTGCAGTGCAGGAGACCCAGGCTTGATCCCTGGGTTGGGAAGATCTCCTGGAGAAGGGAATGGCAACCCACTCCAGTCCTGCCTGGAGAATCCCATGGACAGAGGAGCCCGGTGGGCCACAGTCCAGGGAGTTGCAAGAGTTGGACATGACTGAGCTGCTAAATCATCATCCTCCTCCATCTGAGGATAGACACTGGAGAGCTCACAACGGGGGCAGTCTGGGGATTCTGGCTCCTCTGTGGCTGAGGGATGCTCCACTCTTCAACTTCTTCCCTCTGACCTATGAGCCCATCCCCAACCTGTGTACTCCCAGAGCCCCAGGACTACAAGGAGCCCCTGGAGCTTCTGGCTGTGCACATTCAGCTGGAAAATGTGACCCTGCTGAACCCAGACCCCAAGAAGGGCACCAAGCCTGGGCCAGCTGTATGGCTCAGCTGGAAGGTGAGGCCCGGGACTAGGGCTGGAACGGTCACAGCCGGAAAGCGCTGCTCACAAGAGCCCTGAGTCCTCCCCACCCTCCGTCTTCCCCAGGTGAGCGGCCCCGCTGCACCTGCTCAGTCCTACACGGCCCTATTCAGGACCCAGGCTGCCCCTGGGGGCCAGGGAGCGCCGTGGGCAGAGGCCCTACTGGCTGGCTGGCAGAGCGCAGAGCTTGGGGGCCTCCACTGGGGCCAAGACTACGAGTTCAAAGTGAGACCGTCCTCTGGCCGCGCTCAAGGCCCCGACAGCAATGTGCTGCTCCTGAGACTGCCTGAACAAGGTCAGGAACAGATGCTTCCAAAACCCAGGGATATACCACCCCCCCCAGCCCCTTTCTGTCCCTCTGTAGTCAGGAGGAAGAGGAATAGTGGCTTCCACTCCTGGGCCCCCTCTCGTCCTGGCCCTGAAAACAGAGCTGAGAGAAGCTCTTGTTCTTCTCAGTATGGCTCGGACCTTATGTCTCCAGTCCTGCTCTTTTCTCTAGAAAGAGATTCCCGAGCATTCCTTCAGCATTCCTTACAGCTTGTCTCCCTCCCTCCCAGTGCCCAGTGCCCCTCCCCAGGAGGTGACCCTAAAACCTGGCAACGGCAGTATCCTTGTGAGCTGGGTCCCACCACCTGCTGAAAACCACAATGGCATCATCCGTGGCTACCAGGTACCCCCCACAAGCTGACGCACCCCTCCGTAGTGTTGCCAAGACTTCCCTCTTCCCTGGCTCTGGGCACTACAAAATGGCACCTGCCCAGTGGAGCACAGACTCTACTGTTTGCCAGACACTGCCAAGTGCTTACCCACACGACCTCATTTCATCTCAGTCCATCCTGGGTTATTATCCCCAGTCTACAGACATGGAAAGTGAGGCTAGGGTCACAAGTGCGGGAAAACAGAACAGGTACCAAACCAGGTTGTGACTGACTCTCCATTTCTAAGGCAGTAGGGCCAGAGTGTGATTTCTGGACCAGCAACATCAGCATTGTCTGAGAACTTGTTGGAATGAGATCCTTTGGTCCATTGACAGGCTTTGTGGGTCAGAATGTCAGAGATGGGTCTGGCAATCTGGATTTTAACAAATCCTCCAAGTGATCCTAAATCACACTAATCTGTGTGAACCACTGGTCTAACACCTACTTCGGAAGATTGCTTTTGTCCCTCTTCTGTCATTCTATAGAGAAGTCTCACCCGCTTTGTAGGGGAGAAGGAAATAGGAAGGGTGGGTGCATGTGGGGGTGTCTCCAGGTGAACGCCAGGACAGGGTGGCCACATACCCAGAATCTGATCTGCAGATGAAGGGGCTTAACTGCTATGATGGTTTTGGAGGGGGGCAAGCTCACCTCTGTTTGTGTCTCAGGTCTGGAGCCTGGGCAACACCTCACTGCCCCCGGCCAACTGGAGCGTGGTGGGTGAGCAGACCCAGCTGGAGATTGCCACGCGCATATCAGGTTCCTACTGTGTGCAAGTGGCTGCGGTCACTGGCGCGGGCGCTGGGCAGCCCAGCAGCCCTGTCTGCCTCCTATTAGGTGAGGACAGTGCCCTCTGGCCCCACCGAGACCCATCCAGGCCCCCTTTCCACCATTCGCTCTCCCTGCTCATGCTTCCAGTTCCCCGCCCCCTTGTCTGCCCACCTTCATTGCCTTGTCCTGAGCTCAAATTCCCCTACAGAGCAGGCCATGGAGCGAGCTGCCCAGCAACCCAGTGCGCACAGCCCATGGACCCTGGAGCAGCTGTGGGCAGCCTTGAAGCGGCCAGAGGTCATTGCCAGTGGGGCTGTCGTGCTGTGGCTGCTGCTGCTGGGCACGGCCGTGTGCATCCATCGCCGGCGCCGAGCTGGGGTGCGCCTGGGCCCAGGTGAGCAGGTGAAGCGCCCTCGCAGGTGGACTGGCTGGCCTTGCCTGGGTCCCGCCAGAATGCAACAGAGCTTTGGGCCTCTAGCCAGGTGCTGGAGACTCTGGGCTGACCCTTCCTCCTGCCCTCTCCCAGGTCTGTACAGATACACCAGTGAGGATGCCATCTTAAAACACGGTGAGACAGGAAAGGGGCAGAGGTGAGGGAGGGGCCGAGGGGCCGAGGGACAGCGGAGCTGGGACAGAGAACTGGCTGAAGCATTCGTCTCCCCTGCATGCTGTCTGACTCCTTGCGTCTCCACGGACTATAGCCCACCAGGCACTTCTTTGCGACCCCATGTACTGTAGCCCCCCAGTCACCTCTGTCCGTGGGATTCTCCAGGCAAGAATACTGGAATGGGTTGCCCGGCCCTCCTCCAGGGCACCTTCCCAGCCCAGGGACTGAACCCACGATTCTTACATCTCCTGCATTGGCAGGCATGTTCTCTACCACTAACGCCCCATGGGAAGCCCCGTCTCCCCTACTGCCAGGCAATTTGTCATCCTAACACCTGAATCTCCCCTGAACTTCAAGTGAGAATTAATTTCTCTTTCATTAATGTCACTATCACACCATCTGACAGGTAAGTAACTGACCCCACCCAGACAAGGTAACATGGCCAGTACCTACCTTCTGAACCACTAATCTGGTGCTCTTGTTACTGAGCTCTCATTAATACTTACTGCACTCTCCTGCTGGATGGAGAATAACTAGCATGGGAGGACCAGTCTGATTTCTAATTCTGTCTGTACATTCAGCATCTACCTAGCGGTACCTTTGAGTTCAGCAATCACCTACCCCCACTGAGGCATCTTTCACACGAATCCACCCACAGTTCCAGCAGAGGGCACTCTGTCCCTATGTGAAGCTTTTTACTCCTTGTCTCAATAACCCAACCCGCCTGCAGGTATCCATCCATCTGTTCTGAGCGCGTTTGGCTCCCAGAGCAAGTCTCCAGTTATGAGACAAGACACTAAGAAAGAAAACATCCTCTTTTTCCCCCTATTGGCTGAGGTTTGCACTAAACCACTTCACCTCTGCCCACCTTCTCCTGCTCTTTATCTCATTAGAGCTCATCTGAGAGATTTCACACTCAGGATCTGCATCTTCCAACAGGAGTGTATCAAGCGCCTATTAGGGGCAAGCTCTCAGGCTCCCCTTTGCTGTCAGTCTCTCAGCCCAGAGCAAGGTTCCATGCTGGCTCTTACTGTGTTCCTGTGTTGTTCTGTGCTCCCTGGTCTTTCTCTTCCAGCTACTTCCTGGGCTTAGTCTGCGCCTTCCTGAACTTTCCCTGTCTCCCCTGGAACATCATCCTTTTCCTCGAGGGAGATTCCGTTATGATCACCTTGTTCTTTCATTTCTTTAGAAGAGTCGCTCTCTGCCAGGAGAACACTCAGTCACACTAGCATAAATACAGTCCCGAGCTGGGAGTGCAGAAACGTGTACGAGTACAAGGAGGGGGCCGGGTGGGCAACTAGGGGAGGAAGATTTCACACTTCCCCTGACTGCAGGTGTAAAATAGCGAGCTGGAGGGAAGCTGCTATAAAGCACAGGGAGCTCAACTCAGGGCTCTCTGGTGATCTAGAGGGGTGGGATGGGGGCGGGAGGGAGGGAGGTCCAAGAGGGAGAAGATATATGTAAGTATATGGCTGATTCACTTCATTGTACAGCAGTAACTAAGACAACATTGCAAAGCAATTATATTAAAACACACACACACACACAAGTTAAAGCTGAAATAAAGAGGGAAAACAAAGGGAATAGCAAGAAATAGCCTGCTATTTATAGGGAAAGATAAGCCTTTTGGTTGGGCTAGGGCCTCTGGTATAGGATGGATCAGAGCAAAAGATAAAGCTGAGCAGCTGAAAGCTAGGCCAACGAGGGCCCTTGTTAGCCACGCTAGGCAGCTGGGCTCCATCTTCATACATGGGGAGCCACTGAGGGTTTTAGGCAGAGAAGTGCCTTGATCTGATCCCCGCTGGCATGGCGCCCCATCCGAAGGGAACCAGGCTAGAGACAGAGAAGCCAATATTCAGGTAGCAAACTCCCGCACTGCTGGCTGAGTGATGTCTCACTTCTTCATCTCAGCTTACAGCATCAGCCTTGTAAGCAAGGTCTTACTGTTGGAGGAACCAGGGCTTAGAGAGGCTAATAGACTGGGCTGGCCCAGGGTTGCACAGCAGGCGGCACCAGAATACCAGAATGTGTATTCCTTCTGTCTCAGCACACAGCCATCTGTCTGTGATACCTCCCAGCTCTGGGGCAACCTGGACATCCTCTGATCTCAGGATAAGAGAGGGGCACTGCGTTTGGGACAGCAGATCAGAGATCTTAAGGAGTCTGTGGGGCCCTGAAAAGCAGTGAGAATAAAGCTGGCACCACCGCCTACTCTACCCTTTCTGCTACCTGCGGAGCTCGGGGCCTGACCAATCACGCTTTCCCTCCACCTGCTTCTCTACCCCGCCCCTCATTGTCCAGGATGGATCACAGTGACTCCCCCTGGCTGGCGGACACGTGGCGCTCCACCTCCGGCTCTCGAGACCTCAGCAGCAGCAGCAGCCTCAGCAGTCGGCTGGGAGTGGACCCCCGGGATCCACTAGATGGTCGCCGCTCTTGTGAGCATGCCCTCCCCCGGGGTGGGGGGAGGGGGCCTAGCAGCTGAAAGGGGGTGCTGGAGAAAGGGGGGCATGGGTGGCTTGCATTCACCATAATCCCTCCCGTCATTTTTTACCGCAGTGATCTCCTGGGATCCCCGAAGCCCTGGGGTGCCCCTGCTTCCTGACACCAGCACTTTCTATGGCTCCCTCATCGCCGAGGGGCCTTCCAGCCCCCCTGCCCGGCCAAGCCCCCAGGCCCCAGCTGCCAGGCGGCTCACATCCCAGCTGGCCCAGCTCTCCAGCCCCTGGCCCAGTTCAGACAGCCTCTGTGGCCGCCGGGGCCTCTCTTCCCCGCGCTTGTCTCTGGCCCCTGCAGAGGCCTGGAAGGCCAGAAAGAAGCAGGGTAAGGATGGGAGGGTGCACGCAGCCTGAATCAGGGTTTATGGGGGACAGGAGCCTTGGTGCTAGTCGTGGGCTGCCCTCTACCCACAGTCTGTCCCAATGGGCCCCTATTACCGTGCACCCAGACAGCAGTATGCTGGCCTCAGTTTTTCTTTCTTTCTTTCTTTGGGTCTTTGTTGAGCCACGCAGGATCTTCTTTCATTCTGCGTAATCTTGGTTGCTGTGCACAGACTCTCTCTTGTTGTGGAGAGGGAGCTTCAGTAGTTGTGGCCAATAGGCTTGGTTGCTACCAGGCATGGGGTATCCTACCTCCCCAACCAGGGATGGAACCCATGGCCGTTGCATCGCCAACAGATTCTTAACCACCGGACCACCAGGGAACCCCTCGGCCTCAGATTTTCTTTACACGGGGCTCTTGCTTGGGTTTTGCACACCAGCAGTGAGCCCTGTTTCTGCAGTCAGTTCAATTCAGCAAATACTGAATAAGCACCACTAGGTCTGGGATGAGGGATAGGGGACACAGTGATAGTAAACAGAATCCTTGCTGTCTACCAGCTCCAAGTCTAATGAACGTGCCTGACCAGCACACGGGTAATTCTAGAACCTGGAGGAGTGTGGCCAGTGCTAGCACGAAACCTCAGGCTTGCATGACCTCTGTACCATGTAATGTGTACACATGTGCTATGCACGATGTATGTGTCTTGCCCCGGTACCGACTCCCAGCTCCCTTCCCAGAGAATGAGCATTTCCTTTCTGTCCAGATTTCTTTCCTGACTTCTGGCTATCTGCTTTGACTTTCCAGAGAGAAATAAGTATAGTCTCTATTTCTTCAGCAACTACTCTATGTTAGGTGCCTTATTCATATTTGTTACCTCATTGAATCCTCACAACATATTGGCAAGGTGTTATTTCTCTAATTTTACAGATAAGGAAAGAGGATCAGAATAGGGTAGCTTGTTTAAAACCCTACATCCATAGCTGCAGATCTCAAATTTGAAACCAGAATCATCTGCTTCCAAAAGTTACTTTGAATCTCTCTGGGAGCACCCCTGGGGAAACTGTTCTCTCCCTGACTCTGGTTCTCCATTTCTGAACATTGACTTCACTCTCCGCCATCTCCATGAGCCTCCTGTACTGATTAGCAAGATTTATAAACATTCAACAGCCAGTTTTGTTAAGTGGATATAATCCAACTTTTGTCAAGATAAAGATTGATTTAGAGTAATAAGGACTTGGCCAATGTCCAGAATTTTATGACTCTAAATATTAGCGAAGCTGGCATCCTTTCCAGCTTTGCCTCAGAGCTATTGCATTAGAATCTTCTGTGATCATGAAATACCAGCTAAAAAGAAGTTGCATAAATCTCATTTTAAAAGTAGCTTTTTCATGGATAACCACACTGATTTGAATATAATGTATGTCCCACTTGAAAACATTAATGCTAGCCCCCAAAGAGGAGCAATTTCCTACGGTCAGTTGTTAAGAAAGGTTTCCGTTCTGAGACGAAGTTTCCTAATCTCACTTAGAGATTTAGGTCCTCATCACACCCCTTTTCTCCGTCATCCGGCTCCACACCATCACTGCTCCAGAATGGGGTCAGCATAGTAACTCCCTTGGGCTGATGGGCAACAGCAACAGCCACAAAGTCTCATCCAGAGGGACTTCCCTTGTGGTCCGGCAGTTAAGACTCTGCACTTCTACTGCAGGAGTCACAGGTTTAATCCCTGGTTAGGAAGCTAAGACCTCACAGGCTACACAGTACAGCTTGATAGTGGAGGGAAAAAAAAATCTCACCCAGAGGCATGGGGTCCCCTACTGCTATCATCTAGTCCAAAAGTCTGCTGATTCTTTGTCTTTGACCACTGGCAGTCTCTCTCAGCCCCTCCTTGGGCTGCTTATTCCTTTTTCTTATTATCTGAGCCTAGTTGGGTTTTTTTACCTTTGTACTAATAGTCTGACAACAGCTGTCTCATCCATTAGGTCAGATTCTTAGCTCACTTTGCCAATACCTATATTGAATATCCTCGTTAAATAATTCACTCAAACAAATATCTATCACAATTCAGGTATACCCAACAAGATTCCACCTCATTTTGATAACAGTTTAATTCAAATAATTTTGACTCTAAATTCAAGTAATTCCAAGCAAGGTGGAAAGCAGGGTTTTTTTGTGGGTTTTTGTTGTTGTTGTTGTTGGGGGTTCCAAAAATCCTTTAGAAGAAATAAAATGAGCTGGGATAAATACAGCTTTTCCCTTCACCTTCCACACAAATCAACACCAACAGCATGTGCCCCCACTTCTGAGCTTAGGCAAGAAGCCAGGCCCAAGACAAGGCAAAGTGGGTGAGAGGGGGGGTTGGAGCACTCACAGCTGGCCTCCAGGACTCCCTGGGGCATACAACAATTAGAGGAAATGAGTAAAAGCTAAACCAGCCAAAGGACAAAAGGAAACTCTGGGGGAGGAAGTCTAGCCATTGTGTGAGTTTTCATCCAGTGGCTTAGAAGGTCCGGCCACTGTACCTGGGTTTCTGGGGCCCAGATGGATCCTTGATGAATGCCTTGTCCTACTCTGAACCTGCCCATCCTGGTCCCCACATCTTTAATATTAGACTGACGAGACAGCTCTGTGTCGAGAGTCCTGCCTGGTCTCTGCTCCCCTTTCCTAACTGGGCTTTGGGCTTTTGATCATGTGGCATTAACCTGAAGGCTATTTCTTTTCTTCTTTGATTGATGTTCTCCTCATCCAGGTCTTGGGGAAATCCCTTCCCTTTATTCACTCTGTTTCTCTTCTGGCTTAAACTTAGATCAATTTTGGTTTTGGCCTGACGAAGTCCATGCACACAGCCGGGGCTATTGTACTGCCACGATTTACTCAGAGCCCTGTCTCCTAAGTGGCCACGTGGGCCGGATGGTGGCTGCCATCTCATACATGATTCTTCTCACCTTGTGTTTACACCTGCGTCTCTAATATCATCCATCCATTCACTCAACACGTATTGAATATCCACAGGCGAGGCATTGCCCACCTGGGTGAGAACAACACATTGCCCTACTCTAAAGTTCCTCTTCCCATCAGCTGACTCTCTCCCATCATACCTGGCTGGTCTGGGGCTCCCATCTTTTGTCTTCCTCATTCAACTCAACTTGAGAGCTCAACTCATCTCTCCAAGTGAGAGACACTGGGTTTATCAGGACAAGACTATCCAGAGTCACGTGGAATATATACCACGTGAGAAGCAGAAATGAACAGATTCTCTCCAAGAAAAGAAAAGTATTTGCCTTCACAGAGTCAAAATTCATGAAAGTAGGAGGTAGTGATGTGGGGATACAGAGATCAGGAAATTGTCATGTACACAGTAGAGAGGTTGTTGTTTTTTTTTAATTAAAAAAATTTTTTTTTAATTATTTATTTTTTTGTCATGGGGTCCTAGCTGCAACACGTAGGATCTTTTATTATAGTTGCAGCCAGCTCTTATTTGCAGCATGTGGGATCTAGTTCCCTGACCAGGGGTCAAACATGGCCCCCCTGCATATGGAGTATAGAGTTTTAGCCACTGGACCACCAGGGAAATCCCCAGACATTGTTTTTAAAATTATCTGTTAGATGCCAGCAACTTTCCAATCTGTTTTCAATTGCTTGGTAAAACCATCCTTTGAAGTGGCTGCTTACAAACAAAACAGGCTCAGGAAAGTTGATGCATTTATCTGAGGTCACACAGCTACTATTCGGCCAAGCCAGGCTATGAGTCAGGTGATTTAACTCCAAGCCTAGTGCTCCTTCCATTATTATATCACAGCTGCCTGGATGGATGGAGATTGTTCTCTCTTCTTTCTGGATTCAGAGAAAAGTTAAGTGGATGATCAGGCTGAAGACAGAGCCTATGGCTGGGATCTGAAAGGCCCACCTGGGTTGGACACCAGCCCCCCAACTCTGTTTTGCAGAGTTGCACCAGGCCAACAGCTCCCCACTGCTCCGGGCCAGCCACCCTGCGGAGCTCTGGGCCTGCGAGTTGGGCAGGAGAGGCTCCAAGAACTTTTCCCAAAGCCCAGGTGAGTGGAAGGCCCTGGGAGGCGAATGAGGGAGTGAGGCGTGGTGTGGGGCCCACCAGCCCCTCCATCTGGCTTCTCCTGTCCCCGAGGAGGCTGGCTCGGTGCGGGGTGGGGACAGACAAGCTGCGGCCTGGGGGCTGTGAGGGTTCTGCGATCTCACGCCCAGGCTCTTGTTCCCCAGGAGCTGTGCCCCGTGCTCTGGTGGCCTGGCGGGCGCTGGGACCACAGCTCCTCAGCTCCTCTTGAAAGTAGGAGGTAGTGATGTGGGGATACAGAGATCAGGAAATTGTCATGTACACAGTAGAGAGGTTGTTGTTTTTTTTTAATTAAAAAAATTTTTTTTTAATTATTTATTTTTTTGTATGGGGTCCTAGCTGCAACACGTAGGATCTTTTATTATAGTTGCAGCCAGCTCTTATTTGCAGCATGTGGGATCTAGTTCCCTGACCAGGGGTCAAACATGGCCCCCCTGCATATGGAGTATAGAGTTTTAGCCACTGGACCACCAGGGAAATCCCCAGACATTGTTTTTAAAATTATCTGTTAGATGCCAGCAACTTTCCAATCTGTTTTCAATTGCTTGGTAAAACCATCCTTTGAAGTGGCTGCTTACAAACAAAACAGGCTCAGGAAAGTTGATGCATTTATCTGAGGTCACACAGCTACTATTCGGCCAAGCCAGGCTATGAGTCAGGTGATTTAACTCCAAGCCTAGTGCTCCTTCCATTATTATATCACAGCTGCCTGGATGGATGGAGATTGTTCTCTCTTCTTTCTGGATTCAGAGAAAAGTTAAGTGGATGATCAGGCTGAAGACAGAGCCTATGGCTGGGATCTGAAAGGCCCACCTGGGTTGGACACCAGCCCCCCAACTCTGTTTTGCAGAGTTGCACCAGGCCAACAGCTCCCCACTGCTCCGGGCCAGCCACCCTGCGGAGCTCTGGGCCTGCGAGTTGGGCAGGAGAGGCTCCAAGAACTTTTCCCAAAGCCCAGGTGAGTGGAAGGCCCTGGGAGGCGAATGAGGGAGTGAGGCGTGGTGTGGGGCCCACCAGCCCCTCCATCTGGCTTCTCCTGTCCCCGAGGAGGCTGGCTCGGTGCGGGGTGGGGACAGACAAGCTGCGGCCTGGGGGCTGTGAGGGTTCTGCGATCTCACGCCCAGGCTCTTGTTCCCCAGGAGCTGTGCCCCGTGCTCTGGTGGCCTGGCGGGCGCTGGGACCACAGCTCCTCAGCTCCTCCAGTGAGCTGATGACTCGCCCTTTGCCCCCAGTACCCCTCGCTCCCCGTGGACCCCCCACTCAGAGTCAACAGATCCAGTAAGAGGGCCTGGGGTCAGGAAGCAGGGCGGTGAACTGGGGATGTGGGAGATGTTTGCTGAGTGGGGCTGGGGAGGGGCAGCAGGGACCGGATGAACTGCACTAACCCTCCTGCTGTCTTACCCCAAACAGGCCCTCGGTGGAGGGCCCAGCCCCCACCTCCCCTCCACTGCCAGCAGCCCCCGTCCCCGCCCTCATTCCCTCCGGTACCCGCCACCTCTCCAGCCCCCAGGCCTCCTCCCTCTCTGGTCCCAGCCCAGCATCCAGCCGCCTGTCCAGCTCGTCGCTGTCGTCCCTGGGGGAGGATCAGGACAGTGTGCTGACCCCTGAGGAGGTGGCCCTGTGCCTGGAGCTCAGTGAGGGTGAGGAGACCCCCAGGTGAGTGGCCAGAGGGGAGCCAGAGGGTACAGATAAGCTGGAGACAGGAGTGTGCCTTCCACCTTCCTCACTGGACTGTTTCTGCCCCTGCCCAACAGCATGCCATCTCCCCTTTGACCTCTCCCTAGGAACAGTGTCTCTCCGATGCCAAGGGCGCCTTCCCCTCCCATCACCTATGGCTACATCAGCGTCCCCACGGCCTCAGACCTGGCGGACATGGGCAGGCCTGGAGGAGGGGTGGGGTCCGAGGTGAGGGGCTTGCTGTGCCCACCTCGGCCCTGCCTCACACCCACCCCCAGCGAGGGCTCCTTGGCAAATGGCTGGGGCTCAGCCTCAGAGGACAATGGCCCCAGCGCCAGAGCCAGCCTGGTCAGCTCCTCCGATGGCTCCTTCCTCGCTGATGCCCACTTTGCCCGGGCCCTGGCCGTGGCTGCGGACAGCTTTGGCTTTGGTCTGGAGCCGAGGGAGGCAGACTGCGTCTTCACAGGTATGTGAGATCACTGTCCTTGACAAAGAGTCGAAGTATCCTCACCATCATCACTATGTCCCAGCCCCCAGGCCAAGTGCCTTACATACATTCAGCATTAGCAGCAGCTCTCTGAGGAATATTCTTTATCATTCTTTTCCAAATGAGGGAACTATAAGTCCCATAGGTTTATTAACTTGCCCAAGATCACCCAGAACAAGGATAAATTGTGCAAGTTAAAAGCCCAGAGCAGGGACTTCCCTTGTGGTCCAGTGGCTAAGACTCCATGATCCCTGTGCAGGGGTTCCAGGTTCAGAACCAGGTCAGGGAACTAGATCCCGCATCCCGACACAACCAAATAAATAAATATTTTTTAAAAAAACAAGGCCCAGAGGCAGCCAATTATATGGTCCATTCTGCTACCTCTAGGACCTTTCTCTTACCAAATGTGGGGTGCAAGAAAGGTTGCCCTCCCCAGCCCAGTGACAGATTCGTCCACTGTGGGAAGTTCTGTTCTGTCTCTTACATCCCGCTGAGCTGTCAGAGCCTTCCTCCTCTCCCATCTATGGCCGGGTGAGGTGATGCTGGGCTCCCTGTTTCGTTTGTCTAGCAGGTTGGGACCATCGTTCTCGAGTCAATGGCAGGTAGTGAGGGCTCCCCCGCCCCCTTCAGTGTTCCCTTCCTCGGACATATCTCCCCTCGACCTAGCTTTCAAACCCTAACTCTACATTCTTCCCCCTAAAAAAGCAGTCAGGATTGTGGCGAACAGGAGAGCAGGAATTACCTAGGCAGACAGCCAGGGCCGAGTTGGGAGAAGAAGAGTTCAAGCTGTTCTCTCAAAGCAATCAATGAACGTCTTCCTCTTCCTGGGGCGGAGGACCCTGGGGATGTGGCACTGGGGTGATGGACCGAGTGGGACTGGGTTATGTCTAGGGTCGGGCGTATGCCTTAAGCAGCCCCACATTTCCTGCCCTAAACTAGTCCACAAGAGTGAAGGCCAACCCTCCACAGAAATCTCTATCCTCCCTAACAGATGCTTCGTCACCTCCCTCCCCCCGGGACGACCTCTCTCTGACTTCCAGCCTTTCCCTGACCCCGTGGGAGTGGAGGTCAGACTGGTTGGAGGACATTGAGAAAAATCCCACCCAGTGGCTAGGAAGAGGGCTGCCTCCCTGGCTGCCTGAATCTCGGATCTCTTCCCAGAAAAGTCAGCTCAGCTCTCCTGTGCCCAAAGCTGGCGGTAAGTGTCTGGTTGGCTGAGGCAGCAATCCTCTTGACCCGAGGGGTTTTATCATGGCTCGGGGGAGTCGAGAGGGGTCTGGAAGGAGCGATAAGGAGCAGGGGGGGATAACTCCACCTCCTTCAACTTCTCCTAGACTCATCCTGAACTGACCGCCCAACTGCCAAGATGAGAACCAGACCTTCCTCTCCCATCAGCCACTGGCCAGGGCTGTGGACTGCGGGTCTTGGCCTGTGCTTCGCTGCAGCTGTGGGGGTCCACCTTGCCTGGCCTCTGGCGTTCTCCCTCCCGGACTGCGGGAACAAATGAAAGCAAAACAAAATAAGAACAAAGCGGACCTGCAGCCTCCAGGAGCAAAATGTTATCTCCACCTGGCTTGCAGCCCTTGCCTTTCCCTCTGCTCCATCCATGCCCACAGTCAGGTCATTTTGGCCGGAGAGGCAGCCCTAAATCCTGTGTGTTCCCCGCCCCACCCGTGCCTGGGTCACAGGAAGTGGGGGAGCTGGACGTCTTCCTGGAGGACAACACTGGCTCACGGGAAAGGACTGTGGAGCAGGGAGCATCTCAGGGCCTCCTCTCAGCCTTTTCCAGTCCATTCCTGGTCTCGCCCCAACCACACTGTGAAGGGACATAGAGAGGGCTTCCACTGAGGCAGTGAGGCCCGACCTCGGCACCAAGGCAAAGGGTTCAAGATGAATTGAGGGAGGAAGCTGAAGTGGGACAAATGTGGGACAAATGCACCCTCCCGATACTGTTGTCACTATGAGTTGTCACTGAGGAATTTGATGCCATAAAGCTGCGATGACTTGAGTTCTGTGAGACCACTCCGTGCAGCACCGTATCCTGCAGAGGTCACCTGGGTTAGAAGAGCATCAGGCATTCGCTGACCCTCCGGTGTCACTCTTTCTGTTCTGTCATCAAGGGGAGAATTACCTGCACCTTTCAGATTTTAAGCAGAATCCAGAAAAGGCAGGGATGAGGGTGTTTCCAGGTTCTGCGGGTCTTAGCAACTCATCCTGTGAAGACAACTCCTGCTTTCGGCAATCCCAGCCCCAAGACCAGTCCCAGATAGTTTCTTAAAATGTACGAAGTAGCTCCATTTCACGAAAGGTAGGAACCACCTCTAATGGTTGGCTGGTGGACACCCCTCAAAGAACAGGACAGAGAAATGGAGGAGGACCAGGACCTGCAGAGCCTGAGCCACAGAAAACCACCGGAGGGCAGGCAGGGCTTTATCCTCCTCGCTTGGAGGGAAAGGTCGGGGGCAGAATCCACACGCTGCGAGCATTTTGCTCAGCGCGATCAGGGTCGTGATCTCAGGATGAGGACTCAGTGCCCCGCCGGATACGCATCCGTTCCACTGTCTGCTTTTCCTTTTTAGGAGTTTGTTCTAGTTTCCTGGTCAAACCCCTTTTGAAAACATGCCAACTTCATATGCCAGAGCAAATGAGAAAAAGAGATTTGTATGTACTTCGATCAAACTGGCAGGAGAGGTCAAAGCTTGGGGTTGGGGGTCAGCGGTCATTCCCTGAGAGCCCTGGGCAGTCACTAAGCAATACCCAGGTCTATGCAGTGAATGGTGCGGGCCTTGGGATCAGGAGTGATGGCGACTATGGCATTCGAGGCCAAAATTTTCTTTTATTTGGTTGGGCCAGGTCTTAGTTGTCATATATAGGATCTAATTCCCTGAGCTGGGGTCGAACCTCAGCCCCCTACATTGGGAGAGTGGAGTCTTCGCCACTGGAACACCAAGGAAGTCCTGTGGCCAAATTTTTTTTTTTAATTTCTCTGCCAGCGTAACCAGTTACATATGAGTCTGGCTAATCGGGCTTCCCAGGTGGCACTAGTGGTAAAGAACACCCCTGCCAATTCAGGAGACATGAGAGACGTGAATTTGATCGCTGGGTTGGGAAGATCCCCTAGAGGAGGGCATGGCAACCCACTCCGGCATTCTTGCCTGGAGAAGCCCACCGACAGAGGAGCCTGGTAGCCTAGAGTCCACAGGGTTGCAAAGGGTCAGACACAACTGAAGCAACTTAGCACACTAATCTGGCGAAGAGGTGGCCGTCTGTACTTTTTGTGATAGGGTGGGGATGGGTGTCTGAAAAAGCCTGTTTTACCTTCTTGGCCAGGACTCCCCCCTTGAACTCCTCCTCTCTTGAATTTTGAAAGATTGCTGTTGTTATAAAGGGCGTATTTCCAGATTGTGGAGGAGAGCACCTAGGGAGGGGCTCTGGGATGGTGGGACAAGTTTCTCAAGGTTGGTTATGTGGAAAGTCCCTCTGGTGGTAACTGGGGAGACAGTGGTTCAGCTCCTTTGGGAGGTAAGACAGGTGGCATCTTAGCCCTGCCCTCACCTAGTGCTTTTAGCTGAAGGATTTCAAAGGATACACACCCACTCGCAGCCCCCTTCCTCCCTACGTCCTGCACAAAACCAGACAAAGGGCTCTGATCTGTTCTTTTTATTGTGTTTTTTTATGAAAGGGTCTCAGATGGCAAAGAAAGATCTGGCTCTCTGGCTTCTAAGCCAATTCCTCAGGGAGCCCCAGGCATCATCGTGAGAAGGAGACCCCTCCTGGCTCCTCTCTGCTCAGCCCTCATTCACCAGGGGGAGGGGCTCATGTTCAGACTCCTGGCCCAGAGACAAGCCCTTCCCCATGGAACTTCTGGCTTATTGTCAAAGGTCATCTTGGTTCCTAGAGAGAGAGAGAGAGACAGGCTGGCTTGCAAGGCCCTGGCCCAGGGCCAACAGGCCCCTTTGGGGATGTGCCTCTTCCCTGGTCAGCTCCTCTCCTGATCCTGCTCCCCTGTGGAGCCCAGGCCCCACTGTTAGGTCATCTGTGTCCATCCTCTGTCACCTTGCTCCAGGCTCCTCCCTTCCTCCTTACTCACAGGGTCCCTTCCTTTTGACACTCCCCCACCCTACTCCAAGCCCTCGATACCTTCCTATTTGTAATCGTTCCTTGGCCCAGCCTCCCTAGCCCTCCACTCTCATTTTTTGGCCAGCCCCGGCCCCCACCTCTCCACGCTTCTCTCTGGGCCTTTGGCTCTGACTCCGGCTCCGGCTCCGGCTCCGTCCGGGACCCCTGGATCCCCTGAGCTGCCGGAGCCTCTGGAGGAGTTGCTGCCGGCTGTGGAACAGGTGCTCGTGCCCTGGCCCCGGGACAGGAAGTTCGGTCGGCTGTAGGGGAGCCAGGCCTCTTCTGCAGCAGGAGACAGAAGGGCAGCTGGATTCAGGCAGGGGGCCGAACAGGGCTGCTTCCCTCTGCCTCGTGCCACCCTGACCGCCACCCCAGCTCTGGAAGAAGAGTGGAGGGCAGACCATCCTGGGGACCGAGAAGCAGCAGCAACCGGCCCAGCCCATAGCCCTGACATAACACGTGCTCAGAAGCCTGCAGGGAGCCCCCCAACCCCGCCAAGAAGAGAGGTCCTTGGAAAAGGAGGGACAGAGCGCCCAGTCCCCACTCTGCACCTGGGCTCCAGTCCTGGGGAAGGATATGATTGGGGAACTGGAGGAAATTCTGCCCAGAGAAAGCTAGAGAGACAAGTGTCTTTGGCGTTGATGCATGAACCCAGCTGGAGGTCAAGGTGAGCTGGCTTGAAAATGAGCGCACCCTTGGCACCCTCCGTACACTAGGCTGCCCTCCCAAAGCCCACCCTCTCTGTAGCCATGGCTCTCCTTACCATCTGGGTGGGGGCGCCGCTGGGCCCCCAGGGGCGTGGCCTGCACCAGTCTCCTCTCCCCACTGTGCTCCAGCTCCCGTTCCAAGGAGGACATGCTGCCTGCTGCTTTCAGCCCCAAGGCCCAGCTTGCCTCTTCCTCCGGTGGTGGCAGGGGTGGTGGGGGCAAGTCTGGGGGGAGACCTGCTGTCAGCAGGGTCCCCTGCTTCTCCTGACCCCAGTCTTTCTCTCACTCCCACTCCCTGGCACCGGGAGGCTGTGAAGGAACAGCCTGAGGTTTGGGTTCACTGGCTCCCTCTTCCAGCCTATCCCCACTCCTGTCCCCACCTCCTAGGCTCACAAGCCCCTCACCTCCAGGACTGTGCTCCCGCCTGTAGTGAAAAGCCTTGGGTTTCTTCCGGATTCGGGCGCGGGGCCCGTGCAATGGAGGAGTCAGCTTCCAAGCACCGGCCGGGCTCTCCCTGCAGCATTGGGCAGGTGGATAAGAGAGGGGGTCAGGAAAGGGGCTCGAGGGCAAAGGGGAAACAAGCTTTCGGGAAGATGTGGAGGTGTGGGGCAAGCTGAGGGGTCTACAGACTCACCAGGGGCACTGCTAGCTGTAGCAGGGATGGGGCTGGGGCTGTGATGGGGGCCAGAGGGGCCAGCACCCAGGCCGGCGGGCCTCCCTTCGTGGCTGCTCAGGGTGGGCTGAGAGACACTAAGAGGGGAGCTTGGCCCGAGGGGCACCCTCCTGCAATAAGACAAGACTGCATTTGTTTGCTCAGCAAACACTAAGCGCCTTCTCTGTATAGCAGGCACGGGGCTAATCAGTCAGCCTAATACTCAGATGAATAAGACACAGCATGTCCCCCACAAAGCTCCCCCCTTGTGCAGTATGAGGAAAGCCATCTCTAAAATGCCCCAGGAAGTTTGCAGGGTTTCTCTGATGGAGAAAGTCTGGAGAGAGTGAGAGACTTCGTTTGTCTCCACGTTTCTCCTCAAGTCACATTTCCACCCCGATACGGTCATGAGACCTCCAGACCCCAGATTCATCCATGTGTTCATCCATCCATGCACACACTGAAGAGAGATGTACAGAGGGCTATAACATGCAAGGTACTATAGGCCTCCCTACCTGGGCATCTGGTGGAGATGGGGAAGGTCAGTGGGGGGCTGGGGAGGGTCAGGAGGTGAAGGCGTGAGAGTGGCTGTGGACTGCTGCCCATAGGAAGGTGTGGGAGAGGGGGTTTGTCCTCGGGATGGAGGGACCAAGCAACCCCCACCGGAGCTGGGCTCTGCCGCATGGCTCCTCTCAGGCATCGGTGGGCACCACTCTTCTGGGTCTGAGCTGGGGGCAAAGAGGCAGGAGGGGAAGGATGACTGAGTAGCTTCACACCCTCCCTTTGACCTTCCATTGCCCCTTCCCTTCTTCTCCCAGCATCTTCTCCCTCGTTGCCCTGGCAGGAGGCCCTGGGCTGGTTTTTGTGTACAGGCATCTGCAGGCAGTGAGCATCCTTACCTGCCCTCCAACTCCTCCTCAGGCCCCTCTAGGCAGCTCAGTTCACAGGAAGGGGGCGGAGGAGGCAGGGCTTCTGGCCAGTTGAGAGAGGGCATCTGTACAGGCTTTCCCAGAAGCTTCACTTTGCCTCCTCTGGCTCCTGAGAACAGAATGGGGGCGCACAAGACTCAGGCAGGCAAGAGGCAGAGATGAGACACGTCAGAAGGAAGTGCTACACTAGGTCCCAGAGGGGAAGCCTGGAGGATGCTCTTGGGGAGGTACTGCTCAGGGCTCCAAGTGGGGTGTTGGGAACTGGAGTCATACCACTGTCCCCCTGGCTCCATTCTGGGGGAGCGTATGGGCTCCAGGTGCCTGGATCTCCTGAGGGATGTGGGGGGAACCCCCCGTGGAAGGTCTGCAGCTCCTCTCCGGCCGGGTCAATGGTGCTGTAGACAGGACCCTCAGCAGAGGCAGCTGTGCCCCGGGCCGTCTGAGCCAGGTAAAGGGAGATCCCTGCTTCTGAGGGGGGAGAGAGCAGGAGGCCCAGGGGAGCAGATGGGGCAGAAACAGGAAAATAGAGGATGACAGAAGAATGGAGGGCAAGAGGAGATCCCACTTCTTCCCCCACCCAAGCCCAGGTAAAGTTTGTGTGTGTATTAGTTGCTCAGTTGTGTCCAAATCTTTGGGACTCCGTGGACTGTAGCCCATAGGCTCCTCTGTCCATGGAATTCTCCAGGCAAGAACACTGGAGTGGGTATCTATTCCCTTCTCCAGAGGATCTTCCCGACCCAGGGATCGAACCCAGGTCTCCTGCATTGCAGGCAGATTCTTTACCATCTGAGCCACCAGGAAAGCTGGTGATCTTCTTCCCCAACCCCAAGCCAGGGTAAAGGTTAGGCACAAGAGAGCCTCCCCCAACTCCCAAGAGCCTCCCAAGGATGGAGCAGCCTCAGCAAGACGGGACGCCCTGGCCCCCTTCAGTTTACCCCAGCAGTAGAGAGGAGAAGGGTGTGGGGCCTCCTGCTGCTGCCCTCCCCTCCCGGGCGGGAAGCAGACCTCCTTACCATTGTAGTATCTGTCATCCGGGTCAGGATTGCTCGGGCAGCAGCTTCCCCTGGGGTCCTGGGCGGAGGGGCTCCGAGATGAGTGAGGCCACGAGTCTGCCAGCCACGGGTAGGGAGCAGGGCCAAGGCCCATTGGTGGCCTGAGGGACAGCAGGTGAACACTGGGGACAGAGAGCCCGCAAAGGCCAGCAAAGTAAGGGAGGCAGGGGGAATGGGAGCTGAGGACTGAAATGGGGAGTATAGGGGTGGGAGGAGGGAGAAGCTCGGCACCAGGTGTGGGGATAGAGGGACTGGTCTCTTGGGGGAGGGGATCATTCTTGGGAGCTGAGCTAAGGGAATTACCTGGAACTGGCCGCCGACAGGCCCTCTGAATGTGGGAACGACACTGGGGAAGGTGAGGGGGAGACTGTGAGAAGCGCACCTACCTGGGATCTGAACCCTACTCCCCACCCCGGAGGCAGAGACAGAGATGTCTTACCTGCAGGTGTGTAGGCAAAGGAGGCTTCAGAAAAGGAACCCGTGGGAGAAAGAAGAGGGGAAAAGGGAAGAAAAGTCAGAAATATCCATATTCCTGTCCACTCCCTGGCTCTGGTCCTAATTATGCCACTTGGGTGGTACCTTGGACCAAGTTCATTGGAATTCCTAAGGCTTTGACTCAGGCATCAGTATTTTTCTAAAGCTCCCCCAAGTGATTCCTGCGTGTAGCCAAGACAGAACCTTTTATCTAAGAGACCTCAGATCTTTCCAGACAGGCACCATCCTAGGGAGGAGAACTCAAGTCTCCTCCTTTCAGCGGGCCCCCCTCCCTTCCATCCAGACCTCGCTTGATAATTTATCACCTGGGATTGTGGCCACACTCCCTCTGCCAGCCCCCAGGCTCCAGGAAGTGAGTTTCCCTCCCTCCACTAGACTTGCCCCTTCTCTACTGAAAGTATTAGTCACTCAGTCATGTCTGACTCTTTAGACCTCATGGACTGTAGCCTGCCAGGCTCCTCTGTCCATGGAATTCTCCAGGCAAAGATACTGGAGTGGGTGGCCATGTCCTCCTCCAAGGCATCTTGCCGACCCTGGGGTCGAACTGGCGTCTCTTACATTTCCTGCGTTGGCAGGCAGGTTCTTTACCACTAGTGTCACCTGGGAAGCCCACTTCTCTCCTGGGGCTGACTGCAAAGCTTGTTCCTCCACATACAGCAGGAATCTAAAGGACAAAATCTCACCCCTCTCTGCAGACTCTGCCCCCTCTGGACTTCGCCCTCCCACTCCCCCCAATCCCCCGCCCCCACTCCTGACAGCTGGCTATTCCATCGTGGGCACTCTGCCTCTGTCCAAAGGGCTGAGCTCCAGTGCGACCCTTCCCGTGACCTCCACCCCCCACCCCACCCCTACCAGCAGCTGAGTCCTTCCTGAAGAATAAGCTGGAATCAAGATTGCTGGGAGAAAAATCTATGACCTGAGATATGCAGGTGACACCACCATTATGGTAGAAAGTGAAGAGGAGCTAAAGAGCTTCTTGATGAAAGTGAAAGAGGAGAGTGAAAAAGCTGGCTTAAAGCTCAACATTCAGAAAACTAAGATCATGGCATCTGGTCTCATCACTTCCTGGCAAATAGGTGGTGAAACAGTGGAAAGAAAGAGTGACAGACTTTATTTTCTTGGGCTCCAAAATCACTGCAGATGGTGACTGTAGCCATGAAATAAAAAGACGCTTGCTCCTTGGAAGAAAAGCTATTACCAACCTAGACAGCATATTAAAAAGCAGAGACTTGACTTTACCAACAAAGGTCCGTCTAGTCAAAACTATGGTTTTTCCAGTAGTCATATATGGATGTGAGAGTTGGACTACAAAGAAAGCTGAGCACCGAAGAATTGATGCTTTTGAACTGTGGTGTTGGAGAAGACTCTTGAGAGCCTCTTGAAATGCAAGGAGATCAAACCAGTCAATCCTAAAGGAAATCAGTCCTGAATGTTCGTTGGAAGGACTGATGTGAAGTTGAAACTCCAATACTTTGCCCACCTGCTGCGAAGAACTGACTCATTTGAAAAGACCCTGCTGCGGGGAAAGATTGAAGGCAGGAAGAGAAGGGGAGGTTAGAGGATGAGATGGTTGGATGGCATCACCGACTCGATGGACATGAGTTTCAGCAAGCTCAGGAGAGTTGGTGATGGACAGGGAAGCCTGGCGTGCTGCAGTCCATGGGGTCGCAAAGAGCCGGACACGACTGAGCGGCTGAACTCTCTTTCCGTTCTCCGCGCCTCCCTTCCTGGGGGAGCGAGATCTCAAGGCTCCGCCCACCCCTCCATCGAGTCTCCCAGCCGCCGGGCACCCCCGGGCTGGGCTCTCACCGGTGTAGTGACTGAGCTCCTTGCGCTGCCTCCGGCGCCGGTAGAGGGCAGCGCAGAGCCCGAGGAGCAGCGCCCCGCAGGCGGCGCCGCTGCCCGCGAGGAAGGCCGGCTCCCGCAGCACCCTCGCCAGCCGCTCCGCCAGCCCCGGGCCCGCCTCGAGCCCAGGCTCCAGCTCCGGCGGGGACGCTGCGGGGGTCAGAGAGGTGAGGGGAGTAGAGGCATCCCTACCCCAGGACACCCCCGGCTCCACCCCCGAAACCCCAGCTCCTCCCCCGCACCCGCTCCGGACTCACGCAGCTGCACCGACACCGGGGCGCTGGCCACGCCCACGCCCGCGCTGGTGGCCGCCGCGACCTGGGTCCGGTAGAGGAGACCGGGGAGCAGGCCCCGCAGCACCGCCGAGCGCGCCCAGCCCGCCGCGGACCGGTTGAGATGAAAGCGGCTCTCGTTGCCCAGGCACCAGATCTGGGGAGGCCGAGACCCGAGCTTAGAGAGTCAGAAGTGGATCTCTGAATGGTGGGAATGAGGCCTCGGCCAGGCGTAATTCGCTCGGAGAGATCACTCTGAAACCTCTCTCCTCTTCCCGGACCTCGTCTCCAGTCCCAAAGCCAGTCCTAGGTTCCCTCCTCCCTGATCCTAACCTTCTCCCTCCACTGCCCAGCCCCCCCCCCCCCGCCCCCCCCCCCCCCCCCCCCCCGGGTTCCCCTGTCTCTTTTTCAAAACCTTTTTTTTTAATTCTTTTTTTCCTCCTTTTGGT
>SJXQ01011889.1:373063-384241 GCA_006408695.1 Aepyceros melampus
CAGGCCCTTCTCAACCCCTGCACCTGGTATTCCTCGATGACCCCATTTTGCTGCGAGGGGAGCGGAGGTTCCCAGGACACAGTGATACTGCTGTTGCCTTCACCCCCCAAGGCCACGGCCACTCCCTGGGGGGGACCACTGGGGGCTGGGCCAGGGTGGAGCATGGTGAGAAGGACACAGACAGTCATTGCAAGCTGCCCCTCCAGCCCCAACCGTGCTCATCCTCCCAGTGCTAACCTCTTAGGGAATTGAGAGGCGTGTCTCCTCCCCCCACCCCTCTCTCTTCCCTCCTGTCCGCCCATCAGCGCTGTGCCCCACTCCCTTACCCTCCTCAGGAATGCTCCTGGTCACCAAGGGGCTTTCAGCCCCCAGCTCCTCCTGGCCTTGAGCTTGCACCTTGATCTGGACTTGGGTCCCTGGGGGGAGTCCCCTTAGCACTGTACTTTGCTGGCTTGAGTACGGTAGGTCCAGCACCGACCAGCTTCCCCCATCAGCTCCTGCTACCCTCCAAGACACCCGGAAACCTTGTACCAGCTGGACTGGGCCATCTACCTGTGGGAGACAGGACAGAGGATGCCAGAGGAGGGTCTGGAGCCAACAAGTCCTGCCCCAGCCCCTCCTTCACCCAGCAGTCTTCCGCAGCCACTCCCTTGCTCACTCCTGTACGCATTCCCCTACGTCCCCCGTCATCGCGCCTGCCCTTCCGCTCATCCCGGGGCCACACTCACGGTCCAGGACACCTGCAGAGTCCGAGGCCCAAGGACTGCAGGCTCCTCCAGACGCACAGCCACTGCGGCCAGTCCCTGCTGGCCTCTCCATGGGTCCTCCACTGGCCTGGATGGGCTGCTGTCTGTTGACCAAACAGTCCACTCAGCAAGAGCCTCTGGGACGGGGAGTCAGGGCTGAGGGCATGTGTATGTCCCATCCCTGCCCTGCCCCACAGACCGCTACTTAGTACTTGGAGCCCATCCCAGGGTCAGGAGATGGCTGGTCAGGGGAAGAGCTCCCAGAGGTGGGCCAGGGTATCCTGCTTTCTGCGTGTATTTGTTGTTGTTCAGTGGCTAACTTGTGTCCGTCTCTGCAACCCCACAGACTGCAGCAGGCCAGGCTTCCTTGTCCTTCACTATCTCCCAGAGTTAGTGCTCAGATTCATGTCCATTGTGTTGGTGATGCTATCTAACCATCTCATCCTCTGCCACCCTCTTCTCCTTTTGCCTTCAATTTTTCCCAGCATCAGGGTCTTTTCCAATGAATTGGCTCTTTGCAGATTTATATGTTTTTTTTTCTTTTTTCTTTGCCTGAATGCATGGTATGCAGAATCTTGGTTCCCTGAACAGGGGCTGAACCTGTGCCCCCTGCAGTGGAAGGAAGCATGAAGTCCTAATCACTGAACCGCCTGGGGATTCCCTTGCACCTTTAAAGGCCTTGTTCCTCATCTCTTACATGAAGACGTCCCTCCAAGTTTCCTTCTAGTCCTGTTATCTATAAGTAAAGGCTCAGAAGGGAGGAGCTACCAAGATGACTGAATCCAATCTGTCTCTGTTTCTCTCTCTTGCCTCTTCTCTTGTTCCCTCAGTGAAAGGGAAGCATGACTCCATATTCCAGGCCCAGCCACCAGCACAAAAACTGGAAGCAGATAGGTGCCATAACTTGCAGGCAGGGGGTGCTCTGCGGTGTTGCACGCCATACCTGTGATCCAGAGATCCAGGCCTTACTCACCCTGGGTGCGGACGGGCTCAGAGACAGGGCTGGGCTCACTGAGGCCCCAGGCTCCCACGGCTCGCACCAGGAAAAGGTAGATTGTACTGGGCTGCAGACCGCTGACCGTGTGTGTCTCCAGCTGCACACCATCCGCCACTGTCCGCCACGTGTTACCAGCGGCTTGGCTACAAGAATGAGGTAACAGGGCTGTGCCAGCACAAGCTGTCTGTTCCCTCTCATCCATTCTCTGCCACCCCCTCCTAACTGCTCCTCAGCTGGGAGACAGAACTGGTAACCCTCTTCCCACCACAGCCAAGACTTTGCGGACACAAGGGTGCCTCCCGGCAGCTTTCCAGGTTTGCATTGGAAACTTCCTCTGTACCTGAAGGCCTCTATCACATACGAGGTGACTGTGGCCCCAGCTTGTGGGTTGGGCTTCCAGGTCAGAGTAATGCTGTTCTTGGTGATCTCAGTGACCACAGGCTGCGAGGGAGGTCCCGGAGGGGTACTGGGTTCTGCAGGGGGGTCTGGTGTTGTTCCCCAGTCTTCTGCAGTGAGGAGATAATCTTTGAGTAGAACGATGGGGAAAAGATGGCCCCAGTGTAATCTCCTCCTTCCCAGAGGAGCCATGAGAATCGTGACACTGGAGCCGGGGACAGAGTGAACTGACCCCTGCTCACATCTGTTCCCACGGGTACCACTTCGTCCTCCCCCCACCCATAGCCACAGCCATGGCCTTTGGAAGATAAAACCAGTTCTGGGGTTTGAGGGGTAGGTATTGACCACCTTTGAGGCCAAATGGGAGAAGAGTGCTGGCAAAAATGGAGAGAACAAAGGAAAAACTCACCGCGCCTCCTAAGCCAGCCACTCCAGGTGGCCTCCCCTGTGGAGCTCTTGGCCACACAGCTGTAGAGTCCCATGTGCCCCTCCTGCAGGAGAAGGTGGAGAAACTGGCACACTGGGAGTGAGCAGGGCAGGGTGAAGGGTGGAGGTGGGCACACAGGAGGACGGGGAGGATGCTGTCCACTCTGTGGCAGCAGTCCCCAGACCTTTTGGCACCAGGGACCAGCGCCAAAATGGAAGACAATTTTTCCATGAATAGGGGGTAGTCTGGGGATGAGTCTCATAAGGAGCACGCCAGCTAGATCCCTCCCGTGTGCAGGTCACAGTAGGGTTCACCCTCCTGTGAGAATCTAATGCCAGCCACCGCTGATCTGATAGGCAGAGTGCAAGCGGTTATGTGAGCAATAAGGATCAGCTGTGAATACAGGTGAATCTGCTTGCTCACCTGCTGCTCACCTCTGCTGTGGGGCCCGGTTCCTAAGAGGCCCAGACCAGTACCGGTCCATGGCCTGGGGGTCGGGGACCCCTGCTCTAGGTGGTCTGAGAGCAGAAGAGCAGAGATGGAGTTCAAGTCGCAGCAGGCACTAGAGTGGGGCACACGGACCACGCGGCCGGTCTCAGTTACTTGGGCTCCAGGAGTGAACCTAACCTGCACGCTGGCGATGTACAGGGTACCATTGGCCATTACACTGAGTTGGACATCATCCCCTTGCAGCCACTGCCCATCCTTCTTCCACTGGACACTCGGCTGGGGATTCCCGCTCACTCTGCACGGCAGCCACACGGAGGAGCCCAGTGCCAGTGTCTGGTTGGCTGGTCCTTGGAGGATGATGGGAGGCAGTCCTTCCAGGGAAGCTAAGAGAGGAAGAACTTGGGCATCTCAGGGGAGTGTTCAGGGTTCAGGCAACCAGCCCCTTGTCCTCGTCTCTACCCCTTCACTTCCCCTCCTCTGGATATCGGAGGGGCTTCTATAACCATGTGTTCTCTGCCTGGGATCAGCCATCCATTGGTGGCTTCTGTACCTGGTTCCCAAACGTCACGGACATGTGCCAGGAACATGCCTCTCCCCGTGCAGACATATTACACAGAATTCAAGAAAAACAGACCTCTTTCAGCTATTACCTCCTTCCCGCCCTACCTCCATGGCACGTACCTCCTTTTACCTCCAGCAGAGCCTTGGCCAGGACGCTGCCGGCCACACTGACAGCCTGGCACACGTAGTAGCCTGCGTCTCTGCTCTGCACTCCGGTGATGTTGAGCTGGCCTCTGGGAGAGACCGAGAAGCGCCCCGTGGGCTGAAGCGACTGACTGGGGAATAGCAGAGCCTGGGGACAGAGCAAGCAACAGAGCCCGGTGGCAGCTGCCAGGGAGAACTCTGCATTCTCAGCAACCCCAGGATCCAGAGAATTCTTAAGGTTCTAGTTCATAACGCTGTCCCTAGCCAGTTTTGTGACCTGGGGCAAACTGGTTAAGCCTATTCCAACAGTAACAGAGTTTCATTAGGTGATTTGAGGGTACACATCTCAGCTCTACTAGTTGGGGAAATCTGAGCAAGCTGGTTGGGGAAATCTGAGCAACCTTCCTGAGACCCAGTTTCCCCAAATCTGACTCTTAGAGGGTAGTTATAAGGCTTAAATCAAGTAATTGCATGAAACTCTTTCAATAGATTGAGTGAGAAATATTAAGTATGTTCCACTACTTTCTGGTTCTAACATTTTACATTAGATACACAGAAGGTGGGGAAGCAGGTTTGGGTTTCAGGGAAAATGACACCACGCTGAGCCCCTCTCTGATATCTATTCCCACCCTCTGCCCCTCTCTGATATCTATTCCCACCCTCTACTACCATCAGCATTTAAAAAATATTTATTTATCTGGCTGCACCTGGTCTTAGCTGTACCGGGTCTTTGTTGCAGCATGTGGGATCTTTACGTGGGGCATGCGAACTCAGTGGAGGCATATGAGATCTAGTTACTGGACCGGACATCAAACCCAGACCCCCTGGCATTAGGAGTGCGGAGCTTAGCCACTGGACCACCAGGGAAGTCCCTGTTATCAGCATTTTTATTCATTTAAGAATATAATTAAAATGTAGCAGCTCGCAGTGCTAGAAAACATATTGAAAAATCGGGGCTGTGGATATGCAGTGAGGTGGTGGTGGCCTGGTTTCCTACTGGAGTGAGTTTAATCAGACTTAAATTTTGTTTTATGGGCTTCCCTGGTAGCTCCGCTGGTAAAGAATCAGCCTGAAATGCGAGAGACCCCGGTTCAATTTTGTTTTATGCTGAGTTCCCTACCAAAGCTGCTCATCTCACAACTCTGAGATTTGTCTGTGAAGGTTAAAGAGGGGTGACTGTGAGCTCCCCCTGGTGGAAGCCTTTTGTAAGTACAAGAGCCTGTCTCTACCCTGAGCAGCTTTGGTTCTGAAACTCACTTTCCAGAGCAGGATGTTAAAGTCCAGGCCCAGGCGTGGGGAGGGAGGATCTCATTGGATCTGTTAGACCTCAGCATGTGCCTGTGTGCTAAGTCACTCAGTTGAGTTGGACTCTTTGCGACCCATGGACTGTAGCCCGCCAGGCTCCTGTGTTCATGGGGATTCTCCAGGCAAGAATACTGGAGTAGGTAGCTACTCCCTTCTCCAGGGGAATCTTCTCGACCCAGGTATCAAACCCTAGTCTCTTATATCTCCTGCATTGGCTGGTGGGTTCTTTACCACAAGTGCCACCGGGAAAGCCCACATCCTCTGGATAGCCTTGTCTAAAACAGAAAGACTCTCCAAGGAATTCCCATATAGGACTGTTCCCTGCCACCTAACTATATTCTCTTTTGTTCCAGGCCTTTTATATTCATTATCTTATTTAATCCTCCCAAATAACCTGCATGGGTTTCTGGGAGGAAGGGTAAGACCAAAGCCCAGAGAGGAGTTTGCAGAATGTGAGAGGAGGGAGGCCGAGACCCAGAGGAGGAGCTGTGGACAGGCCCTGGGAGCTGGCCACCTACTTGACTTCCCTCCTTCTGCCAGAAGATGGCAGGCGGGGGGTTGCCTTTGGTCTCGCACTGGAAAGCCACGCTGTCTCCAGGAGCCGCCATCTGGTCCTGGGGTTGGGTCACCAGCTGGGGTGGGACTGGGAAGGGGAGGGAGATAAAGGAGCAGGGAGTCAGGGGCACTAAGGGAGGAACAGGAGAGAGAAGCCTGAGCTTGGCTTAGGGAGGAGCAGATATCTGTCTCCTGCTCAAGCCTGTTTAGCTTTCTCCTCCTTCCTCTCCTCCTAGAAGTCTCAGGGTGTGTGTGCTTAGTTGCTCAGTCATGCCCAAATCTTTGTGACCCCATGGACTGTAGCCCACCAGGCTCTTCAGTTCATGGGGATTCTCCAGGCAAGAATACTGAATATCTCCTGCTCTGTCCTTTCTCCACCTTCTCCACTTCCACCCATCCTCCACCTGCCCTCGTCCCATGCCCACCAAGGCCAGCCCAGGGGGGCCCTCACCGTGAACAATGAGGGAGCTGGATGCTTCGGCGCGGCCACGCTGTTCTCCGCCACACAGGTGTACGTCCCCTCATCTTCAGCACTCACACGCCTGATCTGAAGTCTGTGGTCGCTCTGGATCTCGTACCTGCTCCCCTCCCCACCCCCAGGCTGGGTTGGCCACAACTACAGACCCCTTCTCGCATCCCCCAGGACGGACACCAGAATTAGGGTACATAAGGATATTGTAGAGCTCTGCAGGGACAGAAGCTGGTACTCATGGACCCATGAATGGAGGTGGGGACTGGTTGGGGCAGGGCCACAGGCTCTGGGAACAGACTGCGTGGTCCAATGAGAGGCATCTACCTTCTTTTTCTTTTTCCAGTTTTCTAGGGCTGGGTATGTTCTTGAGCTGATTGGGTCTCCTTATAGGTAGTAGGAGGGGGCTTCTCACCTGCCTGTGGGCAGTTCCCCATCCTCCTTGCGCCAGCGTAGACGAGGAGGGGGATCGCCCTGCACCTCACACGGAAAGTCCACGGGGGCACCAGCCAGGACTACCTGATTGACAGGTCTACGCAGGAAGGAGGGACGCTCTGTGGAGGGGTTGGGGGAGTGAAGAGCCAGTGGGTCTGCACAGCTACTCACTCCCCGGGCTGCCCACTCCCGTAACTCCCAGACTGCACAAGCCTACCCAGGACCACAAGTTTGGCTGCCCCACTCTCCCGTTCTCCTGCCATGTTGGAGGCCACGCACACATACATCCCTGCATCGCTCTTGAAAGTATGTGACATCATCAGCTTCCCTCCACGGATCTGCAGAGTAATCATGGAGACTTCTGTCCTTTATAGCCATGAAAGCCCACTTGTTTATTTGATCCTCGCAGCAAGCCAATGAAGACGACCAGTGAAGTTGGCCCCTTATAGTAATAGTAGTCGCTCAGTCGTGTCCAACTCTTTGTGACCCCATGGAGCCCGCCAGGCTCCTCTGTCCATAGGATTCTCCAGGCAAGAATACTGGAGTGGGTTGCCATGCAACCCACTGGAGGATCTCCACGGGATCCTCCTGATTTAAGGCTTGAATCGGGTCTCCTGCACTGCAGGCAGATTCTTTACCATCTGAGCCACCAGGGAAGCCCTCTAAGGAATCCTTAAGTGATTTGCCCAAGGCAGGGCTCAGGTGTATCTTTGCTCCCGTAGCCCAGACCACCTCCCACCAGTCCCTGGGGCATCATACCCCCACCTTCTTACACCAGTTCCACCCTACCCATGCTGATTTATCCCCCATTCAGTAGCTGACTCTCAGCCTCTGGTCAGCTAATGCTCCAATTTAAAATCTCTTATTGCTTCTAGGACATCCCCTCCCTCCCAACCCTTCCAAAATCTTCAGATTCAGACCTTCCTCCTTTGACGCTTGTCCCAGACCTCTAGCCTAGGGGCCTGACCTTCAGGATGCTGCTGGTCAGGACCTGGCTCCCAGTGAGATCCCCAGCCCTGGCCTCACCCCTCACCGTGATCCTCCCCTCCTCCTCCTTGAGGCTAACACCATCCTTCTTCCAGGACACCGAAGGCTCTGGGTGGCCGCGGGGGGGCACGCATTCCATTACGGCTGGCTCCCCCACTGCCACCACCGCATTTCCAGGAGACTGCCGGAAATCATCGCGGAGGACTGGAGAGAGGGAGAAAGAGAGAAAGCCAGAGTGAATGACCAGAGGAATAAACAGGGTGTGGGGTGACATAACTGGGTGAGGACCCAGGAAAATGTTTGGGGGAAGAGCTGGATCACCACCGCAGGCCAGAACTTCTCTCCGGCTGCGATAAGACCAGGCCCGCTTCCTCCTCTGGCCAAGGAGAAGGTTTAAGGGAGGCTGCTGATGGGGTGAGATTGGGACTGGCTTCCTCGGATGGGATTATCTGCTGCCCTCCCACCTCCCCGAGGCTCTGGCAGCACCAGCAGACTCCTACCTGCCACTTCTAAAGAAGCGTTTCTACTAGCCGCTGCCCCCAGGTAGTTGCGCGCCACGCAAGTGTAGACACCCTCGTCTGGCCGCGCGCGGCGCCCGTGCACGATGCGCGGGAAGAAGAGGGCGCCGCTGGGCAGCAGCGGCGGTGGGCGCGCGGGTCCTCGCGCGCCGTGGCCACGCGCGCCCCATTCTTGTACCATTCGATGTTGGGCCGGGGCCGGCCCTCCGCGCGGCAGGGCAGTGTGGCCGGCTCGCCTCGGGAGACCAGCAAGTCTGGCGGCTGCTCCACGATGCGCGGCATCGCGTCCTCCAGCCCGATCCTTGACCCTGAAGTGGGGTGGATGGCGCAGAGCATTCAGACCCGGAGATCAGGGGAGAGCGCGAGCCTCCAGAGAAAAAAAAAAAAGCCGACTCGCCCATCCTCTCTCTGGGTAAGGTCGAGTTTCTCCTTCTAGGCATCTGCCCCGCATGTTCTTAGGCTGGAAAGGAGGTAGGTGCCTGAGAACAGACGATCAGCAGAGGCGCAAGCGCCTCGGAAGCCTGAAGACTCCTGCCTCCTCTCCTGCCAAGTTCAAGTGCAGAGCGACTGGACCACGGCTTGACAAGTAGACCACGAGTCTAGCCGACTGGTTTCCCGTCCCGCAGCCGCGCTGGTTCGCGGCTCATCCCTGATCTGTGAAAATCTGACACTTGGTTGTCCACTGAAATGGAGAGACTGTGGCCCAGCCTGGGAGCCCCTTAGGAAAGGGAAGAAGCGAATGATGGCCTGAAGCCTGGGACTGGAAGCGGCCCTTAACCTGGATTCTGTAACTGGGCAGAGTGCCCTTCTCACTGACACCCCTGATAACCACGCTTCCTGGTCTTCTTAAGTCAAAAGAGTTGGACACAACTGATGATGGAAGAGTGAGTAAGGCTTCTTTTCTAAGAAGGTGTATTTTTCAACAGATTATTCTACAGGCTGATGTGTAGCCAAGAGAGGCTAAGAACCACTGAGAGAGGAATTCGTCTGACTTTTCTTGGTCACTCAGATTCGTTCACCCTTATGTCTGCTCCTGCCCCTCACTTGGTCTACAGACTTCGGCTCACTTTTCATCTTCAGTTTGGGACCTAGGATCCAGGAGCCGGTTTGAGCTCAGACATCCCACCCACAGCTTCGTCAAAAAGGATTTGTACCCCGTAGTGGCCAGTAGGCGTCGCTGCCGCCTCGCCTAACCTGATGTCCTTAAGCAAGGACCACTCAACACTTCGGTTATCTGTCGTCCAGCCCATCCCCACCCTGGCCCTGTTCCAACACCCACGAGGATCTCAGTGGCTGGTACTGAGTTTCATTTTCAGCCCCGACTCTCAGAAGTTCTTGAGACAAAGCTGCACGGTTTGCCCCAGCCTGGTGCTATCCTGGGGAGAGTGTATAACCAGTCTGGGACAAGAAGATCAGTTTCCCTCCCACTTAGGGAAGGAAGAAATTTTTCTCGATTTCCTCCATCCTAGATGGAAATCTCTGTTTCTCACTCGTCTCTTCTCCTCTGTCCCATTCCAGTCCCCATTCAGGCAGACCAGACCCTCGGTGGGCAACCCTTTAGTGAGTGGTTAATGCTCAAGAAATGTTATGGAACTGACCAGGGTTGGAATCTCAGATGCCAACACTTCCTAACTGTAAGAACTAGGGTAAATTATGAACTTCTCTGGGTCGAAGTTTCTTTACCTGTATGTGGGAGTTGTGATGGGTTGTCATAAGACCATGGTGTATGTAAAAAACTTGGGAGAAGGCACCGTGAATATGGCTAATCTACCTTTAGTTAAGGGCTCTTTCTCCCTGGCCTACCTTACATTGTCTTGATCTCTACAGTCTCCACCTGAATTAGACTTTTCCAGGCTCCAGTATTCCCTTTCCACCCTTCACATAACCTCAGGTGTAATGGGAATTGGTTATTGTCAAGCTTTACACTGCTTTCGTGACTATTGGGATATTATTCATCCTCTCTGAGTTTGTTTCCTCAGTAGCAAATGTGACCATCAGCGCACCTCCTTACATTTTCGAGTTTAAAGGAGGCAATGTGTGGCGACAACACTCTGTAAGAGCGCTGGGGGAGCAGAGAGGTTTCCAAAGTGTCTGTGGGGAGGGTTCTGTGCTTAATCCCCCTAGGAACCTAGGAGGGTCAAGAGTCTGGGGAATCCCAGATCACTCTCAATTTCTTCCTCCCTGCTCCCTCCATACATGCCACGCCCTTCTCATCGGCTCTTTCCCCTTAATTCCTGTAGACACAGCTGTGGGCGCCCTTTCCCTGGAATTTCTTCCCTGTCATTCCCGGTCTCCGGAGATGCTTAGCAGCAGCTAATGAATAGCTAATGGCCATGCTAATAGGGCTCTGGGGCTCCTCCCCCAGCACCTGCAGCACCCCGCTCACAAACACACTCATTGGCCGGGTCTTCTTTCTGGCCACCCTGCAGTCCCCAGCACGGCGCTGATAGATTCGGGTGGGTAGAGGCAGAGGGATGGAGGCTGTGACCTCCAAAGAGGGATCAACCGCAAAGGTGTTCAGGGAAGTGCGAGTTTCCGATGTGGCCGGCAGGGGCGCCATCGGGCTCTTCGCAAGCCCCCGGCGGTCCCTTCTCGCCGCCGCCCCGCCGCGCTCCGGGAGAGCGCGCTGTCTCAGTCATTTATTAATCACCGTAATTAGAGGTAATGACCTCCCCGCCGGCGCTGCCGGCCTGCCGCAGCTCTGCCGGGGTGGGCCTGCGGTGAGTTCTACCTCTGAGGGGCAAACTTGTAAGTTTCCCTGAAACGGTCGCCGCCGCTGTCGTCTTCTGTAGCAAACACATTAAACATTTTGGCGTCGTCACCCTCGTCCTAAGTGAGTTCTTGGAAAACTTAGGGTCCCGAAGGGAAACCTGCGCCCTGCGTGGGTCACCGAGTGGCCCGGCTTGGCCCAGGCCCTCGGGTGACTGCGCCCCCTCCTCTACCCTCGGCGCAGTGGGTCCGGGCCTCTCATACTTCGCGGTTCTTCTCACCTGGGGGTGGCCGTGGGCGTCGGTTGGGGAGGTGAGAAGTGGTGGACTCAGTAGCCAACTCCTCCCAAACCCTCGATCTCCCGACGATGTCCTCACTAAGATGCGTTAAGTCCCAAACTACTCATCGGTTCCCACCACCGGGGAGGCGCTGGGAAGCGCTGGAGGGCGCCGCTTGGTCCCGGACCTCAGGGCAGGAGC
>SJXQ01011889.1:385184-406117 GCA_006408695.1 Aepyceros melampus
TAGCGCGCGAGTTGCAGTCCCCGCCCCGCGGCCTGCGCCCGGCTCCGGGCGTCCCGCGTCGGTTCTGGGCACCGCAGGAGAGTTTCTCTCCTTTCTCAAAGCACCCGAGATGAGGGATGAGACTGTCGGAGTCTGCCCCTGTGCCTGACTTCAAAGGAGGAGACCCTTCTCTCGTTCCCAGCCCTTAGGAAACTGCGGGAAATCCCCAGATCGCTCCGCTAGCTCTCCAAGTCCTGTCTGGCACTTCCTCCCACGTCCTTGGGTTTTGCGGCGGGAGTGCGGACGGCTGGATGGTTTGGGGCGGGAGTTGGGGCTGGGTGGAGAGTAATTCCGCGGTGCGTCCACCCTTTGCTCAGCAGTCGCTGCTTTGTAGCCGAGAGACCCGGAGATGAGACGCTGCGTCTTGACCCCGGAATCCTTACCCCAGACCTCTTAATCTCGTGGTTCTTGCAGGATACTCCACAGGGAAAGCCCAGGGAAACCCAGGAGCAGCTCACATCTATTTGCTCTGCTCTGACTTATTTTATGCTCTGACTTATTAAGTTGTTTTACTTTTTGGAGGAGACTGAAGGGAAACTAGGTTGTCTGGGGCTAAGACAAAGAGCAATATTGTGTTTGTAAAGGCAAGTGCAAGAGAAGAGATGGGGTTGATGGAGAACTCTGAGAGCGATCTGTTCAAACTTAATAACGATCCTCCTTGGTGGGAGGGAGGTCACAACAATCCCCACCCACTGCACACACCCGCCCACTCCCAGCATGCTTCCGACTTTCCTGGAGTTCTTAAAACCTGAAGACCTCCAAGTCATACCTACCTGCCTACATACACACACACAGTTTCCTAGGCTGTAGGTGGTCTTGCGATATCACAGGAAGAGAGACCAGAGGCATCCTATTAGTTAGTATCTGACCTAAGGCCCTGCTGATGGTGGAGTTCCGGTTCAGTCAGAGGGCTCTATGATGAGATCAGCTTTGGGGTGGCTGCTTCCAAAGTGGGAGAAGGCAGGGGAACAGGTCAAGATAGTGGGGGAGGAGTGGGGTACCACACAGACGTTGACTCCAGACTAAGGTAAGTCAAGAGTTGAGTATTTCAGGCAGGCAGCTCTCAAGTGAACCAGAGACTTAGTCAAGGGGTGAGGGCGTGTCCCAAAACACCTTCCTCAGTCCTCAGGGCAAATGAACGAATGTTTAGGTGTCTCTTATCGCCGCCTCTTCCCTCCCTCCCCACCCCATTTCTGCCCGCGACGTAGCAAGGCCAGAAGGAGGAGGTGCGGAGGTGGGGGATGGGGGAGAGAAGGGGGAAGCAGAGGGAGACTGCACCCTGGGAACTGTTCTTTCAGCACCCTGTCTGCCCTTGCTGGACTAGGGATCTGGGGCCGCCCAGATGACTTAAATCCCAGCCGACCTTGAGGTGGGGTAGGTGGGAGAGGCGCTGGTGACACATTCATTCTAAATGAGCACCAGATACTATGAGGCAGGAGCCGGTCCTTGCTCCAGAGCGAAGTTGCATTCAGATAAGAGAAGTGGTAAGGGGTAGATTTTTCCTTCAGAAATCAACCCCTTCAGGAATGACAAACCCAGAAGGCCCAATCTTGTGTTTGCCTATGAGAAGACTTCACACTCCGGACCTGTCTGCTGGTTGTTCAGGAGAAATCAGACCACTTGCTCTCTGCTCCCCCTCCTGCGGACCCACCCGGGTCACCTGGGTTCCATCACACCAGAGGCTGAACCGGGGCAGGAATCCAGCCTCCTGGCTCCGGGGTGGGGAGGGCTGCAGCAGACAGGAATCCGCATCCCGCCATGTGGCTCCTGCCCCATCCTAATCCCCTGATTTGCTCCCGGTCAGCCTCTCAGCAAACACAGGGCCTGCCAGCGTCTGGGGGCTTGTCACCCTGTTAGCGGATTTGTTCCTGGAGACAGCGCAGTTAATTGGCCCTTTATGTAGGGATCAGGGCTATTTGCTCAGGGTTCCCTGAGCGGAGGCTGCAACTCACCCCATGGGCAAGGCTGCCTCCTAATGCCTGGCATCCTAGGTGTGGAGGCTGGACAAAGCGGGGCCACTCTCTTCCTTTCCCAGACTCTCCCAGCCCACATCTCATGGCCCTCTTCCACACCTCACCTCTTCCCCATACCCTTTTGTTCTTGTTTCTGCTCTTTTCTTCCTTGTACTTCTTTGTATCTCTAGAATACGCTCCCTTTGAATCAGCTCAACTGAATACCAGAGGGTGCAGTACTCAGCTGGGGTGTACTGAAGAATAAATACCTCCCAACTGCAGCCTAAGTCCCAGCCCCTCCAGGCAAGGCCCCTGGAGCCCTGGACTTAGTGGAGGGTGGGGCAGAGGCTGGGCAGAAAAAGCCCAGCCTCTGTTTCTTAAGGTCAGATGGACAGGCTTGACAGTAGCCTTGCACCATTTTTTCCTTCCTTTTCTTTTCTGGCCACCCTTCATGGTACATGGGATCACAGTTCCCTGACCATCAGTTTGAACCTTGGCCCCTGCAGTGGGAGCTCAGAGTCTTAACCACTTGACCGCCAGCCAAGTCTCTGCCCTATGCCTTTTCAAGTCCAGCTGTTCCCACGGCAGTTCTGGAAGGAGTTTGCCTTTTCTCTATCTCACTGCCTGCGCCCCACCACCTCGCCTGACACACAACCAATACGACTCTGGCTTCTACCTCTTTCTTAGAGAGAGTAGGTAACTCACTGTATCTGTCTCTGTTTCCTAACCTATAGCACATGGGCACTGGGACAGCATCTAAAGCACTCCAAAAGTTGGCAAAAAGAAGAGAGAGTGGCAAGAGGCATGGAGGGTAGGGAGAGCAGAGACTGGAGAGAGAGGGTAAGTTTCCTCTGATGGGTTATGGCATCTGGTGGGAAGAAATGCGTGTCTGGAGCAGGGGTGCATGGGCGTGGCCATGGGTGTCTTTGGAGAGAACAGCTACCCCAGGCCAACTTCCTTGGCCTCGTGCCATCACATTAGGCCAGAGAATGTAGCTGAGGGTTTTTAGCGATGGAGCTGGGGACTGCATGGGAAGCTTCTTGGAGGTTCAAAGCCTGAATGCCAGCTGGTCGTGGATGAGCTGCTGGCATGTAATTGCCTCTCTCACACTGATTACTGCCCCTGCCTCCTTCTCTCCAGTACACACACACACACACACACACACACACACACGCCCAGTCCATTTACATCCCCTCAGAGCCTGTAGCCCCCCATCACTCTCTCTGCCTGGACCCCTTCCCGGGGCACGATACACATTGAGCATATGTGTGTGTTTTGGTTGGGGGAGGGGGAACAAGGGTCGAACATCTGTCCCCTACCCCTACCAGGCTATGCCTGTGAATGGCCCAGCAGGCTTGCTGGCTTCAGAGCAGTGATGCCAGGGGGCAGTGACCCAGCCGGCAGGGGCCAGAGGGCCAAACAGGAGGGGGGATCAGAGAGCAAAGAACAGGCCCCCGGCTGGAAAGCAGACAGCAGGAGCCTTCCCCCGGCAGGAGCTAGGGTCTGTTGACTCAGCCCCTGGAGCTGCTGAGATAATAGGCCAGGGCCCCTGTCCTAGAGCGCCCCCACCCAACCCCCAAGAGGAGCCCGAAGGGAGTTTACTGTGCAACACATACCACCAGGCCTGGAAATCTGGAGGCAAGCGGGTAGAAATGTCCACATCCCAATGCAGGTGAAACAAAGGCTAGGGAGAACAAGAGCCTTCCTGGTTCCTGTTATTAAACTTGGTACAGAGCAAGCACTCCATAAATATTTGTTTAGTGACTAAATCCAATAAACAAATATTTGTTTAGTTAGCCCTCATAACAACTGCCCCTTCAGAGCCCACTAACCTTCTCTCTCTGCCTCCCAATCATTCTCATTTTCCTTCTCTCCCCTCGCCCCTTCTCTCATTTTCCTAAGGCTGGTATAACAGGAAACCACAAACTGGGTGCACTCGTGAAACTGAAAGTCACTTCTGACTATTTGCGACCCCGTGGACTGTAGCCCCCCAGGATTCTCTGTGCATGGGATTCTCCAGGCCAGAATACTGGGGTGGGTAGCCATTTCCTTCTCCAGGGGACCTTCCTGACCTAGGGATCGAACCTGGGTCTCCTGCATTGCAGGCAGATTCTTTACCAGATGTCTGAGCCACCTAGGAAGCCCCAGGTAGACTGCAGCAACACAAATTTATTCTTTTTTGCAGGCTGCAAGTCTGAGCTCCAGGGCTGTGCTCTTTCTGAAGGCTCTTAGGAAGATCTTTCTTGTCTCTTCCAGCTCTGACAGTTGCAGTAGTTGTTGGCATTCTTCAGATCGCTTATGCATCACTGCAACCCCTTCCTTTTTCTTCACATGGCATTCTTCCCTGCGTGTGTATGTCTCAGGACACCAGTCACTAGATTAGAGCTCACCCCAATCCACTGTGACCTCTTCTTAACCACTGCAAAGTCCTATTTCCAAACAAGGTCACGTTCTGAAATTTAACCTAATACACCTTCTTTTTCTGTTTTTCTTCCAATAGTAAACCACTCCAGTATTCTTGCCTGGGAAACCCCATGGACAGAGGAGTATGGCAGGTTATAGTCCACGGGGTCACAAAGAGTCGGACGCAACTGAGCAACTAACACTTTCACTTTCCCCACTCCATTTTTCCTGATACTCTCCCAGGGCCCCTATTTTGCTACTTTAAAATATCAGTTGAGTTGCTCAGTTGTGTCCAACTGTTTGCATCCCCATGGACTGCCACGTGCCAGGCTTCCATGTCCATCACCAACTCCCCGAGCTTGCTCAAACTCATTGCTGTTCATAGAGTCAGTGATGCCATCCAACTATCTTATCCTTTGTCATCCCCTTCTCCTCCTGCCTTCAATCTTTTCCAGCATCAGGGTCTTTTCAAATGAGTCAGCTCTTCACATCAGGAGGCCAAAGTATTGTAGTTTCAGCTTCAGCATCAGTCCTTCCAATGAATATTCAGGACTGATTTCCTTTAGGATTGACTGGTTGGATCTCCTTGCAGTCCAAGGGATTCTCAAGAGTCTTCTCTAACACGATAGTTCAAAAGCATCAATTCTTTGGTGCTCAGCTTTCTTTATAGTCCAACTCTCACATCCATACATGACTACTGGAAAAACCATAGCTTTGACTAGATGGACCTTTGTCGGCAAAGTAATGTCTTTGCTTTTTAATATGCTGTCTAGGTTGGTCATAGCTGTTCTTTCAAGCAGCAAGTGTCTTTTAATTTCTTGGCTGCAGTCACCATCTGCAGTGATTTTGGAGCCCCCCAAAATAAAGTCTCTCACTGTTTCCATCGTTTCCCATCTGTTTGTCATGAAGTGATCGGACCAGATGCCATGATCTTAGTTTTCTGAATGTTGAGTTTTAAGCCAACTTTTTCACTCTCCTCTTTAACTTTTATCAAGAGGCTCTTTAGTTCTCCTTCACTTTCTGCCACAAGGGTGGTGTCATCTGCATATCTGAAGTTATTGATATTTCTCCCAGCAATCTTGATTCCAGCTTGTGCTTCATCCAGCCTGGCATTTCGCATGATGTACTCTGCATACAAGTTAAATCAGCAGGATGACAATATACAGCCTTGACATACTCCTTTCTCGATTTGGAACCAGTCTGTTTTTCCATGCCCCGTTCTAACTGTTGCTTCCTGACCTGCATACAGATTTCTCAGGAGGCAGGTCAGGTGGTCTGGTATTCCCATCTCTTTCAGAATTTTCCACAGTTTGTTGTGGTCCACACAGTCAAAGGCTTTGGCACAGTCAATAAAGCAGAAGTAGATGTTTTTCTGGAACTCTCTTTTTCGATGATCCAACAGATGTTGGCAATTTGATCTCTGGTTCCTCTGGCTTTTCTAAATTCAGCTTGGACATCTGGAAGTTCATGGTTCACATACTGTTGAAGCCTGGCTTGGAGAATTTTGAGCATTACTTTGCTAGCGTATGAGATGATGAGTGCAATTGTGCGGTAAACATTCTTTGGCATTGCCTTTCTTTGTGATTGGAAAGAAAATTGACCTTTTCAGTCCTGTGGCCACTGCTGAGTTTTCCAAATTTGCTGGCATATCGAGTGCAGCACTTTCATAGCATCATCTGTTAGGATTTGAAATAGCTCAACTGGAATTCCATCACCTCCACTAGCTTTGTTCGTAGTTATGTTTTCTAAGGCCCACTTGACTTTGCATTCCAGGATGTCTGGCTCTAGGTGAGTGATCACACCATCATGGTTATCTGGGTCACAAAGATCTTTTTTGTATAGTTCTGTGTATTCTTGCCACCTCTTCTTAATAGCTTCTGCTTCTGTTAGGTCCATACCGTTTCTGTCCTTATTGTGCCCATCTTTGCATGAAATGTTGCCTTGGTATCTAATTTTCTTGAAGAGATCTCTAGTCTTTCCCATTCTATTGTTTTCCTCTATTTCTTTGCATTGATCACTGAGGACAGCTTTCTTATCTTTCCTTACTATTCTTTGGAACTCTGAATTCAAATGGGTATATGTTTCCTTTTCTCCTTTGCCTTTAGCTTCTTTTCTTTTCTCAGCTATTTGTAAGACCTCCTCAAACAACCATTTTGCCTCTTTGCATCTCTTTTTCTTGGGGGTGGCCTTGATCATGGTCTCCTATACAATGTCAGGAACCTCTGTCCATAGTTCTTCAGGCACTCTGTCTATCGATCTAATCCCTTGAATCTGTTTGTCACTTCCACTGTATAATCATAAAGGATTTGAATATAGTTTAAAGTATTGTTTTATTATTGTAAGCTTAGTACATGCTCATGGGGCTTCCCAGGTGGTGCAGTGGTAAACAGTCTGCCTGCCAATGCAGGAGATGCGAGAGATATGAGTTCAACCCTTGGGTCAGGAGGTTCCCCTGGAGAAGAAAATGGCAACCCACTCCAGTATTTTTGTCTGGAGAATCCAATGGACAGAGGAGCCTAGCAGGGTACAGTCCATGGAGCCACAGAGCCGGACACAACTGAGTGACTGAGCACACACACACACACACACACACACACACACAGTACATGCTCATGCAAAAATATTCAAGCAGAATAAAAGAGTATAAGATGAAGAAATTGCTCACAGCATTCTTATCCTTCTTTAGCCTGGGGTAACCACAAATTGCTTCTTGTGTATCCTTCCAAATTTTATTTTACTTTTTAAATATTTATTTCTTTGGCTGTTCAGTTCAGTCGCTCAGTCGTGTCCAACTCTTTGCGACCCCATGCATCGCAGCACGCCAGGCCTCCCTGTCCATCACCAACTCCCGGAGTTCACTCAGACTCGCGTCCATCGAGTCAGTGATGCCATCCAGCCATCTCATCCTCTGTCGTCCCCTTCTCCTCCTGCCCGAATCCCTCCCAGCATCAGAGTCTTTTCCAGTGAGTCAATTCTTCACATGAGGTGGCCAAAGTACTGGAGTTTCAGCTTTAGCATCATTCCTTCCAAAGAAATCCCAGGGCTGATCTCCTTCAGAATGGACTGGTTGGATCTCCTTGCAGTCCAAGGGACTCTCAAGAGTCTTCTCCAACACCACAGTTCAAACGCATCAATTCTTCAGCGCTCAGCTTTCTTCACAGTCCAACTCTCACATCCATACATGACCATAGGAAAAACCATAGCCTTGACTAGACGGACCTTAGTCGGCAAAGTAATGTCTCTGCTTTTGAATATGCTATCTAGGTTGATCATAACTTTTCTTCCAAGGAGTAAGCGTCTTTTAATTTCATGGCTGCAGTCTCTTTGGCTGTGCTGGGTCTTAAATGTGGAACCCTGAATCTCCAGTCTTTCCTGCCTCAGGTGGGATGTTTAGCTGCAGCATGCAAACTGTTAGTTGTGGCATGTGGGATCTAGTTCCCTGACCAGGGATTGAACCTGGGCTCCCGGGCATTGAGAATGCAGAGTCTTAGTCACTGGACCATCAGGGAAGTCCCCAGATTTTAAAAAGCATATATATAGAACATAAATATGATCATATTATTTGTTCTGTTTTGCAGCCTGTTATTTTTAGCTTACCAATATATTTAGAATATCCTTTCACATGGCACCTCACTCCAGTACTCTTGCCTGGAAAATCCCATGGATGGAGGAGCCTGGTAGGCTGCAGTCTATGGGGTCGCTAAGCGTCAAACACGACTGAGTGACTTCACTTCACTTCACTTCACATCAGTATACATATATATAGTCTCCATCTTTTTTACTTTAATAACTGCATAATATTGGTCATTGCATAAATTTATCATATGCTTGTATTCAGATCCCTGCTTATGGAGATTTGGGTTGCTTCTCAATTTTTTGTATAAATAATGCTACAAAGAAACTATATATATATATATATATATTTGCACATATGTGTATCTGTAAGCTAAATTCTAGAAGTAGAAGTAGAGAGGTGACTGGTAGCTAACAATAGCTAATGTTTACTGAGTGGTTCTCTTCATTCATCTGTCTAGCAGATGTTCTTGCATGCTTGCTAAGTCTCTTCCGTTGTTTCTGACTCTGTGCAACCCTATGCACTGTAGCCCGCCAGCCTCCTCTGTCCATGGGATTCTCCAGGCAAGGATACTGGAGTGGGTTGCCATGCCCTCCTCCAGGGAATCTTCCCGACCCAAGGATCGAACCTGCGTATCCTACTTGGCAGGCATTTTCTTTACTGCTGAGTCACCATGGAAGGCCCCTTTCTAACCCCCTTATATCCCCCTCCTTAAGTGCTGATCCTGAGCATGCTCATCCAGTGAGTCTCTGCGCTATTTCACCAGCTCTGTGCCTCCTGCCCATCTCCACAGCCACTTAGTCCAGGTTCTCACCATCTTTCACCACTGCAAAGTCACTCTGTGTGTTCCGTCTCCTACTGGGAATCCATCACCTACACTGCTGCTTCGCGGAGTTGTCATATATTTGTTCAACCCCATTTAGTAAGCAACTGCCAAGTGCCAGATACTGAGCTTTGTGCTTGTCTGTGATGTTTAAATCTGATCATGTCAGTTGTCTACTTAAAAATTATAATCCCTAGAGGAAGTGGCAACAAGTGTTGCCATAGTTCAGATAATGTCTGCTGTTTCCTGGTCTTCTCTGTTACCCCTCCCCTCACTCTATACTTCTGGCCATGTACATCCCGCCACCAAGCAGCCTTTTTCCTTTCACGGGTGGTGCTGTCTCTCCTTTATGCCTTAGCTCTTGCCATTCTCCATTTCCTCCTCCTGAAATGCCATCTCCCCTCTGTTCTTCGCTGGCAGGACTCCTTTCATCTGGCAATCCAGCTTCCGTCACCTAAAATTAGTAAAGCCCTCCCTGACTCTACCAGACCACTTGATTTATTCCCCTACTGTCTAACTGAACATGTGATGTTTTAATTATTTGCTAACATAACTGTCTTCCCCCTGAACTCCAACGTCCCTTCGAGAGCTAGAGCTACATCTTACTCATCCTTGAACCCTGGGCGCGTAACAACGTGTAGCGTGGCATTTATTGTGAACTTACAATTGCCAGGTCTCTTCTAGGTGCTTTATTTGTATAATTCTCCTATTAACTCAATAAATAGGTTCTGTCATTACCCTCATTTTACAGACAGAGAGACACAGGCACTGATTCAGTTAAGTAACTTGCCTGAAGTTACTTAGGTGGCTACTAAATGGAGGATCCAGAATTTAAACTCGGGCTGTTCCTATACCTGTGTGATTGGTACACCACCTCTCTGTGAAAGACCTGCATCTGAGGAGAGCAAAGGAAGACCCCCTGCTCCCCACCCCCACGTGCTTATGTATAATTCATAATTCTAGTAACAGAATGACCTCTACAATCACGTCGCTAAGTGTAATCCACTAAGACTTTCAGATCTTTTTCTACCGTTCTGTTTTTAGTTCTGAAATCCCTTAGTCCCTGGTATCTATCAGTCTTAAACGTGCTGTTCTTTGTGTTTGCACATTTCTATAATTCCTGGAACTTTTGCAGTTTCAGGGAAGTCAGAAATGGACTATGTTCTTTATCACTATCTGTCTTAATTTCCCAGTCTCAAGCTTTCTCTGTCTCTCTGCCTCTCCCTATCCCACTGTCCCTCTGGCGGGGGGCGGGGGCGGTGTGTGTGTCTACGTGAGCATAAAATGCACAAAGGAAGAGACCAATTAAGATCTTCAGATCCCCTGCCTCCAAGAAAGGGTGTCTCGTTTTTCAATTAAAGAGGACTATTCCCTGGCTTCTAATGATTTACATTCAGACGGAAATGCCTTTGCGTTAAATACATGAAAAAGGCTTTCCACTTTACATCACTGGGTCTTTAGTCTGTGTTTCTTGGGTTGCTACCTGTGTTCATAGATTTCTTCATATTCACTGTGAATAACAGACTGATTTCCAGTGTCTTCGGGGGTCCCTCTGCCCTGGACTCCTACCTGCCACTGCTCTCCATTGGTTTTTGGCTTTCTACACCAGTCTGTCCCTCTGGCGGGGGGCGGGGGCGGTGTGTGTGTCTACGTGAGCATAAAATGCACAAAGGAAGAGACCAATTAAGATCTTCAGATCCCCTGCCTCCAAGAAAGGGTGTCTCGTTTTTCAATTAAAGAGGACTATTCCCTGGCTTCTAATGATTTACATTCAGACGGAAATGCCTTTGCGTTAAATACATGAAAAAGGCTTTCCACTTTACATCACTGGGTCTTTAGTCTGTGTTTCTTGGGTTGCTACCTGTGTTCATAGATTTCTTCATATTCACTGTGAATAACAGACTGATTTCCAGTGTCTCGGGGGTCCCTCTGCCCTGGACTCCTACCTGCCACTGCTTTCCATTGGTTTTTGGCTTTCTACACCAGAAGAGCCTCTGTTTCACTGACATATCCTGGAGCTCAATTTCTTGGAATGAAGATGACTCCAAGATCTCTCTCGGCTTCCATGGTAAAGCCATGGAAAAGCCAGCATCATTGTGACCTCATTCCCCATTTACACATGCAGAGAAGTCACCACTCTGACAAGTCAGAGGACTCCAGTCTTCCTTTTCTCTGTCCTCTCCTTTACCATGGCTTTTCTTCCATATCTCTCTCTCCTTCCATCTTCCCTACCCGCCATCCTGCTGTCTGTTTATTTTTAAAGTCTTACCTCCTAGTCCTGATTGCAAGGCTTATAAATATTCAACATTTCCTAGAAGCAGTCTCTGAATGATATTTCACTACTCAGTGTCATTAACCCATCCAATCAGAAATGGAGCTAGACTTTCCTCAGGGTCGCTTCCCTCCACCCCCTTGAGCCTGCACTACCAGCATGGGGGCCTTATTTTTCTCTCCAAGGTCTTCATCAAAAAGGGATGACCCGCTGTGACTTTGGAGCCCTTTATGGATTCCAGCCTTGACAGGCACTGAGATCCCCATCTCTAAATGTGAGAATTTCCAAATAGTCCCTCACAAGACGGTTCACTTATTCCAGAGCAATAATCCTGGCATTTAAGGAGGAGAAGGAAAGATAGGTCTGGAGTTATAATCCAGGTAGAAAAACTGTAAGCCCTGAGCCTGGTGCACAGAAGACATTCAGTAAATATTTTAGTTGTATTGAGTGATTTCTATGCATATGAAAAAAATGGAAAGAAAACGAAACCAAACTATAAACAATGGTTTGTTGGGAACGAGGGAACACATGCAATTTTTCATCTTTGTTTCATTTAAAAATATTTTCAAAAAAAATATTTTGTTAATAATAGAAAATATGAAATTGTTGTTTTAAAGTTATTTTTTTATATAATTTTATTTATTATTTTTATCTTTGGCTGCACCAAGCTTCCTCGCTGCGCAGGCGTTTCTCTCGTTACAGCAAGCGGGAGCTACTCTCTAGTTGTGGTGCTCTGGCCTCTCTTCGCGGTGGCTTCTCTAGCTGCAGAGCCTGGGCTATAGTAGCTGCAACATGTGGGCTTGGTAGTTTCGGCTTGCTGGCTTAGTTGCTCCAAGGCATGTGGGATCTTCCCAGATCAGGGATTGAACTCGTGTCTCCTGCATTGGCAGGCAGATTCTTTACCACTGAGCCATCAGGGCAGCCCTGAAATTGTCATTTTTAAAAATCTTTTGTTTTTCGGTCGCACTCACACAGCATGTTGGATCTTAGTTCCCTGACTGGGGATCGAACCTGCGGCCCTGCCTTAGGAGTGTGGAGTCTTAACCACTGGAACCACCAGAGAAGTCCCATAAAATTGTCATTTTAAAGGGTTTAGTGCCCAAACCCAGGCAGCGGCCAATCTCTTCTTACCTGCACTGGTTTGGAGAAAGGCTCAGCAAACCCACAGCTCTTTCTATTGAAGGAAAGAGAGATGTGGGAACAGGAAGCAAGTGCAGGGAATCAGAGAATGGTAGGTCCTTTTGCAAAGATCCTCCCTAAACCTTTCTGCTCATCCAGGCGTGGCTTGAATCCTTCCAGCAACAGGGAGCTCCAAACCCGATGGGAGGGGTTTCCCTGGTGGTCCAGTGGTTAAGAATCTGCCTTGTAATGCAGGGGACACCCGTTCGATTCCTGGCCTGGGAAGGTCTCAAATGCTGCAGAGCAACTGAGCCTGTGCGCCACACCCAATGAGCCTGGGCTCTGAAGCCTGCGAGTGTCAGCTACTGAGCCCACACGCCACAACTCCTGAAGCCGCACGCTCTAGAGCCTGTGCTCCACTGCAGGAGAAGCCAGTGCAGTGAGAAGCCCAGGCACCACACCTGGAGAAAGCCTGCGAGCAGCAATGAAGACCCAGCACAGCCCGAAATAAATACATGAAATATTAAAAAACAACAACACCTGATGGGATGGATGCCGAGGCCAAGACAGGGGCTCCGACAGAGAGAAGGGCTCTGGTCCGTGGACGCCTGTCTCATCTTGGGGCTGTCTTCTAGCTCAGGCCCTAACTAAAGAATTGGTTGGGAAGTGGGTAGGAAGAGAAGTGAAGTGAGGTGAAGCCTTTCCCTTCTCCAGGGGATCTTCCTGACCCAAGGATCGAACCTAGGTGTCCTGCATTGCAGGCGGATTCTTTACCAGCTGAGCCACAAGGGCAGCCCAGGGTAAGAAAAGAAGTAGAACTGAAAAACAGAGATTTAAGGAATTAAGGAAAAGAAAATACTTCGATAAGATGCCAGTGTTAGCTGAGTCAAGCTCATCTTTTAACACTGTCTTGAGCTGTCTTTGCCCAGGACCCACGTGGGGACTTAGGTTGGCAGAGGTTGGGGATGGGGTGGGCAGCAATGACTCTTGCCAGTGTCCAAAAAAACAGCTTTTCAGCGCAGCTTAGAGGGAGACAGAAGTGGGAAATATTCCACAGGGCTATTTCAAAAGGCCAGGGCAGCTGTCAGAGGAAACTGCAAAAGTGTGTGTGTGTGTGTGTGTGTGTGAGGGGGAGGGTCAGTGTGGGGACAGGGCTCATGTGTTTGGGGCTCTATTAACTAACTCCCTCCCATCCATCACAGCCCCCCTCCCAGGCCGCTGCAGCCCTGGCAGCTGGGTTACCCCGGGGAGGCTGGGCTGAGGGTCCCTAAAGGGAGCCAGGCTTCAGGCAGAGCAGCGGAGACACATGTGTGCCTGGTCAGGTTGGGGCTGGCGCCTCATTGAGAAGGGGGCTCTCCAAGCTGGGCTTCATTAGGGCAGTGGCACTAATAGGGGAGGGGGTGCAGGGGGCTGGGCTGACAGCCAATTACTTGCTCGTCTGCATTATGGATTAACCCATCTGGGTCTGGGAGATTGGCTCTGAAAGGGGCACAAAAGGGGGGGCGTGACCACAATCACACACCGAATTATCCAGTCTGAGCGCAATTGTCCACCAACAAACGGGGCCTCAGGATGGGTGACCCCCTTGGGTTCCTCTGTCCCCCACCCCGAGCCCCACAGGAAGAGTCGGAGATAAACTGCCGGCTGGTTAAAAGGCAGGATCTGGCATGAGGAGGAACAAGGATGCCCTTCCCGAGAAGGAGGGGATTTAGGGGAGACAGGCCGGGCTTGAGGTTAAGCCAGAGAAGTCAGAAGCCAAACAAAAGTTCTCCCAATAGACTTGATAATTTCAGTCCTCTACTTCAGAGACAAAGGAGGACGTAAGGAACTTGCCCATCTAAATACAGGAAAGAATCAGAGAGCTGAGGGCCTTAACCAAGTCTAGGGGAAAAGATAGAGGGACTCTCAGAGTCGAGGGGTCTCAGTCTCACCCGTCTTCCTTTCTGAGGCTAATTGACTCCAGACATGAATAAGGGGCTCTCAGATGGGGTCTTGGAGGACCCCTGCCCTGCTCTGGCATCTGTGATGCTCTTCCAGTGGGAGTGCCCTGCACCCTTCCCGATACCTCCTTCTCTAGGAATAAGCCCACCACACCACGCAGGGTAATGGAGGGAAAGATGGGAGGGGGCGGCAGGCAGGGGGCTCTCTACTCTGGCTAATCCCCTCATTACCATCTCATAATCAGAACCACGCTTTCAATGTAAATGGGGATGTTAAATATTGGTTTCTCTAGACACAAGCTCCTTTGGAAAAAATTATTGATGCTCCTTCTTTTGCCAGTGCTGGCTGGCTCCCACAGTGAGGTGGGTGGGTGGTGGCAGCGAGTGTTAGTGAGGGCTGGGGGCTTCAGAGTCTGGTTGGTGGGGAAGGTGAACGTGTCTGATGAGCAGGGGTGAAATGATTTGGTTTTGGTTGATCTGGGCAGCCTCCATTTTCTTGATTTGACAGAAGAAACTCACCAGGAGGAAACTGGCTCATTTTGAATTCATCAAGACTTTGTTGGGGCTGATTGACTTCTGGTCTCCAATCACTCTAGACTGGAGATCAATATGGAGTTGTAGATCCCAAAGTCAGATTACTGGGGGAACAGGGGTGTCGTCATTGGCCAGTTTAGGACCTTGCCCTTTGCCCACTGCTAGAAACCCCTGGCAAACCCCCAGGCAGTGACCTGGACTCCCATTCCAGCCATTTCTAGATTCAAAGCACAGTGTAAAGTGACAATGACTTTTCATATGCAAAGGTTCATGCTTGTCCTGTGAAACAAGCATGTCCTGTGAAACAAGCAGTCCTGTGAAACAGCTAAGGCTGTCATCATCCCAACTGGCAGATGAAGCTCGGGGTCATCAAGTGGACTCATCGAGGCCCACGTGGCTGCTTAATGGCAGATTTATATTGGAGCATGGTTCTTCCAGGTCCAAACTCAGCCTCATCTCCTTGTGCCATGCTCTAGCCTTTAAAATCAAGACAACTATTCCTGTGCCATTTGTGGGGACACAGAGAGCATTTGGTGTGTCTGCAGTCTGACCATAGAGGTATGAGCATTGAGAGGTGGGTATGGGGGCTCTGGGCTTCCCAGGTGGCTCAGTGATAAAGAATTTGCCTCCCCCTGCAGGAGATGCAGGAGACCCGGGTTCTATCCCTGGGTCGAGAAGATCCCCTGGAGAAGGAAATGGTAACCTCTCCAGTATTCACCCACCTGGAGAATTCCATGGACAGAGGAGCCTGGTGGGCTCTTTGCAGAGTTTAACACGACTGCGTGACTGAGCATGCACGCACTCATGGGGGCTCTGCCATTGCAGTTAGGACACAAAGCTGCAGACTGTTGGCAAGGCCACACATGCCCTGTTCTCTCTTTCTGGTCAGGCGCCCCATCCCTCATGGATTTATCTCTCTCCTGGGTCCAAAACTAAGTGTGAAACGAATAATGGCAACAACAGGGACTTCTTCTCCCATTTGCTTAGCATTTTACAGTTCGCAGATCTTTTTGATGTGTTGTGTGGTTAGACCCTCACAATCGCCCTCAAACTAGCACCGGTGCTTGATGCTAAGGACCTGGGCTCCGTAATCACATGGTATGTTCACTTCCCAGCAGCACTTGGTAGCTGGGTGGCCTTGGGCAAGTCCCCTCAGGTTTCCCCCCCCATTGGCCTTCTCTATGGAATAAAGATGGTAAGAACAGACCTGCCTCATAGCGTTTGGGGGAGCAATAGAGATTATATATGCCATGTGTTTCACCACCTGTTTGACTGAGCTGCTAACTGGTTTCTTCCCACCTAAAGCAGCAGGAATGCACCTTCAGCTACTTCTTCCTCTTTCACAACCATGTTCCTATTCTACACATTTCTCTTCCCCAAAGTAGCATCTTTCTTCCTTCTTATTGTAAAGCTGTATTGAAAAGAAGCAGACCCACAGACACAGAGAACAAACTTGTGCTTGCCAAGGGGGAGGAGACATGGGGGAGGGACAGATTGGGAGTTTGAGACTAGCAGATGCAAACTATTACACATAGGATGGATAAACAGAATCCTATTGCGTAGCACAGGAAACTATATTCAGTATCCTGTGATAAACTGTAATGGAAAAGAACATGAAAAATAATGTATATATGTATAGCCATACATCAGCTTTTGCTGTACAGCATAAGCTAACACAACATTTTAAATCAAATATACTTGAATAAAATAAAAATTTTTAAAAATTATATATGCCAGATGCTTACAGGAGTGTGTCTGGTACATACTATTAATAAAATCTCAATCAACCTTAGCCATTTTGTGGTGGGGTAATGAGTATGACTCATTGGAAAAGACTTTGATGCTGGGAGGGATTGGGGGCAGGAGAAGGGGACATCAGAGGATGAGATGGCTGGATGGCATCACTGACTCGATGGACATGAGTTTTGGTGAACTCCGGGAGTTGGTGATGGACAGGGAGGCCTGGCGTGCTGCGATTCATGGGGTCGCAAAGAGTCGGACACGACTGAGCGACTGAACGGAACGGAACTGAAGGAGTATGATCCCACTTTGTAGATGAGGAAACAGAGGCTCACCGGACTAAGGAGCTTGTCTACTGGTTACTCAGTTGGTAAGCGCAGAGCTGGTTCTTAATTCGGGCCCGGAAGGAAACCTGCCGGCGGTCTGGGACTCCCGCCAGACAATGAAAGGACGGTGTCCTGAGGTCCTTTGTTGGATATTAGACAGGAAGAGCAGTTTCCCTCTCAGTTTAGGGAGGCTGGACACACGTGGAGGAAGGAGAAACGAGTTCTCCAGGGCGGCGACCCCTCCTTTTTCCCGGAGGAGCGAGCGGAGCCTGGGGCACCGCGTGGCTCGCGCTGCGCCTCCCCTGAAAAGAGGGGGTGGGAGATGCCTTCGGAAGCCCCCTCCTCCCTAGGGCCTCAGACGGCTTCCGCTGCTCGGCTCCCTCCGTTTAGCTTTCTTCTCATTAACTCCCCGGCCTCATTAATCAGCCGGGATGAAATGCGCCCCCGGGAACACTGCCCGCCCGCTCCGCCGTTTGGCGCTTTAATTATCCTCCCAGCGGGATAAGGCAGGGTGGGCGACGACCGTGTGGGCACACACACACACACACACACACGCACACCCTCCTCAGGTCCAGGACTCCGCTGCATCAGCCCCAGGCCACCCTAGCCTCTACTTAGCATCTGTCAGCTTACTATCACGTAGTGTCTTCTGCATCCAGCCCCCTCCTTACAAGAGAAGGGGAACTTCCTTCTGTCCAAAAGAGTCCACAAAGCTTCATCTCTCTGATCTAATTTCATTTACTAACCAAACTCTTGCTGACCTGCCTACTGTGTGCTGTGCTTCTAGTGTTGGAGGTACACACAGAGCACCTGTGAGGCCTTGGGAAGCGCCCGCATCCTCCCGGTGGCAGACAGCTGGAAGGAAAAAACTACCTAACTTGGAAAAGAAAATACAAGAACAAAAAACCCACACAGGGGGCCACAGAAGTGCAGAGCAGGACAGTGAATGGAGTCAGGAAACCTGCCCAAAGCAGGTTTCCAAAGAGACCAAAGCTTGAAGGGAGACTTAAACAAATTTTTGTTTTTTATTTTGTATTGTGTGGCTCAGATGGTAAAGAATCTGCCTGTAATACAGGAGACCCAGGTTTGTTACCTGGGTTGGGAAGATCCCCTGGAGTAGGAAATGGCTACCCCCTCCAGTTTCTTGCCTGGAGAATCCCATGAACAGAGTCTGGCAGGCCCATGGGGTAGCAAGGAGTCGGGACACTGAGCGGCTAACACTTTCATAGCTGATTAACAATGTTGTGATAGCTTCAGGTGAACAGAGAGCAAAGGGATTCAGCCGTACATACCCATGTATCCACTCTCCCTCCAAATCCCCTCCCATCCAGGCTGCCACATGACATTGAGCAGAATTCCCGGTGCTCTACAGTAGGTCCTTGTTGGTTATCCACTTTAAATATAGCAGTGTGTCCATGTACATCCCAACTTGAAAGGAGACTTTAAAAAAATGATTTTGTTATCCTTAACATGTTTATTTTTATTTTTTGGTCATGCTGTGGGGCAGGTGGGATCTTATCCACTGTACCTGCAGCCCCTGCATTGGAAGCATGGACTCTTAACCACTGAACTGCCAGGGAACTCGCTTAAAGGGAGACAAACTATAAATGAGAGTTAGCTGGGGAAGGAATGGGTGCTTAAAGAAGCAAATAGAAAATGCAGAGGACAAAATATATACTGCACTGTGTGTGCAAAGTCCTGTGGGTAATTCCCTCTAGCCAGAGGATGCGGTCGTGACAAGGGAACAGCATGTGGTAAGACAAAGCTCATGGGGAGCCTTGTATGGCGAGCAGAGGAAGCTGGCTTATACCTAACCTGAAGGCAATGAGAAGTTACGGACAGATCTTTAAGCCAGAGAGTGACATGATTAGATTTATGGTTTGGAACATCCTCATTTTGATGAGGAGGTCGAATTGGAGGAGACAGGAATGGAGGCAGGAAGGCTAATTAGCAGGCTAGGTGACTGACTGGGTGTGGGAGGCCAGAAAGAGAGAGAAGGATTTGGAATAGTATCAAGTTTCCTCTGCAAAGTGTGTTTTGGGAATTGGGAGGGAGGTTGTCTTGAGGTATTTCAAGGTCTCTGACTCAGCTCAAGTGAAAGGTAAGGCAGAGAATTCCCTGGTGGTCCAGTGGTTGAGATTTCACCTTCCATGTAGGGGGTATGGTTCAATCCCTGGTCAGGGAGCTAAGATGCCACATGCCTTGTGGACAAAATGTAAAACAGAAGCAATATTGTTGTTGTTCAGTCGCTAAGTTCTGTCTGACTCTTTTCATCCTCGTGAAAGGCTTCCCTGTCCTTCACTATCTCCCAGATTTTGCTCAAACTCATGTCCATTGAGTCAGTGGTGCTATCTAACCATCACATCCTCTGGCGCCCCCTTCTCCTTTTGCCTTCAATCTTTCCCAGCATCAGGGCCAGGAGACTTGTCTTCTCCTCTTGGTAGGTAAATCACATCACCAGCTCTTTCATCTGTAAGATGAAATACAGATTGAATCTGATTTACAAACCCACACCTGCAGTATCCAGGCAGGTAACAGAAGAGATCTCAGCAGATCAGGAGAAGAACAAGTGTCCACTAACTCTGGATAAGAGAGGAGTTTGGCAGAGAATGGATACATGCCCTTCAGCCACAGACTAGCCATGTTGGGAAAGGGCTCAGGATTGCCATATCATCCTCAGGAGAAGACAGAGCTTGGTATTTTTATTATGGTGTCTCCTAATTTGAAAATACTCATGTAATAAAAAACATACTCGCTGTAAAATCCATCAAATATAAAGTCTTGAGTTTATAATGATTTTTTAAGCCTTGCTTACCTTAGAGGATGCTAAGGAATTGGCTCATTATTTTGAGAAATAATAGGCAAAGGAAAAGAATTGATAATTTATCCTATGTTTTCTATTTGGATGTACCCTAACATAAAGAAATAGTTGATGACAGGTTTTCTTTAGAGAAGTATTCCAGCTAATAAATGAAGATGGAATTACAGAATTAGAATGTCACAATTTGGCAACCCCTAATGAAACAGTGGATCCAGGCAATGATCCTTATTGGATGGTGATATATCACAACAACAAACAAAACAAGACAAGCAGACATGACTGCTGTCACAATTACACAATGTTGCCTATGAAGTATTCTAGTGAAAAAAATATCAAGCATTAATTGATCAAGCCTCTATATCTACAACCAATTTACAGGAAATATAGGGGCATAAGAACATGTTAAATGACACCATGGGGATACATTCAACGAAATTCAGAGTGTGGAAAGATTTTCAGAACAAATGACCCAGTTTTGTCAACAGATAAATTTCAAAGGAAAAAAGAGATAAAGAGGCAGAACATCCAGTTAAAAAAGACATGACACTGTATAGTCTCATCTGGATCCTAATTTGAACAACAATGAATAAACATAAAACAGCTGGGGGAGTTTCAATATTGATTACATATTGGGTGATATATTCAGGTATGCCAATGTTATTATTATGTTATTTAATGAGACCTTACCTTTTAAGACTACACTGAAATAGTTACAGAAGAAATATGATTTCTCACATTTGCTTCAAAATTATGAAGGGAGAGAGATGGGGCCAGGTAAAGGAAGACTGTCTTCAAATGGAAAAGCGCTGAAGCTGGGTAGTGGGTTCATGGGGCCTCATTCTATTTTTCTAATTTTGTGTGTATTTATTATACAGAATATGCAATTTATCCATAATAGGATGCTGACAAATACTTAACGGGTCAACATGTGTCTGTCCTCTCGATTTGGCCCAGCATGTGCCAGACTGTGGCCTCTATATCTAATGAGCCTCAGTCTCCACTCAACTCTACCTTCACCCCCGGAGCCTAAGTGGTAAGGCCCTTTGTCAGCAAACCTGGCTTTCCCAACCTTTCTCTGGTCCCTTTTCAGGTCCTTTCCCAGAGATGCCCATCTCCCAGCGATGGTGACATCGTGGCAAAGAGGAGCATGACACAAAGCCACAAAGACCAGGGCGGGTTCCCTGAGACGGAAAACACCCAGGATTAGGGAGCGGGGTGTCAGGGGCCGTCACCACCTAGCTCCCCTCATTTAGTTCCCAACTCCTCTGTCCAATTCCTTAACCTCAAGGTCAAAGATACACACACACACTTGTCCAGATCGCCCACCTTTTCCTTCAGCATTCCAGAGCCCAGACAAAGGTATCGACCGACCAGGAAAATAAAAAGGGGG
>SJXQ01011889.1:406815-443029 GCA_006408695.1 Aepyceros melampus
CTGCGCAGGTCTCTGCCCAGCCCCGGAGGGCCTCTCGTGGTTCCCTGGCTCCTCCTCCCGCCAGGCCTTTGGGGCCCAGACTGGCGCAGGCGTCGGGGGTTTGGCTGGGGTCGGAGATCGGCTGTAACCGGACGGGTGTCCACCGTGCAGGCCTCGCCCCTCCACCCTCGCGCGCTCCGGCCCGGGGCTCTGGCGGCCGGCCCTCCCTCGAACCTCCCTCTTTCCACACCCGCTCCCCGGCCGATCAGGGTAATGAGCCGCCTTCGGCCTGGCCCCCGCCCCATTGTGTACACTGTGGGGGTGAAGCGGGGTCTCCGCGTGCGATGGAGGGTGACCGCGCGCGCGGCTGCGACCCCCGCTTCACACCTGCTCCCCGCCCCCAGCCCGGGGCCGGCGGGGGTGTGTCTTCTCCCTCCCCGCGGGAGGGGCCTCAGCTGGGGCTGCACTTGGTAAAGAGGCCGTGGAGAGGCCGGCGGCGGCCCGAGGAGGGGCTATAAATTTGAAACAGATGCGACCTGACAGGCCCCCAGCCTGGGGAGGGGGCGCGGGCGGGGGTCCCCCGGGCAGGGGTCCCCCGCCCAGGTCCCATCTTGTCGTCTGCTGCTGAATTAGACTGCAGATGAGGTAACCCGGGAATTGGGACGTAACGGAGGCCTTCTCCCGCTCCCTACCCAACCCCCGCCCTCGTCAGTGTCACCCTTCTTCCGCTCTTTGTGCCCACGTGTGGGGAGGAGGAATGGAAAGCAGGGAGGTGCCTGAATCACCATTGGTTTCCCCTTTAAAAGAGTGATTTCTTCTTAAGAGATTGACAAAGTCTGGCTCTGGCCTGGCACGTTTTGGCAGCAGCTGGAGAAGGCAATGGCACCCCACTCCAGTACTCTTGCCTGGAAAATCCCATGAACAGAGGAGCCTGGTAGGCTGCAGTCCATGGGGTCGCTAACAGTCGGCATGACTGAGCAGCTTCACTTCACTTTTCACTTTCATGCATTGGAGAAGGAAATGGCAACCCACTCCAGTGTTCTTGCCTGGAGAATCCCAGGGACTGGGGAGCCTGGTGGGCTGCCATCTATGGGGTCGCACAGAGTTGCACACGACTGAAGCGACAGCAGCAGCAGAGAAAAATATGGCAGACATCAGAGCATGCTTCACCTGTTCATTCCACACCATTTGAATGCCCGTTTTGGCTTCCCTGGTGGCTCAGCTGGTAAAGAATCCCTCTGCAATGCGGGCGACCTGGATTCCACCCCTAGGTTGGGAAGATCACCTGGAGAAGGGAGCCACTATCCACTTCAGTATTCTGGCCTGGAGAATCCCATGGACACGACTGAGCGACTTTCACTTTCACTTTGTACTAAAAGCAACCTAGGGAGGCACAGGCAGCCGGGGTGCAGGGAGAGTAGGAACCAAGGGCAGAAAAATGCTAAGGAATAATGCCTGCCCTGAGGGCTTTCCAGGTGGCTCAGCAGTAAAGAATCCTCTGGCTTTGTCAGGAGATGTGGATTCCACCCCTGAGTGGGGAAGATCCCCTGGGGAAGGAACTGGCAACCGACTCTCCAGCATTCTTGCTTGGGAATCCCACGGACAGAGGGGCCTGGCAGGCTTCAGCCCATGGGGTCACAAAAGAGTCAGACATGACTGAACAACTAAACAGCAACAGTGCCTGCCCTGCTCTAGGGACTTTAGGTGCTTCGATTGTGTACGTTTAAACAGCATTTCCCTTTGGTGAGTACGCTCCTCCCTGGATATCCTCTGGGGGTTGGCTCCAGTACCCTCATATCAAATATCTGACACTCAAGTCCCTTATATAAAATGTCCTAGTATTTGCATATCACCTATGCACATCCTCTTATATACTTTAAATCATCACTAGACTACAACTAATACAACTCCTGTATGCGTGCATGCTAACTCACTTCAGTCGTGTCAGACTCTTTGGACTGTAGCCACTCCCCTCCCCCAAGCTCCTCTGTCCATGGGATTCTCCAGGCAGAATACTGGAGTGGGTTGCCATGCCCTCCTCCAGCGGATCTTCCTGACCCAGGGATCCAACCTACAAATCTTATATCTCCTGCACTGGCAGGCGGGTTCTTTACCAATAGTACCACTTGGGAAGCCCACAACAATCCCTGCTACAGGGTAGATGCTATGTAAGTATATAGTTGCTTTCCTGAAGCAAATCAAGGTTTGGTTTTTAGAAATTTCTTTTTCTGAATATTTTCGATCCAGGACTGATGGAATCTGTGACTGCAGAACCAGCCAATCCAGAGGACCCACTGTAGTATTCTCCCCACGCAACAGAGGAGGGAGCAAGGTGCTGATGCTGCCTGGGGTTTAATGGAGTTAGTTTTCAATCCAGGTATCCCAGCCTCAAGTGACGGAGGTGAGAGGGGGTGCTGCCGGGGGCTTGCCAGTACACCACACTGCCCAGGAGGTGAGTTGCGCCTGTCATGGATCTGGATGGAAGTGGAGAGAGTTGAAACAGTGTTGGCTGGCACAGCCCTTGCTTATCTTATCAGTCCTGAACACTGTGCAGCTACTGTTCTGGAGTAGCATGATTTGAAGGCTGAGCCCACGTCTAAAGATGGTGGTATAGTCACCAATCTGACCTAGGGTAAATTCGGGGGCTACCTAGACAGCATATTCAAAAGCAGAGACATTACTTTGCCGACTAAGGTCCATCTAGTCAAGGCTATGTTTTTCCTGTGGTCATGTATGGATGTGAGAGTTGGACTGTGAAGAAGGGTGAGCGCAGAAGAATTGATGCTTTTGAACTGTGGTGTTGGAGAAGACTCTTGAGAGTCCCTTGGACTGCAAGGAGATCCAACCAGTCCATTCTGAAGGAGATCAACCCTGGGATTTCTTTGGAAGGAATGATGCTAAAGCTGAAACTCCAGTACTTTGGCCACCTCATGACTCATTGGAAAAGACTCTGATGCTGGGAGGGATTGGGGGCAGGAGGAGAAGGGGACGACAGAGGATGAGATGGCTGGATGGCATCACCAACTCGATGACGTGAGTCTGAATGATCTCCGGGAGTTGGTGATGGACAGGGAGGCCTGGCGTGCTGCGATTCATGGGGTCGCAAAGAGTCGGACACGACTGAGCGACTGAACTGAACTGAGTGTCTCAGCTTGGCGCCAAGCTGAGCTGGCAAAAGGCACTGTGGTGCAGTGTCATCTCCCTTTACAGATGTTCTCTGCTTCCTCTCCTCTTCAGGAACCGTCACTTCTTCTCTCCCACCCCACCAGTCTCCCTGGTCCATACCTACATAGTTTCGTAGACTCATGGTTCTCAAACTTTGGCATGTATCAAAATCACCTGGAGAGCTTGTTAAAATCACACCAAGGGGAAAAAAAAAAACACTCCCAGAGGGACTTCCTTGGTGGTCCAGTGGTTGAGTACTTGCAATGCAGGGGACATAGGTTTGATTTCTGGTTTGGAAAGGTCCCACATGCCTGAGAACAACTAAGGCCATGAACCTCAACTACTGAGGCCCTGCCCTAGAGCCCCAGAGCTGCAACCACTGAGCCTGTGTGCTCTAGAACCCGTGCTCAGCAGCAAGAGAAGCCAGTGCAAGAAGAAGCCTGTGCACCACATCTAGACAGTAGCCCCGCTTGCCACAACCAGAGAAGCCCCCATAGAGCAATGATACAGGGCAGCTGAAAATAATAAACAGTTTTTAAAACATTGCCAGAGATGATGATTTATTTAGTCTGGGAAGTCACAGGGCCTGGGAATTTGCATTTCTAAAAGTTTCCCAGGTGATGGTGGTGGGGATGCCTGGGGCTGCAATTTGAGAGCACTGGCCTGGATGGAAGGAAAAGTAAGGGCTGGTGAAAGAGGAAAGAAGTGATCGTGTGCAGTGCTGGAAGAGATTATTGGAAGTTCAAGGTCCCCAGAGTCCTTGGGGTATCTTTACTTTCTGTGAGGGATAGATAGACTGAAATCCCCAAGCAATCCTGGGCATATTCCAGAATTAGCCCAGGGCATGTGTTTTTTGTCTGGAGATTTAACACTCCCCCTAATGGACTCAACAACTCTGCACCCTCCAGTGAAAACCAGAATTACCTAATTTATTTTCCCAACCTAACTTGGTCATCTGTTCATCTCTTTGGCACTAAAGGTGCAGGGATGTGATCTTACACATTTTTGTTTGCAAACTGATTTGCATGTTTTTTTTTTTTCGTGGGAAGGCATTTTATTTTGATGAGCATGGTGTTTCGTGCTCAATGGTGCTCAACTCCATGGATGATGGTGTATGAATGAATGAATGCTTTCTTCTTTAGGAAAATCCTAACGCCTACCAGTCCCCTCCTTCTTACCTTTGCTTCTTCTCCCAGCTGTTCTAAAATAATATGAAGGTGACTTAAGATCCAGATATTTGCTGAAAAATTCTGCTCAATATGTCAGCATCATTATCAAGTTAGGAGAATTTGGCTGGTGGCTGAGCAAGCAAGCCCAAGTTAGAGGCTGAGAATGGGTTCTGTGAAATATGTGTTAAGTCACCTCAGTTGTGTCTGACTCTTGGTGACCCCATGGACTAAACAGTCCACAGAATTCTCCAGGCCAGAATACTGGAGTGGGTAGCCTTTCCCTTCTCCAGGAGATCTTTCCAACCCAGAGACTGAACCCAGGTCTCCTGCGTTGCAGGCGGATTCTTCATCAGCTGAGCCACAAGAGAAGCCCTTGTAAAATATATGATTGTATATGATTTTAAATATATATGATTTTTTAAAAAGCAGTATAGCAAGAAATTAGATGAGAAAAGCAGGTGACATTTTGTTTCTTCCCACCAGGTGGCAGACCTTGCCCAATCAATGAAAATTAACCCTGGACTTGGAGCCCGGCCTATATACTCTACATTTTCCCACTCAGAACCAGGACAAAGGGCTGTTTCTCTACTTAAATGACTTGGGAATTGAAGCAGGAAGAGCAGTTACTGGAAACTACCTCTGTAACAGCCGCCGAGGTACTTGAATGATCCCTTGAGTTTCCTCAAGGGCTCTCTGAGACTTCTTAGTTTTTCCTTCTGAGAAAGAGTTCCACCCTGCTCTGATGTAAGAAAATGGGTTACTTAACTAAGACAAATTGAAAGAATGTAACTTCAGACCAGAGGTTTCTACATAGGAGGCAGCTCTGAACCACTTCAAGTCCCAGGGCTTGGCTTCTTCCTCCCAGGACCCTCTGGCAGTCAACCTCTATTTCCTACCACCCAAGAGTTCTTTGTTCTCTTGCTGGTAGTGAATCTTCCTCAAATTATTAATAAAAATGACCACTTTATTTTAACTCTAAAGTCCACTCTGGAACCTTCTTACTAAATTCCAGTTTTCCATCTAATGGACATGAGGATGGTCTTTCCCAGGTGATATGACCCTCCCTCAAAAGATACTCAACATGTTACAAAACTTAAATCATACAGTAACTTTATCAAATTACATGCTCATAGCAAGAATATACACTGATGCTGTTGTTCAGTGACTAAGTTGTGTCCGACTCTTTGAGATCTCAAGGACTGTAGCCCACCAGTCTCCTCTGTCCATGGGATTTCCCAGGCAAGAATACTGGCGTGGGTTGCCTTATCTCCTCTAAGGGATCATCCTGACCCAAGGATCGAACCCCACGTCTCCTACATTGACAGGAGGATTCTTTACCACTCAGCCACCAGGGAAGCCCAAGAATATTCACATGTGTGTTAAAATAGATACACAGTGTCTTACAGGAGAGCTCAGTGAATGTTTTGGGAGAAGAGCAGGTGAAGATTCTGTTTCATGCACTGTTTTAATCTCAGTTGTATGTGCAACAGATACTGAGAATATAATAGTACCCACCTCAGGGCCAGAGTCAGATCAGATCTATACCTACACAGGAAACAGGAAGTTGTGAGATTGGGATTGACAAATATATGCTATTGATACTATGTATGAAATAGATAACTGATGAGAACCTACTGTCTAGCACAGGGAACTCTACTTAATGCTCTGTGGTGACCTGAATGGGAAGGAAATTCAAAAGGGAGGGGATGTATGCACATGTATGACTGATTGATCTTGCTGTACAGTAGAAACGAACACATCATGTAAAGCAACCATACTCCAATAAAAATTAATTTAAAAAAGAAAGAAAACAGGAATTTGCTATTCCATTGTCATGTTCTCAAATGCAGGTGGGACATCACCCTCAGCTCTTCAACTTGAGCACCGTTGTTCAATCGCCAAGTTGTGTCTGACTCTTTGTGACCTCATTAACTGCAGCACCCCAGGCTTCCCTGTGCTTCACTGTCTCCCTGAGCTTGCTCAAGCTCATGTCCATTGGGTCAGTGGTGCCACCTAACCATCTCATCCTCTGTCGTCCCCTTCTCCATTTGCCCTCAGTCTTTCCCAGCATCAAGGTCTTTTCTAATGAGTCAACTCTCCTCATCATGTGGCCGAAGTATTGGAGCTTCAGCTTCAGCATCAGTCTTTCCAATGAATATTCAGAGTTGATTTCCTTTAGGATTGACTGGTTTGATCTCCTTGCTGTCCAAGGCTTGGGGATGTGTAAATCCCAGCTAATAATGACCACTTTAGACTAACTAAAACTCATAGCCCAGCAAGCTTCAGTGGGCATTTCCCTGACTCTGCAGCAGCTTAAATGTTTATAAAAATCTTGCACTAAAGACAGAGACTGTGAGGGAAGAAATTAGGTAATTGAAATAGTACACATTTGGGGGGTTTTCTCTGTGGATTGTTAACAGTCAGTCAAACTCCTGTTTATAGAATGCCCCCAGGGCACATAGCATGGTACTTCACCCCTCATTGAAAATCCATCAGGACAATTAGTAGACCATGCTTAGAAACTTTTTTTCCACAAAGAAATTTGCTTTAGTTGCAAGAACTAATTTGAGATGTCAAGCTAATAACTCCCTTTTGCACTAGGAAGCCTTTATGTAAACTGTCACGTATATGTGAATTTACTTGTACCTCTGTCTGTGTTTATGGACTTAAAAGCTACAAATGTAATAGGATATTGGTATAAGGGGAAAATAATGTTAAAAGTTAGTGAATCATCTTCTACTAATGCTCCAAAGTTAAATGTTTACCTGGGAGGTTATGCCCTGGTATAGGCCATTAATGACCATCAGTAAATAAAACTGTGTTCACATCTACACTTATGGAATGTCATATTGTCTTGACTCTCATATAAAAATAAGGCTCAAAGAAAACCCACTTTGGGGCTTCCCTGGTGGTCTGTCTAGTGGTTGAGAATCCACCTCCAAATTCAGAGGGCATGGGTTCAATCCCTGGTCTGGGAAGATCCCACGTGCCTCAGAGCAACTAAGCCCGGGAATCACAACTACTGCAGCCCACGTGCCCTAAAGCCCATGGTCCCCAATAACAGAAGCCACCACAAAGAGAAGCCTGTGTCCCATAAACTAGAGAGTAGCCCCTGCTTGCTACAACTAGAGAAAGTCCGCGCAACAAGGAAAACCCAGCTCAGCCAAAAATAAATAAATCTTCTTTTATTTCAGTAAAAATCTCCACTTTTACTGAGATACTGTTGATCAATGTAAATGGCTAGATTCATTCAAACCAACATTTTACCAGCCCTGCGAACTGGCGGCAGTGGGCGCAACTGAGGGACTCTGGAGAGGCTACTCCTTGGTGTGTCCCAAAGGCGCTATCTGCTGAGCCCCAGTAGCTGTTACCCAAGCTGGTGGGAGTTCTTCTGTCCTTACTCTTCTCTGTGCCAAGGATCAGGTCAATGAAAACTGTGAGCGCGGGTCAGGTATTTAGCAGATTTTCTGGCAGGCTATGAAGGGGATCCCTTGGCACATTTTTTGCACTGTTTTTTCCTCCTGTTCTTTAGCTCTCCTCTGGGACTCGAGCCCAGCCAAAACCCAGGATGCCTGGCTTCAGGACCTAATGTAGCTCAGGCTCTGATGTCTCATTGCAAAAATTCAGTGAGAGACAAAGCGATAAGAGGTAGATTTGTTAGGATTCACAGAGAAGCACACTCTTCTGGGTGTGGGTCATAGCCGAGGGCAAGGGCTTGGGCCAAGGAATGTGGCCTGGCTAGATTTTGCTAGTGGGGTGAATTCATATGCTGATGAGGGGGAGGGTCATCCCAACCATTGGGGAACCCTCACTCCTCTGTCTTTTGACATTGCCTTAGAGCTGTCCTGCTACCTCTGGGTGTGTCTTTTGGCTTACAAATTGGGGATTAAGGTTCACTTGAATTTGACTTGTCATCTTGGACCCAGTTGATTGTAATCGGTTTACGTTATGCCCCTGTGCTCTGCCATTCTGTCAAAGCTTGTGCCTTGCCCCCTCCCCTCCTATTTCATGCTCTTTTCCTGAGCCCCATCAGGGCCCACAATGTTGCCTCTACAGTCTTCTGGAGGGACAACCAGAAAATAGCTGGCCCTTGGGAGGGAAATACTGCATAATATCCAACCCCTCTAGATATTCAGCCCTTCGTCTTCCATGATTCCTACAACATGTGCAATACCAGCATCTCCCAGTGAACCCGCTAGGGCGGGCGCCAGGCACACAGTGCCTGCTAGAAGAAGTCCATCAGTTGGCCTCCCTTCAAAGGTAATTGGGCTTCCAGGGATAATGTTTGCCACTTTGGGAGTTAGCCCTGCAGGCCGTTTGGGCCCAAACCCTTACCACCCTTCTCCTAAAGTTAGAAACTTACCCCTGGATCAAATCTCCACTCCACTTTTATGGAACATTTAGTCTGTTGCCTCTAAACAAATTTGTTCTTAAGCCAATTACTAACTCCTACAATCAGGACCCTGCCCCCTTGTAGGCAACGTTGCTCCACCCAGCCTATTATTAAAATACCTTAATGTCCCTAACAGGGCCAGATAACCCACTCCTTTGTCACTACTTCTGTTATTACCTAAAGTGGGTCTATGACAATGAAATGCTTACCAGGAGAGACACCCTAACCTGCTCTTAAGGAGGACTAGGGGAAGAAATCAGTGACTTACAATCCCTTAGGGTAAGAGGACAAGGCTTATGACTGTTTCACTGCTTCCCAGTCTCAGGGCACAGGCTTGGATTGCTTTACATCATGATATCTATTCCCATCTGCAGTAAACAAACTGGTGATGAGTTAAAATTACAACCCCTTAATCCTACCCAGCACTGGTCACACTAAGACCTTGGGGAGGCCAACTCCACTCTGGAGGTCCCAGGAGTCAACATTCCTTGACCTATCTAAGGATCTGGTCCTCGAAAGGTTGTCACACGTTAACCTGCTTGGGGATCCGCCAGTCCAGGAGTCCCAGGAGGTCGTCATGCCTCGACCTGCCTAGGGACCCAATTCTCAGGAGGCCGTTATGCCTTGACCTGCCAGGGGATTCGATCTCTAGGAGGCTGTCATGCTTCAGCCTGCCTGGGGAGCTGCACTCTGACCCAGGGACACCTGGCTTTCAGGTTGCAACAGTACTGGGTAGGCTAATCTTCAGAAAGACTCACCCCTAAGGAAGTCCACTCATGAAATTTGAAGGAGGCCAAGGCCCAGGAGAGGGAGAGAAGGAAAGAGACAAGGCATGCCCAGATGCTGGCCGCCCTCCAGGGAAGCCCTATGGCAAACCCCGAGTCCTTAAAGGACAAGGCACAAGGCAAATGCCTAATCTATAGACAGGTGGAGCACTGGGACAAAGAGTGTCCAAACCAAGTTTCCTAAAATGGCTTGCTACAAACGCCATCAACTGGGACATTGGGCGGCACTCTGCCCTCGGGACCCAAGAGCCTCAAGGTCAAGCGCCAAGCCTTCCCTCAGGGGTTCAACAGGACTGAAGCAGCCTGCTCCAGCCAGCCCACCTGTCACAGATAACCATCATGGGGCTGGAGCCAAGGGTGCAAATGGATGTGGCAGGTAGGTCCAAGAATTTCTTGGTTGACACAGGGGCTACCTACTCTGTCTTGATCTCCTACTCCGGAGCCTTCTCCTCCCAAACCTGTACCATTTTGGGTGCTACAGGAAAAGCAACTACTAAAAGATTCACCCAAACACTTCTGTGTTGCTGGGATGGACAATATTTTCCCAACAGTTTCTGGTGGTCCCTGAGTGTCCTACTCCCTTATTGGGAAGAGATATACTCACTAAACTGGGGACCACCCTTGTGATGGGAAGCTTTTCAGCCCCTAGAGCCCTACAGCTCTTGGTTACTACGAAGAACCCATTATACCTCCAATAGAGAGGGACTAAAAACTATGGGAGGACAAAATTAACCCCCAGGTGTGGGACCAAGGGATTCCTGGACGAGCCCACCAAGCCGAACCGGTCATGATTGTCCTCCGAGATCCCACTCGGTTTCCTAACTGGAAACAATATCCTCTCAAAAGAGAGACTCGGGAGGGACTACAGCCTTTAATAAATAAATTCCTTGCTTGTGGGCTATTGGTCCCCACCAATTCACCATGTAACACCCCAATCCTCTCAGTAAAGAAAAAGGATGGAACCTGGCTACGTTCAAGATCTCCAGATCATAAATGAAGCTGTAGTCCCCCTCCATCCCACAGCGCCCAATCCCTATGTAATCTTGGGAGAAATCCCACCCAGTGTCATGTGGTTTACAGTCTTGGATTTCAAAGATGCATTTTTTTGCATACCACTGGCTAAAGAATCCCAGTATCTTTTTGCCTTTGAGTGGGAGGCCCCAGGAGAAAAACACCAACAGATGACTTGGACAGTGTTACCTCAGGGGTTCAGAGATAGCCTCCACCTGTTTGGACAGGCCTTTAGCCGGGATCTCCTAGATCTGGACCTGGGACCTGATGGGAAAATATTACAATACATAGATGAACTACTAATCTGCTCTCCTGATGAGAAAAATGCCCAACAACATGCAATTCAGGTTGTAAACTTTTTGGCAGAAAGGAGATATAAAGTCTCCCATGCTAAGGCACAGACGGTCAAGACAAAGGTCACTTACCTGGGAGTTCAGATTACTCACGGGTCCAGGTGACTGTCCCCTGATCGGGTACAAGGAATCCTCCAGTTGCCCTCCCCCATGACTCGAAAACAATTGCGAGCTTTCCTGGGGCTAACTGGGTATTGTAGAATCTGGATACCCAACTATGGTCTAATTGCCCAGCCCTTATATGAAAGCTTAAAGGGACGGATGATTCAATCCCACTGATGTGGGGAACTCCTCAAAAGAAGGCAGAGGCTACACTAAAACAGGCCTTAACCAGGCACCTGCCTTGAGGTTGCCAGACCCAGAAAAAGCATTCCAACTTTATGTCCATGAAAGAGAGGGAATAGCCTTGGGAGTGTTAACTCAAAGGTTGGGATCTGAGCCCCAGACTATAAGCTTACTTATCCAAGAGGCTTGATCCAACCGCCCCAGGCTGGCCCCCTTGCCTTGGAAATCTTGCAGCTATTGCAATCATGATAGAAGATGCTTTAAAACTCTCCTTTGGGGGCAAACTAACTATTTTTACCAGCCACCAAGTAAAACAACTCCTAAATGGGAGAGGCCATTTATGGATGTCTGATCAAAGAATCCTCAGATATCAAGTAGTACTGATGGAAAATCCAGGCCTCATTATGTCTCCTAGTGAGGTTCTTAACCAGCCACCCTCCTGCCTACCCCCGAGGGCTCTCTGCCCTTTCACTTTTGCCTAGAAACCTTGGACCACTGGACAAAACCCTGAGAGGGGTTGTCAGAAGATCCTCTGACCAATCCTGAGAAAATCTGGTACTCTGATGGAAGCAGCTTTGTCTTGGATGGAAAAAGAAGAGCCGGGTATGCAGTAGTCTCCAATTTTGAGACCATAGAGGCTAAGCCTCTGCCACCAGGTCAACAAGCTACAACATGCAGTGCCAGTTCAACAAAAATATAAAACTACAGTCAACCATGGAAAACATCACTCAGCCTTAGATGAACACTGCGATAAGGACTCTGAGGCCTGAGACTAACAAGACGGGGAGACCCAATACCCCTCGCCATCCCAGTTCAGCAGGAAGTAGCCAGAAAGACCTCGGCACCCCTATTCCCAAAGAATTGGGCCTCCCATCTCTTGATGGAGGAATGTTAGGTAGTTAGAATAGGAAACAGGAGTCCAAAATGGCAGTGGCTAAAAGACAAGGAAGGGAAAAGCCCGCGAAAATAGAACAAAGGAAGGTCGGAGGACCGGAGTGAGGACCTCAGGAAGAACAAACAGCACTCCTGGCTAGCCCAGTTTACATAGGGCAGGCCCATGGGGAGTAAAAACATGAAAAAGAGGAGCCAAAGGGCCAGGTCTCTCTCTCTCCTGTGCGCTGGTGTGCTCTCCCACTCTCTTCTCTTTGCGTCTTTGAGTCACCATGCCCTCACGCCTTGAGGATGGATTCTCCTGCTATTTTCTAAGTAAAATAGAGCTATAACATGGTCTGTTCAAGATCTGAGAGCTATAACACGGTCTGTCTAAGACCTGAGAGCTGTGACTCGCCGAGGGCTTTAAAGTCCGTCACTCCAAATCTTTGTTGTGACCAGATCGAACGGAGGAGAATACACTCACCTGACAATTTGATCTTTGAAATTAATTTATAAACATAAGGAGATTTCGTAAGTTTGTTTCTTGCTTTTTCCCACTGCTAACTTTAGCAATCTTTATTAACATATGTACACATACACAGTTGGCTCTGCCTTTTTTCAATTATTAGTTCAACAAGGAATTTTCATCACATACTTAGGGCACTGAAACAGAACTTGTTGCAGGGAGGAAGCCAATTCTGACTCCACTTGGAACTGTTTCCTTGACTTTCTTTTCTTTGTTTTTGTTGTTATAATCATACAGAATGGTTTGCCTCAGAGAATCCTGCCCCTCTGCCTGGACTGTTAAACTAAAGTGCCTTTGTTCAAAACCTTGTCCACCTGTGGGTGGTAGGAAGGAAGAAATTAACACATCCCTTGTCTGAGGCTTGCAATCCATCTTAATCTTAATGGCCTTTTTATTTTACTTCCTCACCTCCCCTCATCTCTAATCTATAAAAGAACCTGGCATCCAGACCCCATAAAATGGTTATTTTGAGGTGCTACCCTGCCATCTTCTTGATCTGCCAGTTCCCCTACTAAAGTCTCTTCCTTGCCTCAACACCTGTCTCTTGGATTCATTGGCCTGTCAGCTCCCCTATTAAAGTCTCTTCCTTGCCTCAACACCTGTCTCTTGGATTCATTGGCCTGTCGTGCAGCAAGCAGAGCAAGCTTGGACTCGGTAACAAACTTACCCCCACATCCTGCAAAGCCCGAGTATCTAGTAGAGAGTTTCAGTTTGAGGGAGATGTGGGGTCTTGTTGATGCTGCCTGGTCACAGTAGGGTCCCTCCATTGCTTCTCCTGTCCCATGCTCTAGTCCCAAATCTTCTCTGCAAGCAGCATCTGACCCAAGATTCTCTACAGAATCCCCTAGATTCTTTAGGGCAGAAGGAGAAAGAAAGTAGACTTGGGCAGAAGGCCTTAGAGTTTATTCGAAAAATGTATCCACATGTTAGTGTAAGGATATCTGCTGTATATATTGAAAACATTGTCACGATATAACCCTTTCCGTTGAGATGAGTCTCTTTTTTAATATGTTTATTTATTTATTTTTGGCTGCACTGGGTCTTCGTTGCTGTGTGTGCTTTTCTCTAGTTGTGGTGAGTGAGGGCTACTGTCTGGTTATAGTGCTTGGAGTTCTCACTGTGGTGGCTTCTGTTATTTCAGAGCACAGGCTCTTGGGCTTGTGGGCTTCAACAGTTGTGGCACGTGGGCTCAGTGCTTGGGGCTCCCGGGCTCTAGAGCACAGGCTCAGTAGTTGTAGCACACTGGATTATTTGTTCCTCAGCACGTGAGATCCTCTAGGACCGGGAATCAAACCCATCTCTCCTGCATTGGCAGGTGGATTCTATACCACTGATCCTCCAGGGAAGCCCCCAAGAGGTGAGTCTTAAAAGTGAAAAAAATACACTTTCCATCAAGTGGTAGCACTGTGGTGACAGACATACGGAAAAGAATATAGGTTTAGAGCATATATAGGTAAAGCGTTTGCCTGCAATGCAGAAGACCCGGGTTCGATTCCTGGGTCGAGAAGATCCCCTGGAGAAGGAAATGGCAATCCACTCCAGCACTTTTGCCTGGAAAATCCCATGGACGAAGGAGCCTGATAAGCTACAGGCTACAGTCCATGGGGTCGCAAAGAGTCGGACACGACTGAGCGACTTTACTTTAGAGCATAAGCTGAGGTCGGACAGTCCCAGCATCAAAATTGAGATTTATCACTTACCAGTGATCTGGTTTGGAAAAGTAACAACTTATCCGACTTAAGGCTAAACTTCTCACTTGTAACATGAGGCTTCAATTAGACAAATATGTAAAATGCGTAGTGTAGTGTCTACTAGAACACATCAGTGTGTGGAAGTTCTTGGCATCCTGCAAAGCTCTGTGAGAGTCACCTCTGTCACCTCTGACACTTCAAGTAGCTTCTGGTTGATCTTCACCTCTGATCAAGAAACTACTGGGTTGGCCAAAAAATTCATTTGGGTTTTCCATAACATCTTATGGCCAAACTTTTTGGCCAACCCCCTGTGCATGCAGCATATCAGAAACCTCCCTGATCTGCCAGTAAGTCGGCATACCCCATCATAGAACTTTCTGTTTGGGGAGAAACTCTGTGTGGGATAGGTGTCATAGGTGAGCAAGATCCTTTCCTTTTTTTGGTAGGGAAATTATTGGTAGGTTAGATTGGATCTCCCAGAGATAGATGCTGAGATAAGGATTAGAGTGCAAACAGTTTATCTGGGGAAGTCACCAGCAGGGAAATGGAGGTGTTTGAAAGAAAGGAAGGAGGCAATCAAGGGTGAGTGTGGACAACTGGGGTTTAATCCCATCAGGGAGCTCTGGGAGACAGTGTAGGACACACTTTGGAGCTGCTCCACCAGGAAGAGCAAGGAAGTTTATTTATTTACCAACTTCTCATCATCAGTTAAGATCTGCTTTCAGGAGTGTTAACTGTTGCAGCAGAGCCATGCAGCAGAACCCTGGAGGTCTACACTAGTTTTCCCAGCGAAGCTTGCGAAAGAATCTACATGGCATACAACTACAACTGACACCACTAGCACCAAGGAATCTACTAGTCAAAGGGCCAGGCAGCAAGGCCACTTAAACTGCTCTCAGAACCTGCTGATGGTCTGCTCTCACTCTGGCCCCCCTCATAATGTGTGGTCTTCAAAGTCACCCAATACATGGATTGGAGCAGTATTCCCAAATGTGGTACGTGTTGTCTCCAAGATCAGAAGAAGCCTACCATTACTGCACCCCTTGTGGTATAAGGAGCAGGATGCAGGAACTTGTCCTCAAGCTTGGAGTAGACCTCTTGAGGATACCCAAGACAACTGAATCTTAAAAACTTTACTGACATGGCAGGTCTGCCAATCATTTTAGGGCTTATTTCCTCCCTGCTGGTATTCAAGTGATCCAATTAACACTGCTATCAAAATAGGGGAACTTGGGACTTCCTTGCTGGCCCAGTGGTTAAGAACCCGCCTGCCAATGCAGGGGACACAGGTTCAATCCCTCGTCTGGGAACTAGGATCCCACATGCCATGGGGCAACGAAGCCTGTAAGCCAAAACTACTGAAGCCTGTGCACGTGCTCTGCAACAAGAGAAGCCACTGCAATCAGAAGCCCAGTCACCACTGTCCCTGCTCACTGCAACTGGAGAAAGCCCTCATACAGCTGCAAAGGTGCAGTGCAGTCAAAAATAAACAATTAAAAAAACATATAGGAGACTTTGGTGATGTTTCATGTCATATGTACCAAGACAATTAAGGTCTTCGGAGTAATAATTTGGAGGTGCTGTGGGAAAACATCCTTAGGATTCTCAGAAGCCCTCGATGAGAGGGCATTTATCTTAAATCATTCAGGAGTCTTCACAGAGGTCCTTCCAGCCATACCCTTGGTTTGATATTTGGCCTTGGACTCCTTCAATGCTGAGAAATATTTACCAGCTGGGAGAACTGGGAATAAGAGTCAGTTCTATCAGCCAAACAAGCCAGTCCTGGCGCTTCTGTGTCTCCTCCAGATTCTGCTTACAAATTGCACGATGCCTTCTCTCGCTCATCCCTCTCTTACTGCACGTTATCAGACTCCGTTAGAAGAAACCAAATGGCACTTTCAACATTCTGTCTGGAAATCTCCTTACCATCTATTTTAAAGTTTACTAGGTACATTTTCTATCTTCCAAGTTGCCACATGCAACATTTCTCCAATTATTCCGTCACACTTAACACGTGTTGTCCTTCTCCAGCCTCTAATAACTTTTCTCACTGCTTTCTCAGCCTCAGCAACTGTTTGTTCACCATCCCTCCAGGCTTTGCTAACAGCCTCTTCGGTATTTTTCCAGCTTCTAACCACCAACTGGTCCAAGGGCAGAATTCCAAGAGCACTAGAGTGGATGATACAAGCCTCTTGAGGTTAGGCTCTGGAACACTTCTGCTACATTTTATTGCAAGCAATAAATCTGGGGCCATTCCAGATTCAAGGAGTGGGGGAAACAGACTCATCTAGTAATGGAAAGAGTTATAAAATATTGTGACATTGTTTTTCAGTATACAGGAGACATCATTACACTAACATGTGGATACATCTTTGGGATACATTCCCAAGAGTGAACTTGCTGAGTCAAAGGCAAGTATGCATTTGTAAAATATTGCCTAGCCACCCTTCATAGACGTTATACCAATTTTAAATTTCACCAGCAAACTAGAAGGATGCCAGATAAGGTTTCCTCAGATTTCAGAAGACAATATATTATCCAACTTCTTTCCCCCTGCCATTATAACAGGTAAAAATGACATCTTTGGACTTCCCTGGAGGTAGTACAAATGATAGTGCCTGCCAATGTGGGAAACACCGGTTCAATCCCTGGTCCAAGAAGATTCCACATACCACCGAGCAACTAGTCCCATGGGTGTCAACTATTGAAGCCGGCGAGCCTGGAACCTGTGCTCTGCAACAAGAGAAGTCACTGTAATGAGAAGCCTGTGAACCACAACAGAGAGTAGTTCCCTCTTGCTGCAACTAGAGAGAGCCCCTACGCAGCAATGAAAGACCCAGTGCCACCAAAAATAAAAATTAAAAATAAACAAATAATTTTAAATGACCTCTTGAAGTTTTAATTTCTATTTGCATATTAATATTTTATAAATTTGCTTAAGAGCCAATTGCATTTCCTCCTTGAAACTGGCTACGTTTGGATTTTCCATTTGGTTTGTAGGCTTGGCTTATCATCGTTCAATGCACTCAAGAATTCGCATATGTTAGTAGTGAAATACAATTCTGGAATAGGCTCTCTTGAGTCTGTAACTGTTTTCTTACATACTTGGTTTTGGTCTTTCTAAGGGTAACACATTCTCTCCTCCCTGTGAAACATATAGGGGAATTTGGTGATGTTTTGCGTCATATGTACCAAGATAATCAAGGTCTTTGGAGTAATACTTTGGAGACCATGATGAGCTCTCAGAGAAGGCAATGGCACCCCACTCCAATACTCTTGCCTGGAAAATCCCATGGACAGAGGAGCCTGGTAGGCTGCAGCCCATGGAGTCGCAAGGAGTTGGACACGACTGAGCGACTTCACTTTTACTTTTCACTTTCATGCATTGGAGAAGGAAATGGCAACCCACTCCAGTGTTCCTGCCTGGAGAATCCCAGGGATGGCAGAGCCTGGTGGGCTGCCGTCTATGGGGTCGCACAGAGTCGGACACGACTGAAGCGACTTAGCAGCAGCATGAAGAGCTCTAAGGGAATATGTGGTTCTCTAACTGGAGAAGACCTGGGTTTCTAGATATTTTCCCCCAAATTTCACTGTTCCCTGTGGACTAGGGAATGGCAATATGAGATGAGGTCAGAGAGGCAACTGGATGGGAGCAGAACTTAAGGAGCTCCTCAATCTAGGCAAGAAATAATGGTGACTTGGAACTAATACTACTGAAATATTAATATTGATTGATGTCTGTAGTTTACATTAGCACTGACTTTTTGTGTTGTAGAGTTGTATGGGTTTTGACCAATGTATAATGCCATGTATCCTTGTGTGTATGTCAGTATCACAGAGAATAGGTTCAGAGCCCTAAAAATCTGCCGCGCTCCACCCATTCATCCCTCCTCCCTTCCTGCCCCACCTCTGGCTACCACTGATCCTTTTTTTACTGTCTCCATAGTTTGAACTTTTCCAAAACATCATATAGTTGGAGTCACAGTGTATGTAGCTTTTTCGATTGGCTTCCCTCACTTAGCAGTATACATCCCTCCGTGCCTATTCATAGCTTGATAACTCATTTCCTTTATTTGTTAAATAATATTCCATCGTGTGGATGTACCAGTTGTTTTTCCATTAACCTATTGAAGGACATTCTGGTTGCTTCCTGTTTTTGGCAATTATAAGTAAAGCTGTTGCAAACATCCATATCTGAGCAACTAAGCACATACGCACGCATGCAGGTTTCTGTGTGGACGTAAGCACCATTGTTGGACCAGGCAGCAGAAATATGTTTAGCTTTGTAAATGGTTGAATTAATTTGCATTTGCACAAAAAATGAATCAGAGTGCCTGTTGCTCCATAACCCTGTCAGCATTGTCATTGTCAGTGTTTTAGATTTTAACTATTTTAGCAGGAGTTATGTTGTCATTGTTTCAATTTGCAGTTCCTAAAAATATATGACATTAAGGATAGTTTAATGTGCATTTCCATCCATATATCTTCTGTAGTGAGGTGTCCATTCAGATAATTTGCCCATTTTTTAATTGGGTTGTTTTCTTGTTAAGTTTTAATTGATCATTGTATATTTTAGATGAATCTTTTATTAAATATTAGATTTATAAATATTTCCTCTCAGCCTTTGGCTTGTCATTTCATTTTCTAAAGCCTATTACTCTTGATTCACAAGACATACTGTGAACATCTCTCTAAGTTAACTTACTTACTACAGTACTTTTCTTTTCAGAATAGTATTTCATGGAATGATTACAGCAATGTGCATTTAGCCAGTATCTTACTGCTGGGTTTCTGCATCCATTCTAACTGTTGGTATTGCACACCATGCAGTGGCAGACCATCTTGTAACTAAATCTTCGTGTACAATTTTATTTTCTCACTATACATATCTCGAAGTGGAATAGCCAGCTGGATTAAGGAGTTCTTATTTTTTTTCAAGCTTTTGTAATTTATTTATTTATTGGCTGCTCCATGCAGTATGTGGGATCTTGGTTCCCTGATCAGGGATGGAACTCAGGCCCCCCTTGCAGTGGAAGCAGGAGTTTTAACCACTGAACTACCAGGAAAGTACATATTTATTACAATTGCCCAACAGAAAATTTCTCCCAGTGTACATGCTTATCAGCAGTACAAGAAAGCATCTATTTCCCCAGGCTCTTAAGGAGGTATTACAAAATCCTTCAGAATTTGAAATAGCTTTCTTTTTCCTTCTGGATACAAAAATAACTCATGCTTATGCTATCATTTAAAACTATTTGCAAATTAAAAAGTTAAAACTAGGATTTTATGCCTTTAATTTGTATTTCTTTGATAATTAAACATTTTGTCAAGCAAAACATCTTTAGTCCCACTTAAATGACATTAATATAATGGGTATGTAATAAATATGCCATGATAATATTTATAAGGCATCATTTGAATACTTGGTATTCAACATGGTACTTTGCTGGTTCTTACTAAACATGTATAGAAGACTGAATTCCTAATTACTGTGGTGCTGGGAAAATTAGACATTTATATGTAAAAGAATGAAATTAGAACATAACCTAACACCATACACAAAAATAAAATAAAAATGGATTAAATACCTGAATGTAAGGCCAAACACTCTAAAAACTCCTAGAGGAAAATACAGGTAGAACATTCTTTGACATAAATCACAGGAAGATTCTTTTTTGACCTACCTCCTAGAGTAAGGAAAATATACATAAAAAATAAGCAAATGGGACCTCAGTTCAGTTCAGTTCAATCACTCAGTCATGCCTGATTCTCTGCAACCTCATGAATTGCAGCACGCCAGGCCTCCTGTCCTTCACCAACTCCTGGAGTTTATCCAAACTCATGTCCATCGAGTTGATGATGCCATCCAGCCATCTCATCCTTTGTTGTCCCCTTCTCTTCCTGCCCCCAGTCACTCCCAGCATCAGGGTCTTTTCCAGTGAGTCAGCTCTTCGCATGAGGTGGCTAAAGTACTGGAGTTTCAGCTTTAGCATCATTCCTTCCAAAGAAATCCCAGGGTTGATCTCCTTCAGAATGGACTGGTTGGATCTCCTTGCTGTTCAAAGGACCCTCAAGAGTCTTCTCCAACACCACAGTTCAAAAGCATCAATTCTTCAATGCTCAGCTTTCTTCACAGTCTAACTCTCACATCCATCATGACTGGAAAAATCATAGCCTTGGGACCTAATTAAGCTTAAAAACTTTTGAACAGTAAAGGAAACCATAAACAAAATGCAGAATGGGAGAAAATAATTGCAAAGAAAGCAACTAACAAAGGATTAATCTCCAAAAGATATAAGCAGCTCATGAAGCTCAATATCAAAAAAGTGAAGAACCCAATCAAAAAATGGGCAGAAGACCTAAATAGATATTTCTCCAAAGAAGACATGCAAATGCCCAACAAACACATGAAAAGATGCTCAACATCACTAATTATTAGAGAAGTGCAAATCAAAACTATTATGAGTTATCACCTCACACCAGTCAGAATGGCCGTCATCAAAAATCTACAAACAATAAGTGCCGGAGAAGGTGTGGAGAAACGGAAACTATTATACATTGTTTCTGGGAATGTAAGTTGATACAGCCATTATGGAGAACAGTATGGCGGTTCCTTAAAAACTAAAAATAGAACTGCCATATGACCCAGCAACCCCACTCCTTGGCATAGATACATGCACCCCAAGGTTCATGGCAGCACTATTTACAACAGCCAGGACATGGAAGCAACCTAGATGTCCATCAAGAGAGGAACGGCTAAAGAAGATGTGGTGACATCTACGCAATGGAATATCACTCAGCCATTACGAGAAATGAAATTGAGTTATTTGTAGAGACATGGATGGACCTAGAGTGTCATACAGAGTGAAGTAAGTCAGAAAGAGAAAAACAAACGTCGTATATTAACACCTGTATGTGGAATCTAGAAAAATGGTATAGATGATCCTATTTGCGAAGCAGAAGCAGAGACACAGAAATAGAGAACAAATGTATGGATACTAAGGGAGGAAGGGGGTGGGAAGAATTGGGAGCTTGGGATTGACACCTGTAATTATTGATACTGGGTATAGAATAGATAACTAATGAGAAGACACTGTATACACAAGGACTCCACTTAATTCTCTGTTATGACCTGAATGCTAAGGGAGTCCAAAAGAGAGGAGACATATGTACAAGACGATTGATTTGTTTTGCTGAACAGTAGAAACTAACACCGCACTGTAAAGCAACTCTTGCTTATTAAGTCGCTTCAGTCATGTCCGACTCTGTGCGACCCCGTAGACAGCAGCCCACCAGGCCAACTCTACTCCAATAACAATTAAAAAAAAAAAAAAATCCCTAACCACTAAGAAATCACAGTCCGAGAAAACCAGCTGTCACTCAGTAAATATCTATTGCTTTTCTGGAACTATATTTTCATAGCAACTTTACTGATATATAATCAACATATAATGAACTGTGCACAATTAAGTGTACAATTTGATAATCACTAACATATGCATGCTCCAGCGTTCTTGCATGGAAAATTCCCCGGACAGAGGAGCCTGGTGGCTTACAGTCCATGGGGCCACAGTCGTACATGACTGAGTGGCCAGGCACATGCACCCAGCGAGTGCACGCGCCTGTGAAACCATCCCCACAGTCACCTTGTTTGTTTCCCATCTCCTAGGTTCACTGTCACTTGTTTTTTGATGTCTTTTGTCTTGACAGCCCTTGTTCCGTACGTTTTGTCTGGTTTTCTAGTGATTCAAGGGAGGAGGGTGTATCTGGTTCCTGCTGCTCATCTTGGTTGATTATGAACGCTTGCCTGGACTCTTAAGCGCTGGATCCTGTAGGAGGGAACAAAATGGACAAAATCCTTGGTTTCAAACAGCCTACATTCCAGACGAGGGTGACAGTAAATATATGAAAGAAGAGTAAATTTGCATAAATAAATGATTTCAGAAAATGTGTGTCGATAAAATAAGATGGTAATGTGATAGAGATGAAGAAAGGTTTCTCTGGGGAGGCAACATTTGAGGAGATGACTTATGAGAAACAGGCTGTCACTTGAAGAGCTAAGAGTGTGTTCTAAGATAAGGAGATATGACAAGTCCAAACAGAAATAAGCTTGGCTTATTTCACAGGGCAAATACAAGGCCAATGTGGCTGGAGTGTATTTGAGATGAGAGACGAAGTTGGTGCCCTGGGTAGACTGCGTTTTTCAGTCGCTCCGTTGTGTCCGACTGTTTGTGATCCCGTGGACTGCAGCACACCAGGCTTCCCTGTCCTTCACCATTTCCTGGAGCTTGCTCAAAGTCCTGTCCATTGAATCAGTGATACCATCCAACCATCTCATTCTCTGTCGTCCCCTTCTCCTCCTGCCTTCAATCTTTCCCAGCAACAGGGTCTTGAGCTGAGAGGAAAAGAGTCTTGTAGATCAGTGTTCCAGCTACCAACTGCTGCACAACATAGAATAACAACAATCATGAATTTACTCATGAACCTAGGGGTGCTTCAGGTCAGCTAAGTGACTTTTGCTACAGGTCTCGTGTAGCAATCAGGTGATGGGTGGGACTGGAGTCATCTCAAAGATTCCTCATCCCCCTATTTAGAGCCTGGGCTACTTAGACAAATAGCTAAAGGATAGAACATTTCTAGTTTCTTGGTTCTCTCTCTCTCTCTCGACTTAGGGTAGCCCAATTTTTTATATGGTGGCTAAAGGTTTTCAGAGCAGAAACTGGCAAAAGCTTCAGGGTATTTCCAAACCTAGCCTTGAAGTCACACAATGTCACTCCCATCACATTTGGTTTGTCAAGGTGGTCACAAAGATTCACCTACGTCCAAGGGGAAGGAACAAAAATTCAACTTCTTATTAGAAGAGCATCAGATAATATCTGGATATGTTTTAAAGCTGGAATTCCCAGGTGGCGCTAGTGGTGAAGAACATGCCTGCCAATGCCCGAGACATAAAAGACACAGGTCCAGTTCCTGGGTCGGGAAGGTCTCCTAGAGGAGGACATGGCAACCCACTCCAGTATTTTTACCTGGAGAATCCCATGGACAGAGGAGCCTGTGGGCTACGGTTCATAGGGTTGCACAGAGTGGGGACACAACTGAAGCAACTTAGCATGCACGCATGTTTTAAAACTATCATACTCATGGCAAAGATTTTGGGTCAGATTTTTACAAGAGGAAGTCATTGGTGGGTTTTTAACAAGGGAATGATACTAAATGATTTCAATTTTAAAAGGTCAGTCTGTCAGGATTACTAAGATGCAAAATCAACAGGCAAGCATCAGTTGCGTTATTACATAACAGCAAAAACAATTAGCAAATGAAGTGTTTAAAATGATACCATTTACAAGAGTTTTTTAAAAATACCAACTACCTAGAAATAAATCCAACAAAAATACTTGTAAGACTTTTATGCAGAAAACTACAAACCTCTGTTGAGAGAACCTAGAGACTGAATAAATGGATTTACTATTTTCCGGGATTGTATGACCAATTATTATAAAGATGTCAGTTTTTCTTAAATTGGTCCATAGTTTCTGTGCATTACCAGTCAAAATATCCACAGCTTTTTTCTGTAGAGCTTGACAAGCTAATTCTAACAATGTATATGGAAATGTGAAGGATCAATAATAGTAAGCCACTCTTGAAGAAGGAGGAAGAAGAAAAGCAGAAGAGGGATTTTCTATCCTTGATATAAGACTTATCATAAAGCCAGTGTCATCTACCATCAAGGCAGTGTGATATTGCCATGAAGAACACACAGAAAAATAAATAGACCAACATAATAGAACAACCCAGAAATAGACTCATGCACATATGGACACTTGATTTATGTCAAAGATAGCATTATAAAAGAAGGAAAGGATGGTCTTTCAGTAGATGGAGTTGGAGTAATTATGTATCCACATGGAAAGAAAGAAGGAAAGAAGGGAGGGGGAGGTATATAGTCTGCAGAAATGCTTGCGCATATGCACTGGGAGACATGTACAAGAATGTTTGTAGCGGCATTATTCATAATATCCTAATTTAGAGACAACCCAAAGATTCAGCAGTAGAATGGGTAAATAAAATGTGATATATTCATAAAACAGAGTATTTTATAGCAACAAAAATGAATAAACTGCAGCCTCATACAGACTAGATGAATCTTAAATTGAAAACATAATATTGAATGAAAGAAGCCAGACACAGAATACATGTGATTTCATTTCCCAAAAATTCAAAACTGGGGAAAACTTTTAGTAAGCATAACCATGGACAGAGGAGCCTGGTGGGCTAAGTCCATGGGTTGCAAAGAGTCAGACACGACTGAGTGACTAACACTTTCACTTTTTTCAATTATTCGATAAAACTGTAAAGAAGGGCAAGCTTGCATAGTGGTTATTTTTATGAGGAAGATAGAGTTTAACATTGGGAAGGGGTTGTAGGGCAGGGCTTCTAGAGTGCTGGCTATATTTTATTTTTACTGTCTTGGGTGTGGTCATATCAGTTCAGTTCAGTCGCTCAGTCATGTCCGACTCTTTGCAACACCATGAATCGCAGAACGTCAGGCCTTCCTGTCCATCACCAACTCCCGAAGTTCACTCAAATTCATGTCCATTGAGTCGGTGATGCCATCCAGCCATCTCATCCTCTGTCGTCCCCTTCTCCTTTTGCCCCTAATCCCTCCCAGCATCAGGCGTATCTGTTTTAAAAAAATTCATTTAGTAGTTGTGATGCGTGCTTTATGTACATTGTATTTCACAAGAAAAAAAATTTAAAATACCAAGTTCACTCTGGCTACTGTGTAAGCATGCAAGGTATGTAAGCAGGAAGTCCAATTGTCTAGGAATGACAAGATAGAGGTTTGGATGAGGGTTGAGAAGTAGTCAGATATAGGAAATAGTTTAGAATTAGAGGTAACAGGACTTGATGTGGAATATGAAGGGCAAAAAATACAGCAACAAACACACTCAGTCATAAAACACAGTGAGAGTATGCAACAGAATTAACTAAGCTTCTGAAACAGAAAACGTTAACGTGAAGTGCTAAGCTGTGTGAATGGGTATCAGATGGAGGACTTCTGTCTGACACATCAGGGAAGGCTTCATAGAAAAGCTGGGAAGGGATTTCCCTGGTGGTCCAGTGGCTAAGACTCTGAGCTCCAAAGGTAGCGGTCCGGGTTTCATCCCTGGTCAGGGAACTAGATCCCGCATGCCACACCTGAGAGTTCATATGCTGCAGCTAAGACCCAGCATGGACAAATAATTAAAAATAAATAAGTATTTTTAAAAGCTGGGAAAACAGTTGACACAGATTATGGAGGAAATGGATGAGGGGTGATACAGTTAAAGGAGATGAGTGGATCGCTTCCTTTTGAACTGTGGTATTGGAGAAGACTCTTGAGAGTCCCTTGGACTGTAAGGAGATCCAACCAGTCCATTCTGAAGGAGATCAGTCCTGGGATTTCTTTGGAAGGAATGATGCTAAAGCTGAAACTCCAGTACTTTGGCCACCTCATGCGAAGAGTTGACTCATTAGAAAAGACTCTGATGCTGGGAGGGATTGGGGGCAGGAGGAGAAGGGGATGACAGAGGATGAGATGGCTGGCTGGCATCACCGACTCGATGGATGTGAGTCTGAGTGAACTCCGGGAGCTGATGATGGACAGGGAGGCCTGGCATGCTGCGATTCATGGGGTCATAAAGAGTCGGACGACTGAGTGACTGAACTGAACTACAGGCAGAAGCTTTGTATTGTCCTGTACTCTTTTGCACATTATTTTATTTTTGAGGCATTTCATGCATTCTCTCTCAAATAAGTTTTTATCTACTTATGACTACCATCTAGATCCACAATAAAAGGTGTTAGCAAATTACTTCAAATGCAGCAGCCATTCCACAAGTCCTGGTTGAACCATGAAGTCTTGAACAAGTATATCACACAACTCCTGGAAGCCAATACTGCAGTCACATGATACTGGTGGCCTAGATGGCAGTGCTTCTATGCTATAGAATGGAATACGTACTACTAGCTTTTACATTATTGGCTTCATTTTACCTTCAAGATGTTACTGGAAGTTTTATTTTTGATACAAGCTTTTCTCATTGGATAGACTGATGGATGTGGGAATAAAGGGGGGGATATATAGAAATAATGTCTAAAACAGAAGTTAGTGGGAAGGGAGACTTCTCAGTCAACCCACTTTATCTAGAAAGGTTTCCTGCATGAGTCAGAGTGATTTGAGGATCATCCAGAATTAACAATAGAAGGAGGCAACTTTTTTTTCAGGCTTGTGGAAAAATAAGAGGGGAGAAGCAATGATTTTAAAACTGTGGTGTTTCTGATTTCATGTATGATTTTAGGCACATCTGTTTCACCAGGGCTTCCTTGGTGGCTCAGCTGGTGAAGAATCCGCCTGCAATGAGGGAGACCTGGGTTTGATCCCTAGGTTGGGAAGATCCCCTGGAGAAGGGAACAGCTACCCACTCCAGAATACTGGCCTAGAGATTTCCATGGACTGTATAGTCCATGGGGTCGCAAAGAATCGGGCATGACTGAGCGAATTTCACTCACTCTTTTTCATACACACTATATACCTTGACATTAAAAAAAATTAGTTGGCCTAAATGAGAGTGAGTTTTGCTTTTATAGGTGTCTAAGATTCCATTAGAGCCCATGAGAGAGTTGGAAATGAGAACACTGAAAACCAGAAGTACAGAGAAAGTGAAGGGGGAAGATTAGATTAACTAGAGTACAAGCAAAGTGATGTGATAGCTAGTGCTCACACATGCTTGTGAGAACCAGGAACCACTGGAAGAGTTTTATCTATATTAATGCATTTACTTTCATGACAATGCTGTGAGGTCATCCTCATTTCACAGCTGAAGATACCACGACACTGAAAGTTTGGGTAAATAAGTTGGTTGAGGTTACAGAACTGGAATTTGAAGCCAGGCTTTCTGAGTCTAGAATTCATACTGTGGTGCTAGACTATATATATATATATATAAAGATGTGAAAGATTTATTGCTTTGAATTTTTTAATTGGAGGATAATTGCTTTACAACATTGTGTTGGTTTCTGTCCTATAACAGGAATCAGCCAGAAGTATACATACTTCCCCTCCCTCTTGAGCCTCCCTCCCACCCACCCCAGTTTTGAATTTTTATTGGAAGACAGTTGATTCCAATAGTTTATTGGAAGATAGTTAAAACTAACACTGTTAGTTTCAGGTGTAGAGCAAAGGAAATTGGTTATATATCTACTTAGACTATAACTTTTTCTTAGAAAAAAAGGAAGAGATAGCATGAATGTTGGAATTTCTTTGTTTCTTCATATTCCTATCTTATAAAGTACGGCGACATTTTAAAATGGCATNTTATTGGAAGACAGTTGATTCCAATAGTTTATTGGAAGATAGTTAAAACTAACACTGTTAGTTTCAGGTGTAGAGCAAAGGAAATTGGTTATATATCTACTTAGACTATAACTTTTTCTTAGAAAAAAAGGAAGAGATAGCATGAATGTTGGAATTTCTTTGTTTCTTCATATTCCTATCTTATAAAGTACGGCGACATTTTAAAATGGCATACAGAGACAACTATCTCCTCTCCTTTGTCCCTGGTGCTTATTCCTTTGGCTTTCCAATGACAACTATGTCATTCTCTGGGGTGATTCTGAGTTTATTTTTTGGCTGTACTCGGTCTTCCTTGCTGTACTAGCTTTTCTCTAGTTGCCAGGAGCCCAGCAGGTCTAGCTGGCCGTGTGTGGCCTTCTCATTCCGGTGGCTTCTCTTGTGGCGCACAGGTTCTAGAGGCCCTGGCTTCAGTACGGTGGCATGATGGCCTAGCTGCTCCACAGCATGTGGGATCGTCCCCCATCAGGGACTGAACCCACGTCTCCTGCATTGGCAGGTGGATTCTTTACCACTGAGCCACAAAGGAAGCCCTGATTTTGAGTTTAAAATGCAGCTGACCTCAGCTTTTTTTTTTTTTAAACCTAAGATATATTTGCCATTAAATGAAAAAAAAATTTCATAGCTTATTTATATTTGAAAAACAACAACAACAAACAGCTGGGGGCTTCAAGTTTAGCATCCAAGATTAGATGTTTGGCTTTGAAGAGTATTGAAATAGCTTACAGCGATGTATTGGACTTGGGGTGTTTAACGTTCATTAAACTGCAGCACTTTATGGAAAGATTACCACTAACTACTGGAGGTCACAAGAGCCGTCGTAACTGACAGTCTTTTTTTCGTCGCCTTACACTGGAAAGTATGAAAACTGTGGGGAAAACGATGTAACTTCCCAATTAGGGAGGACGGAGAACGGTATGGGAAAGTAACTTGTCTGCTGAGGCTGGGAGTTCATACTCATTTAAGCTGTAGACAGATCGTGCAAGCGCAATAAAGACGTCTAACTGTTCTACAAACCATCACCCCCATCCAAACTGGAAAACAGATCAGAACTGGAATAGGAGTTGCTCTTCAAATACTGCGCTCGGGAGTCTCGAAAAGCTACAGAGCACAAACCAAGCCTGGTTCCCAGATGCTTTTTAGTCTTCCCCAGGAATGCTCTCCCTGCAGCCTCGGCGCCTTCCTGGCTGAGCCCGGCGCGGGGCTCCCCAGCCGCCGCCCGGGACGTCAACCCCTGCACCCCGAGGCCAGTTCCGAAGAGGGGAGCGGCAGAACCGAGGGAGGAGAGCGAGCGAGCGAAATGGTCAAGTCCTCCTTAACTCCGGGCCCCCTCGCGGGCCTCACCCCTCCTCCCGGGGGCTGAGATTGGAAAGGAAGTGGGAAGGTTTCAATCCGTCCCTCACACCGGCGCCCTCATGCCCCAACCCTGCTCCTCCGTCGGGGCTCCGGTGAGCCTCAGTCCCGCCCCTCGCCCCGGGAGAGGAGCGCGCGCCGCGGCCGGGTGCGCGGAGAGAGACCAGGCGGGGCGGGCGGCGTCCCCGCGGCCGCCGGGGCCCGCAGCCGCCCGCCCGCCAGCAAGCCAGGCCCGAGGGCAGCCCCGGAGTCCGGGGCGGCCGGATGTGAGGGCGCGTCACTTCCGGGCGGTGCAGCGGCGGCCGCTTGGAAGATGGCTGCGCCCTGTGGCTCGGAGCTGCCCGCCAACTCGCCGCTAAAAATCCCGAAGATGGAGGTGCTCTCCCCGGCTTCTCCTGGTGGCCTGAGCGACGGAAACCCATCGCTGTCCGACCCTTCTACGCCTCGGGGTGCCTCCCCGCTCGGGCCGGGCAGTGCGGCGGGCTCGGGGGCAGCGGCGTCCGGGGGTCTCGGGCTGGGGCTGGGGGGCCGCAGCGCCGCCTCGTCCTCGGTCTCCTTCTCCCCTGGTGGCGGCGGTGGTGGCGGGGCTGCGGCAGCCGCCGCCGCCGCCTGCCGGGGCATGTCGTGGACGCCGGCAGAGACGAACGCGCTCATCGCAGTGTGGGGCAACGAGCGGCTGGTGGAGGCACGGTACCAGCAGCTGGAGGGAGCCGGCACGGTGTTCGGCAGCAAGGCCCCCGGGCCGGCCATGTACGAGCGCGTGTCCCGGGCCCTGGCCGAGCTGGGCTACGAGCGGACCCCGTCCCAGTGCCGGGAGCGCATCAAGGTAACCGGCCGCCCGGCCTGGGGCAGCAAACCAGAGGCAGAGAGAAGGCGGGGAAGCGGGCCTCGGGGGCGGGGGCCGGTCTGAGCGCAGGGCTCCCCTCCGGGGCCCGGTGAGCCATTCGCATCTCCTCCGCCTTTTTTCTCCTCTCCCTGGGAAGGGGGGGCTTTTTTTTCCAGATGGCCGCCAGCCCGTAGGTTTTCTGAGTTTGAAGTTGGGCGTGCCTGCCGCCGCCCCTCTTTCTTGCCAATCGAGGATGTTCTTGCGCTCTGAAGTTGGTAGTTCTCATTGTGCTCCCGGCGGCGGTCCGGTGCAGCCGGCGCCTCTCGCCCCCACCGCCGGGGCCCCTCGCTTTGTTCCAGGCCGGGGGGCTCCCAGGCAGAGGCTTACCGGCCGGGGCGGGATGGAGCAGGGATAGAAGCGGGGGAGGAGGGGGAGGTGCTGAGCTCCCCCACCTCATCCCCTAGTTCAGGAATTTTCAAGTGAGTGGCGGGGCAGAGCCGTACGAAAGGCGCCTTCAGACGATGGCCTTTGTGTCAGTTGTCTTGCTTCTGCCTTGAGCTTCTAACTCGAAGGGCGATCAAGAGTTGAGATGCTTTGGAGAATTGAGAAGCCTCGGTTGTAGCCAGATACTGTATTGCTTGGAGTTAGGGCACAGTTGAAGTTAGCCTGGCTGATAGTTGGTCCGAAATTTGAGTGCGATGTCTCCAGAGTTAGGTTGGCTTGAGGCCCTGCAGTGTTTCTGACGAAGCTCCTTCTTGAAAGCCTGTGTTCCCCTGCTTTAGCTGTTGTGCCGGATGTGGTGACAAGAGAAGCTCTCACTGTGCGTCTGGCCATCCTTGTGTACCTGAAGGTTCAGTACAGAGGCTTAATTTGGGCTAGAAATTTACTTCCAGTCGGGTTACTGCTTTCTGTTCCTGCTGACTTAATCTGGGAGTTCAGATTTGTAGTATTGGCAGATACGGAGTTGTTTTTTAGGTAAGTTGGTTGGTGTCCTCCTTGCAGGGTCTGCTAAAAGATTCTGGTAGAAGACTTTCCCCCTAGTTCACGGAACTACTACTTGTTCAGAGTTATAGTATCAGTGTGCTTCGTTTCTGGCAGGGCTGACACTTTTTTGGAACTCCATGGCGGAGTAAAAACCCAATAGAAACTGTCATAGTCACACTGGAGAAGGATATGACTCCAAAAATCCGGAGATCTTATCTCAGGTGTTCATTTGAGGACATTGTCGCTTAGAAAATTTGGTCCAGAAACCAAGATATTTCAAACCTACTATTTTTAGAGAATCTGACACCCATTTCTCAATAGAAAATTAGATTGGTTTACCTGATAATATGTTATCTTTGGGTCCCCCTCCCTCTCAGTTTTAAACAAGGATGTCATGAAAGTAATAGTTTATAGATAGGATAAATAGTAGCGAATAGTAGCCACTGTTCTCTGAATCTTGCTACTTGTTCTATTCAAGGTTGTTAAGGTTAACTGGGGAGTTTTTGCATTGTGCTGTTTAGCCTCTATCCATGAACTTTTTTGAGTTTAGCAGTACCCTTTAGGCTTTTGTAATTGTTTTAGCTTCATCGATTTTTTTTTTTGTCCATAGAAATGTCCCAATTAGGACAAAGAGTGTTATCCAAAGCTGCTTGTGAATCTCACTGATTATAAAATTGTTTCTCAAAAAGCCAGGAAATCTCTAGTTGGGTTGCATCTTTGTCCAGTTATGAGAAGCATAACCTTAAGCAAAGAAAGGAAACTGGGCTTCTCTGAAGAATTTTCAAAAGAGGATCATTTTCTCTGTCTCCAAGCAGATAAGATCAGATTGACCTCAAGTTCTTAGAATATTTGGAGACTGTGTGGATGTTGATGTACTCTAATCCACAGTAGCAGTTGGTGAGGCGACCATATCACTGTTTTTTGTTTTCTTTTTTACGTAAACAATTCCTTAAATGTGATTTCAACCAAGGAACCAGACTTCTTCATTAACATCATTGGTCTTTCCTATCGGAATTATAAGCTTCATAAAGACGAGTTCTGATCTTTTATCCCAACAGTATTTCCAGTACCTAGGACATAAGTAGGCACTGGATACATATTTATTAAATTCACCAAATAAACAAAGCCTTGAAGGAGAATGTTGGAAAGTATAGAAATCTAGAGCAGTGTCCAGATTTTAACTCCAAAACATAGACTTTGAAACCCAATTTGACAAGTACTTCCTTAAAAACTAAACTCTGTCCCTCTTGGAGACTTAAGATGAATGTAATCTTAAACATAGATGTGGTCACTGAAATCATAGCCTTACACAGTTATGAGGTGGATGTCCAGGAACTCCAATTATGTTTATGAAAATCAAAAGGCAACCTTAGGAAATTCCCAGAGAATCACCGCAAACCCCTGAAACAAATCTTTCAATCCCAGTTTCAGAAATGCCGATTTAGAACAAGTAATTCAGAAATCTCTTTCATTTGATTCTGTTAATGAGAACTACTAAAAGAAATTAAACAGTCCTTTTTGCTTTGGAATTTGCTAAATAGAAACAAAGTAGTGCAGTGAGATATGGACGTGGAGGTGTATCTTATCCAGAATAATGCAGCTCATTTAAGTGTGAGCTCATGTCAGAGGCTCCTGGGGGAAGGAGCACCGTGTGCATCAGTTACATTTCTGGTCCAATGTATTTATTTAAATATCTATTAAGATTCAGCTATGAAGTAAATAATTTCTTCTGAGTTTGAAAGGAAGGACGATATATAGTAACTTCAGTTTTTCCCTGAAACTTTCCCTGAATCCTAGTTTCAATATATTGAGGTAACAACCTGGTCATACGATGACTCTTGCTACCAAAGTACTATTTTTAAATACTGTCCAAGCGAATATGTGTATTTCTAAGTGCACAGGATTTTAACTTAAAGTCAGATATAAACTTTTTTTTTTTAATTGCTGCAAAGTCTGACATGTCCTGTTACTGGCATTTGTTCAGTTTTTTAGATAAAATGGATGTGTTTGACACTGCCTTGCTACACGTGTTTGGTATTGTTTGGTATCTGAAGTTTTGTTGCTTTCTGTTTGTTTGCCAGGAGAAAATGAATCTGCTAACAATTCCAGCCTAATTTTGGAGTCAGATAAATACATGGGTGATTTACTATCCTTTCCTATAAGGCTTGTCATATCTCCATTTTCTAAATGCTTGAGTGTTTACTGTCTGCTTGGTGTTAGGGTGAAAAGAACTGTAGTAGAGAGTCCAAGAGCTTACAGTGTAATTAACATTTGTATACCCACACCTAAGAGTTAAAAAGCTGTACCAGACAGCACAGGGGATGGTATGTAGTGTAGTACTTAGTATCGAATGACAAAGGCAACCATAAGTGTGATGACTGACTTCAAAGGAGGAAGAGAGTTCAGCACAGCTCATACTATAGTAGTGGAGAGACCTATCTAGACTTGGAATTCGGAGCCAGATGCCAGATTCACACAAGTCAGTTAATCCGATGCCCTGCAAAACTCATTCTCAAGTCCCATATTTTCGGGTGTTCTCCGAAAATTTGACTCTTGAGAGTTGGCTTTTTGTCTCTCAAACAGATGCTTTACTCTGGCTCTGCCTGAAGATGAAATGCAGGGTGATCATATGACCTAAAGAACTTGTCTTTGCTCGGTCAATGCTGATTGTTTATCAGATAAACTTATAAGTGGTGGGGAGTCTTCTGCCTAACAAGCAAGACGATTAACTTTTTAGGGACATTGTCTTGATCTATATTCATCAGTAATTCATAGTAATCTTTGGAAGAAATATTGTACTTTAGCAGACAAATCAGTGTGGTATATTTGATCTTTCATTGTAACTATCAAGACTTGTCATTATCTGTCCTGTGAGAACAAATAGGACAAAGATAACTCGGAGCCCACAAATACTGTTGTCCCTGTATGAACATTTTAAGACTCTGCCTATCTCTAAGGACTTTTGTGATGTTAGCACACTAGACTTTCTGCATTATCGTTGAAAGATTTTTCAGAGATATGGTCTGCCACTCAAAAGTGTTCATACGAAAGATTTAGTCAGGTTTATCTGCTTCCATTTCTTTCGTTCCCAAGCCATTGCTGCCAGAAAACTTACATGTTCCAGTTTTTTTTTCTGCTTTTAAATCTGATGGAGATTTGATATATATACTGAAAGAAGAGACTCCCAGCCATACAAACGTATATTTAGGCTTTTGGTTTTGGAGGTAGGACTCTAGTAAGCACACTTTAAAACTGTGCGTGAATAGGCACGTCAGTTTATTTCCTGGCATTTTGGGAAATCTACTGGAAAGTGGAGTGAAATATTCTGGATCCTTCATGAAGAGGATATGTAAAAAAAGGAAAAAAAAAAAGAGAGGAAACCCAAGTATAAAGCAGTGCTGTTCAATAAAACTTTCTGTAATGATGGAAGTATTCTGTATCTGCTATAGTTCCGGGCAAAAGCCACTAGCCAAAGGCTGTTAAGCTTTTGAATGTGATTAGTGTGCTTGAGGAACTGAATTTTTAATTATGTTTCATTTTAGTTAATTACATTTTAAATTATAAATAGCAATATGTAGCTAGTGGCTACCATAGTGAACAGTATAGTTAAACAGTTATTCGGAATATTAAAGACGGCTTTATTCTATGCAAGGATTGTCTTGGCTACACCCTCAGACCTCCGAGGGGGCGGGAGTCGCGCTGGAAGTTCTTTCTTCGTGCCCTCCCTGTTGCTTTACCCCTGAGTAGGAGGAACCTTGACAAGTCAAGAGATATGGTTCGCCATTATAGGAGGAGGAGCTTTTCCTGTAAGGAATAAAGTATTATAATCTCAGTTGACCAGGGCAAAACATCTACACCGTCTAGCAGACTGTGCAATAGCTGCTGGCCACGGGCAGTAATTGAACACTTGAAAAGTGGCCAGTGAGACTATGCCACTGGATTTTTAATGTCAATTTTAATTCATTTATATTTCACTGATACAACATTGTAAAGCAACTATAATCCAATAAAAATTAACTTAAAAAATAAGTTAATTTAATGGCTATTATATTGACCAGAACAGCTTTGGAATTATAGTGTTCAGTCTTTTTTTGCTGTGTACTCCCAAAAGAGTTTTGAAATCCATGCGCTCTCTTGAATGTTTGAAAGCTGACATTAATATTTTTTCATCATATGTTTTAAAATTTAAGGGACATTAAGAGGATATAGGACATATTAAATCTAGCATGAGTAAGATGAGATTGATGTAAAACTTACTGAATAATGTGCTCTGAATCTGAAAGAGTCACCCCAAATTCTTATCTATAGGTTTTGTCAAATATATCAATGTTGATGATCCCACAATATTCCACTTACACTTAAACAATATAATTAACCTATATTCCTTTGACTATTCTAAATTCAGCGCCAAGCTTCATGATGCCTAAAAAATATATACAAGACTGAGAATGACAGGAGTCCCTAAGGTTTAAGGTGCCTTGATCAATCATTAAAGAAGGCATATAGGCACTACAGTTAAAGACCCCTAATTTAGAACTTTGAGCATCTTTTCTGTTTCTTTCTTGGCTGATATAGAGCTCCCAGGCCCTTGGAATTCCACTGCCCGGAGGAGCCACGAAAGATTGGAACTTAACTCTTGGCTAAAGGCCAGGCATCTGGGAGGACTTGGAAATCTTACCCATTCCCTTTCATTACGCTCATCTGACAGATGCATCACAGGATTTCTTTAAATACTAAGGTCTGAAATAAGGACTTTTTTTTTCTCCATTATTCATCAACAGATACGTGAAGGCTTTCTGTGGGAGGCCCTTGACGTACAGCAGTGTATCATTTACCGTCAAAGAGTCTCCTTTCCAGGGAAGCAGGAGTCAGGATACTAGAGCACCAGTTCCAGTATTGTGAGCATAGTCTCTGGATTGTGTGGACATTAAATAGCTCCTGGTGCTATAGCCTGTTTAAAAAGTCATGCCTTTCAGTTGAAGAACCATTTGCTGTAGTGTGTGAAGGTATGCCCTAGACACCACGTGGAACTGGTGGGGGATGTCATCCAGGACCAGGTCAAAGGGTAGAGTCACTGGTTTTGGGACAACAGCAGATGTACCAGTTCTAGAAATTTATGTTTCCATAAGTAACTTTTTTTATAGTTTGAATTGCAGTTATATCAATTATATATCTCATTCCTCAATTTATATACTAGAAAGAAAACCAAAGCCATGCATCTTTTTGAACATACAAGAAGAAATGTATTTTACCCTGTGGCCTAGTACTCACATGACATACATATGTATGCATAAATAGGTGATGGTATATGTGTAACCAAAGCACATTTCACAAAATAGTAATGATTATATTGCATTTACAGTGGGTCATGCACTGTTCTAAGTGCTTTACAGATACTAACTTAATTAACTCACATAGTGACGCTATG
>SJXQ01011889.1:443304-470670 GCA_006408695.1 Aepyceros melampus
AGTCCATCTGTCCCTCATCTTTCCTGTACCCCAGCCACATTCTCATTTGTCTCCAAAAATTCCCTCACCTAAAAGAGGTGCAAAAAAACACCTGGGAGGATGGGGGTGACCATATCCACTGGTACTGGGTAGCAGGCTTACTCCTTGGGGACTGGCAGCTCAGGGTCACATTGGACCCCATGTGGGCCACACCACAGAGATGGCAGGATGGAGGAGCTGGAGGGACTAGGGGAGGGGAGACAGGTTAAATACATCCAGGGGACCAACAGCTCACAGAACAGAGGTAGGGCCTGGAGTCTTTCTCCTGCAGGTCCCGCAGCCGTAGTGACACGTTCCGGGAGGGCATGGGGTGGACCAGGGATGTTCTAGGTTTGTTGACATGACCTCACTGAGGTTCGCCAACACCTAGTGGGGGCAGCAACGCCTCCCCATCCCCACGTGCCTGCTCTGTGCCCAGGGCTCGGCTCGTCCCCCTCCCCCAAACTGGGGTTCCTCAAATACCCCTTACCTGCACTGTCCCCTCTAACCTATAGTGGCTCTCCATCCACCCTTGTCTCCCTAGTCACCCTCTCACTGCTCCAGATCCTCTGCACCAGAACAGGTCCTGTTCCCCTGGATGGTTATCCCTTCATCTCCCATGTGGGGTGTTGAGAAAGCTGCCCACAACTCATTGAAATTGATTACCAACCTGCTAATGGGCCAGAACCTGCATGTAGATAGAAGAGGAATCGAAGAGAACGAGGTGACATTTAGTTCTTTCAGTCATTGTGCTACTTCAGATGCAAGGCATCAAAACTCCAGAAACTTATTCATTTGGGACAGGTCATGTCCCAGATATTCTCATGAAATGTTTTATCCTTTGTAGTTCTGGAGACTTAGAACCTATGGCTTGAGGGGAACGTGAAAGGAGGTAGGAAGTGGTAAGAAATCAGACTGGAGACAAACAAGAGGTCAGAGCATGGGCTAAGGAGTTTGGACTTTGTTCTAACTTACTAGAGTTTTCATGGTGGAAAACTTACTAGAGTGGCATGGTTCCTCTCAGGTTCTCGAGTTGGCTGTCAGGTGGAAAATGAATTGGCAAGGCTAAGACTAAAAATACTAAGATTTTTTAGAGGCTCCTTGCAGAAGCCTATGCAGGAGGTGAAATAGTGGCAGTGAAAAGGGAGAGAACAGAACAGATTTCAGACATAATCAAAAGTAGTGGAGCTGTTTTGGAGAATCTGAAAATTTAGATTTGCTAGATCTTAAGCTGGCTACACAACTCACTGTGTTCTTCTCTACCAGTGTACACAGAGGATTGTAATTGGAGTCCTTAGAGGTCATCATAGTACTTCGTTGCTTAGGTTTTAAGCTATAAGTTAGTTCTTTTTTTTTTTTTTTTTTAAGCTGTGCTATGTGGCAGGGGGTCTTAGTTCTCCCTACAGGGGGAGCGCAGAGTCCTATAGGTAGCGCAGAGTCCTAATCACGGGATCACCAAGGAATTCCCTAGGTTTGGTTCTCAAACCCATTGGAAGTGTTAGTCATTCAGTCATATCTGACTCTTTTGTGAGTCAGTGGGCTGTAGCCTGCCACGCTCCTCTGTCTACAGGATTCTCTAGGCAAGACTGTTGGACTGGGTTGTCATTTCCTTCTTCAGGGGATCTTCTGACCCAGGGATTGAACTCAGGTCTCCTGCATTGCAGGCAGATTCATTACTGTCTGAGACACTAGGGGAGCCCAGAACCCAATGAGATCCAGCTAAATAAAACACTGCTTTAGGGCAGTCCTGTCTGTGTTATACAGACTCCCTTGGGTTCTGATCCGCTCCCCAGGCTTCTTAAGTGATGGTCTGCCTTCTTTTTTCCTAACATTACCAGAGGGCAAGAACTAAAATCAGATCTAAAATTTCAATGTAAATTTTCATGCATTCTCTCAGAAGTATGCTCATGTCACTAGGATGAGGTAGAATAGCAGCCCCCCACACACACACCCCGACACACACATACACTTTGGATGGTTGTATCTATGTAGTGTTTGCAAATATTTTTTTTTTTAAAGGGAGAAAAAACTTCTTGAGTTTCAAAAACGAATAGCAGTACCATTTTTTAGATAGTCGATTGTTAGGATTGCCCATTGATTATTAGGTACTGTGTAATTTTATTTCTGTTGTGGGGTTTATGCAGTGTGTTCTGCCTGCTATTTACCATTGCAAAAACTTCCTTCAGTGTTGAAAATGAATACTCAATGAATCTGTGCCTCCTATTGCTGCATATGTTACAGATTATCTGGGGTTTGTAATCTATGTGGAGTTTTCCCCGTTATTGTTCTGAAGAATTGAAAAATGTCTGCATACTGGAATAAGGTGTGTATTTAAATCTGTGTAATTCTTAACTTATCTGTAGTTGAGAGAGTCCATTAGAGCCTTGGCACTAATCAAATGAGTGTTACTTTGTCACTTAGTGGGTGGAGTGTGATGTTATTTCCTAATAGAATACAGACCTGTGTTTATTCTCAGACATTTTAGGAATAACAGCCATTATCTTATTTTTATATATGTGTTCTTGGCTGTATTCATAAATTACATTTCTTGAGCTAAATAATAACTTCATTCATTATAAAGTGATGAAATAGAATGGAAGTTATTTACCTAGATTTGTTTTCTAGTAGCATTTTCTCAGCCTGTGTAAGATGCTTTGTTGTAACAGCCTGAATTTTTGAAACTCACAATGTTGTTTCTCTACTATCTACCTTCAGATTAGTACATTTATCCAAATAAGTCAATTATGTTTGTACTTGATATTAATAAAACCAGAATAAAGTTCATATGTACCAAAACCTGCTCTTATCATTATTATTTAAAATTTACAAATCTTTTCTCTAAATGGATAGAGCTGCTTAATGATTTAGAAAAAGGAGTGTGATAGGCCAGAAAGTACCTTGATCTTATAACTCTCAACTGCCACATACAATCTTAAGGAGTTTTCGTCATTCACTCATCCCTTTAGCAAAAATATATTGAGCTGCTTCTGTCCCAAATATTTGGTTAAGGTTCTAAGAATATATCAAAGAATAAAACTGGGGGGAAAAAAAAAAACAAACCCGCTTGCCTTCAAAGAGGTTATATTCCAGTAGAAAACAATATGAATATTTTAAATATGTTAATTCAAAACTATTAACACAATCAGAAAACCCCTCAAATAAGATATTCCTTTATATTAGCCGTATTGACCTTAGAAGGTTTGAGCTCTCAACCTTCCATTATGCATAGGAAATAGAAATTCATTTGCTTTGGCTTTATTAAGAATGATTTACATGATTTTTATATTATGACTTCTTATTGTGATATGTCCAGTTGTCACTGAGTTTTGCCCCTCCAAGCAGCAAAATGCCATGCTGCTGGTATTCATGCTGTCATTAGATAATGAGCACATCTGTGCTGGTCCTGGTGGCACAGCCTTCAGCAGAAATAGATAATGTTCCTTCTGTCTTGTATAAATCAGGAAATATGGTTAATAGTTGGATTTGAGAAATCAGGGTTTTGCCAGTTTTAGAACAGTATAAAATAATTTTTGACGTAAGTTATATAAACCACATTAGAAAACTAAGAGGAAAAAGCAAGGGAAAGTGTTTAACTTCTTCACGATAGCATATCTACAAGCCCGTGAGATGTTATTTTTCAAGAAATGGTGGTGAAGCTTATTTTAATTCCAGTAAAATTTCCATTGGAGAAGGAAATGGCAGCCCACTCCAGTATTCTGGCCTGGAAAATCCCATGGACAGAGGAGCCTGGTGGGTTACAGTCCATGGGGTTGCAAAGAGTCGGGCATGACTGAGCACACAGGCAAAATTTCATGCACCAAAGAAGAAATGAGAAATCTATATGCTTTTTGTGTAATTTACAAATACTTTTCTCTAAATGGATAGAGCTGCTTAATGATTTAGAAAAAGGAGTGTGATAGGCCAGAAAGTACCTTGATCTTATAACTCTCAACTGCCACATACAATCTTAAGGAGTTTTCGTCATTCACTCATCCCTTTAGCAAAAATATATTGAGCTGCTTCTGTCCCAAATATTTGGTTAAGGTTCTAAGAATATATCAAAGAATAAAACTGGGGGGAAAAAAAAAGAAACCCGCTTGCCTTCAAAGAGGTTATATTCCAGTAGAAAACAATATGAATATTTTAAATATGTTAATTCAAAACTATTAACACAATCAGAAAACCCCTCAAATAAGATATTCCTTTATATTAGCCGTATTGACCTTAGAAGGTTTGAGCTCTCAACCTTCCATTATGCATAGGAAATAGAAATTCATTTGCTTTGGCTTTATTAAGAACGATTTACATGATTTTTATATTATGACTTCTTATTGTGATATGTCCAGTTGTCACTGAGTTTTGCCCCTCCAAGCAGCAAAATGCCATGCTGCTGGTATTCATGCTGTCATTAGATAATGAGCACATCTGTGCTGGTCCTGGTGGCACAGCCTTCAGCAGAAATAGATAATGTTCCTTCTGTCTTGTATAAATCAGGAAATATGGTTAATAGTTGGATTTGAGAAATCAGGGTTTTGCCAGTTTTAGAACAGTATAAAATAATTTTTGACGTAAGTTATATAAACCACATTAGAAAACTAAGAGGAAAAAGCAAGGGAAAGTGTTTAACTTCTTCACGATAGCATATCTACAAGCCCGTGAGATGTTATTTTTCAAGAAATGGTGGTGAAGCTTATTTTAATTCCAGTAAAATTTCCATTGGAGAAGGAAATGGCAGCCCACTCCAGTATTCTGGCCTGGAAAATCCCATGGACAGAGGAGCCTGGTGGGTTACAGTCCATGGGGTTGCAAAGAGTCGGGCATGACTGAGCACACAGGCAAAATTTCATGCACCAAAGAAGAAATGGAAATCTATATGCTTTTTGTGTTATTGAACTCTGCGAGAGTGTATATAGGTCATTCATGCTTCTTACTTGATTCATGCCTGCCTCCTGCTTCTTGCAAACAGGTTGCCCAGTGAGGCTAAGTCCTCACTCTGGGTGGGTAGCAAGGATTCCTTTTTTCTGCCTTGTTTATATGTCACTGTGTTAGTCACCATTTTCTTGCTCAGACTATTAACCTTTGAAAATGGCTAAATGATTGGCTTTTAGCCATAGAAGAATGAATATAAGTGAAAAGTTGAAGTTATGATGACACAGCCAGGTGTTGGTGAAACTTGAATAATGTGTGGGCAATAACATATTCATTTAACAATGTTACCTAATATGTAACAAACCTAAATCTAGGTATAAACTCCTTTTATTAATACTTAAAGATTTCACATGTTGTCAAACAAAACTTGATACAACACTTTAAGTACTAATAAAGAAGTGAGCATTCTTTTATATTGGGTGATGTTTAGCTGAAAGTTACTTGCTTTTCTAAACAAGGTTCTGACACTGATCGCTACAGTAAGGTTCTTCTGAGTTTGTTATTATCATGTGCTTAATGATAAAGCTTCACTGCTACTTTTTCTCTACTTGAACTAACCTTCACATAAGGCACCTTGGTTTCCAGGTGGTGTGACTATTCTTGTTGTAATAATAACAAATATTTAACATTTACTGAGTACAAGCTACTAAGCAAACAGTTTTAAATTCTCTACTTGAATTTTTTTTTTATTTAACACAAATCTATGATGGAGGTAATGGCAACACACTCCAGTATTCTTGCCTGGGAAATCCCAGGGACAGAGAAGCCTGTCGGGATATAGTCCATGGGGTCACAAAGAGTCGGACACAACTGAGCAACTTTCACTTCATGATGGAAAGACTGTTACCAGCTCCACCTTACAGATAGAGAAATTGAGATACAGAGCAATTAATTTTTCTAATGTCACAGAGCTAGCAGGTGGTGAAGCTAGACTAAGTGTGACTCTCCACTTTTAACACTTTATTGCCCCATTGTGAATTATCAGTCCACCTTTATTAAAATTTAACAGTTGAAACAGTATTTTGGCAACAATGAAATCATAAATTCATAAATGCCCGAAATGCCAAAATCACACAGCAACACACAGATGGACCTCATAGGGCTTGTATATGTTTCTTGTCATAGAAATGGAAACACAAATTTTAAAAATCCTTGCAGATAATTCATGGTGTCCTAAGATTATAAACATAATGAGAAACACTGATTTGAAAGTCCCAAGAATTTAAAACAAAGTGTTGAAACATAAAGAAGACTTTCATTGTAGACAGCTCATGCGGTCATTCATTCAGGCCTTTATGTGTGGGATGGTATTTATGGGACTACCAGCTCTTCTTAAATTAAGTTTGAGGTTAAAGAAGGAGAAACATTTACAGAGTGGAATGAACTTTTTGACAGTAAAAGTGGATAAGGATGTGGCTTATTGAAGGAGACTGCAGAGTGACCATTGCTTTATGCCTGCCCTTGTTCACCTAACGTGTGAATGACTGGGTGCTCTCCTCAGAGGTGAGGAGCATGAGATGGACTGTTTGGTAATGTGTGATATAAATATACAAAAAGGAGACTGCAGATGAAGAAAGCTCAAAATAGGCTCAAGAAGTGAGAAATCAAGAGAGTGCAGGGAGTATAGCAGTAACCCAGGTAAATGTTGTCACTTCAGCTAAGTATGAAAATGAGCTGTGAACTTCCCGGCAACTATGGCAAAAAGGTAAATACAGTGATTTTCTGTACTTTTCATTGTCTGCAGAAGAGAAGCACAAGCCCTCGTTCTGAAACCTAAGATGAATTTTCATCAAGGACACTCTGATAGCGGCCTTGGATAAGCTCTTACCTTTCTCTTCGTTCTCTTTTCTGTTAAATAGGGCAGCATGACGCATCTTCTGTGTATATGTAATACACTGCCCGGACCCCTCCCCCGGGGAGTGAGCCGCTGGCGCGTCCCTACCAGCTGCCTGAGTGGTGATGGCTTTAGGAGTCCTCCTAAGGAATCCTCCCAGGAATGTCTGGCTGTCCATGGCTAGGCTCCCTCTCCACTGGCAGCCTGGACTCAGTGACTGGTCAGTGCTGAAATTCAAATGTCCAGCCGCCTTGCCTTAAGGGAGCTCTAAAGTATCACTCATATTCCATGCTTCACTTTAGGATTAACCAAGACCTCTGCGGCAGCCGTGAGTTACTTCACCTCTCTCTTCCCCGTCCTGTGCTCACAAATGCTGTTCTGAAGAGCTCTCCCCTGTAAATGTCCTGCACAGCCTCCTCAGTGTCTCTTTCCTGGGACCCTCTCTTTTAGCATCATTGTAAAAATTAGAAATAATAAATGTAAACTGCTGACCCCAACTCTCAGCACATGGTAGAAACTGAGAAAATGTTGGTTATGGTTTCCTTTCATTGCATGGGACATTGAGCCACCTATGGAAAATGTCTGATTTTTGTAGAAGGTACAGACATTTTTTTTTTAAATGGTAATTCCTTTTAGCAGTCCTCATAAAGGTAAGAATAAAATATAAAAATGCTACCAACTGAGCTATAAAAAGTGTTACAGTAGATTTTCTGAGTTTGCAACAACTTTCTTAGTTCAGGTTGCTCAAAGACAGATGCACAAACTTAAAGCAGGCTTATTTTCAGGTTTTTCATAGAAAGTTTGTATGTCAAGATATGAAAATATATTATTTTCATGCATTTGGGACCTATAGCTTTATACCCTGTAAATGCAGAAAGAGAAAACCCTTTTGAAATAACTTAATATTTACCAGGTTTTAATAGTCAACTGAATCTTAACCTAATGCTTGTACCCAGGTATCTCTGGAGGATTTCTAATCTTACTGTTTAGGTGATTTTATCTCGATGTCCAAATTATTATTTTTTCACAACCAAATACCTAAAATTTGCTAATGGAAAAAAAAACTATTGTAAGTTATCTTTGCATCATAGATGGTAGTTTTCAGTAAGAAGATAACTACAAAATTGAGAATCACATGGTCACCCTATGAAACAGATCAAGTGGCCTTTTCAGAGGAGCCTGGTCTGCCTGAACATTGGTCTCATGAATCAAAGAAGGTACCTGTGTGTTTGGGAAGCAGGACACTGTTGTAAGGATGATTCTCTGAGGATGTTCGGAACACGTGTACACATGTGCGTGTGCCATGCTTAACTTTCAGACACTGTTGATTATGGAGCTGTCAGCGTTTAATGCAGGATGTTTGTATGAGAGAGGACTTTAAAGATGAATAACTCTCACCGCTATCCTAGAGAGATTTTAGATAATTCTCTTGAATGTGTTTTTCAGTTATCACATACTAATAAAAGCTACTATTTTAACATCATCCAAATACTACTTTTAGGTGGTGTCCTGGGATGTGAAGTACTGAGAAAAGATTCAACAGAGAGAGATGCTAATGTAGCAACGTCAGCGCTGATAGAGGAGGTCAGATGAAAATAACCTCTCCTCCAAGTCAGTGCTTTTTGAAACAACTGATTTTTTTTTCCCTTTCAAGTGGGGGGTAGGGTGGGGGAAATTCTAGATACATAGTGTTATCTGACTGGGTTTGATGACTGCCTGCCTGCTGCCTACATCTGAAATAATTAAGTAGTTCAGTAAACTCTAGTTTGTTTTTTTATTACTTGTCTCAAATAGAGAAACTCTTGAGGATTCCATATCTAGAAAGACTCTTGTATCCTAAAGAGGCCCTTAAACCTGACCATGCAGACTAGGTATGGTTTATCTAGTATTGTGGCCAAGATGAGGTTTTGTATGAGTATCCGTATGATTTATAGACAGTGTAGAGTTAAAAGCTTTATGGCCATATGAATTTAGTTCCTTGAGCAGTGGAAGATGTTTAATTTTGACAATTAGTATTGTCCTCCTCGAGGGCTTTTTTCTTCTTACTCGGAATGGGTAAGACCCTCAGCTGCTAGCATGGAGGAAGCTAGAAAGCTTAGAATACTCACTGAGAAAGCTTCCTGAATGATTTGTTCTATGCAAGAATTTCTCCCTCATAAAGACACACTTATCAGATATAGACACAGAAGGAGTCACTGATAGCCAGGTTTGGGATGGAGTGCAGCTGATAGAACTCTATCCTGGACAGTTCCCCACAAAGACAGGCAATAGAGAGGTAAGAGCTCTTGGTTTCTGGTGGTCATTCTTGGGTTTGGCCCTGTTAAAATCCAGGAAGCAATCAAGTCTTTTTTCCTTTTGTATCTTTAACTGAACTACTGTCAAAGAATATTCTTCACTATTTAATTTGTAAGGCATAAGAAATAATAAAATTTGGACAGGGTTTACAGAGCTCTGTTTGGCAGGCAATCCATCCTGCCCCACCACCCCCCATCCCCCCCAAAGAAAAGTGTAATAGGAATGGTAGATATTTTAAAATAGCCTTGCCCTCTGCAGTTAGTCCTCCTGTATTACAAAGAAAATTAATTTGCTCTGCTAATTATAGTGGTATCTGTGTTTTACACCTTTTGCCACTCCTGTTTTCAAAAGGTTTTAGGACTCCTACCTACCTTGGATTCATTGACTTTAATACATTTAATGCATTGTATGTTTATACAGTGAATTTCCCCATTTTCTTTGCTAAGAAGATTTTCACCTTCTTGCAAGTGATTTAATTCTTTAAAATTACCTTAATTTATTTAATAAACATATATTTGAACAATCCTTACATGACAGGCACTATTCCGGGCTCCAGGAAACAAGGAACAAGGCAGACAGCCTTTGCCCCTTTGAGTTTACAATCTAGCGAAATAGCTTTTTTAGGATACAGTGTGTCTTTAGTAATTTTTACATGCCAGATCCCTTCTGAAGGAACACTTGTCTTAGGGCCTTGGCTCCTTATTTGTTAAATGAAGAAATTGGACTAGATAATCTTGAGTTCTTTTCCATTCAAAACTTCTGTAATGTTTTGGAAGTTGGGACCTGGTGTTCTCTCAGAGCCTTGGGCAGCCCCACCCTCTCTCTGTCAATCATTATATTACAGGCGATTTTACAGAAGAGGCATTTGGCAAGAGTAGTGACAGGGATAGGTAACAGTATCAAGCGCTGCAAGAGTAGATGAGTTAAGGACAAAATTTGAGGACCATTGTTCTTAGTAATTAGAAAGGCATTGCTGACCATGATGGTTTCAGTGGAATAACAGATCAACTTTGATCCCATGGAGTTGAGGATTGAGTTCCTGTAGACATTGCCTATTCCTTGGAGTCTCTTTAGTCTTTAGGCTATTAAAGTGGGGAGATGTTAAGGCTTAGTTGTTGTCCTCTAAGGAAGGCAGTCAAGACTTAACATTCCTATACTTGTTTCTAGGTGTGTGTATTTCCCTGCTCTAAGTGGTTACCTTAGGTGATTTACCTAGAATCTCAGTTGAAAAGTTAATCAGATAATGAATGATCAAGTACTTTGTGATAGGGCTGGAACAGATAACATAACTTATGAATCATTTATTACTGTTTCATTGCCTTTACAGAAAAACATTTCTTTCCCAGTAGGTAGAAAAAAAGTGCTATATTTTTGTGACGAGTAAGTTGATACCTTTTACCTATAGAAATTGTGTGCTTTTACCTATAGAAATTGTTTCTTTCAAGAAATGGGAATTTTGCTAATTTACCTCTTAAAGAAAATAGTAAGGCTGCTTTATCTAAATGAGTAGGATTCTGAGGAAGCTGGAGAAATTGTATTTGAATTGGCCCCAGTCTTCAGCCTCTTGTAAAACGTAAAACACAGACTAAGTTTACCTTATTTTAGGATTTCTGACTAATATGTTATATATTATTTTGTGGAAGAAAAAACCCACGTGGCATAGAGCAGAGTTTCTTAACCCAAGGTTCTTATGGGAGCTCTTCACGGAGTCCATGTGCCCCTTGACATTGTATAGAACAGTTTTGTACAGGTGTTCTGAGGAGGGGACCCGAAAAAGCACCTCTGCTGTGGAAAGGAAAAGGGCATCTTGAGAATAAAGACTTCTCACTTGTCGGACCTTCTATAGTGCTAAGAGCCAGGCAGTGTGAAACAAGTGCTGTTGTGTTTTTCGGTTTTCTTTTGTTGGGGTTTTTGGTTGATTGCTTTGGTTTTAAATGGTTAGTTTGATTTGAAGGATTAGGTGACTGGCAAGTCAATCTGCCAAATTTTAACATACAGAAAACCTAAGAAAATAGGTAGTAAAAATTACACTGACCTTAGATGGATTTTGCTTTAACTGATTTCCTCATCATTAGTTACAACTCTGTCTATATATACATACATATATATATAATATATATATAAATTTATGCTATATTCTTAATATTCCTTTTACTGTGTGCAGAAATGTTTTTACAGTTGTCTGCCATTTCAAACTTCCCCTCATTGCCTTTGTGCTCACAGTAAGAAAATCAAACTAATTTAAGAAATTCTGAGTCTTTCTTAGAAATATTGAAATAAACTCAGTATTGTTCTGTTGCCTCAATTAACTAAGAGCCAACTAATTATAACACAGTAAAGCAGCAGCTTTAGTTTAAAAGATGATAGATTGTTCCTTTTGCTTTACAATATACATCAGCTTAGACTGAAGTATTGTTTTTAGCACTTTTTATAAACAATTGCTAGAGATCTGTTCCTAGTGTCATTTCCGCTATTGCTTGTGGAAATATAGTATGTGATTTTTAAGACTTTGTTTCCAAATAAGTGTATCCTTTATTTAATCATTTGGGTTAAAGAGTGATAAGTTTATCATATTTAGTTGGCAGAGGGTTAAGATAAACTGTAAGCCATTTCTAGTATGGCTAATTTGACAACCACGTTTGAAAATCTGTTTCACTGCTTGTTTTTTTCTTATAACATTGTTTCCTGCTGTTATAACTAAGCTGTCCTCCCTGCAATTTGACTATTTTTTCATCTGACATCTTAGACTGATCATGCCAGTGTTTTCTAAACAAAACATTATATGGCAATTATGCCTTATCTCTATTCCTCCCTGTTACAGACCCTGTTCCAATTATAGACAGTTCTGTTAGAACAGTGATTTTGTCATGGTGATGATTTTATGATTGTATGAAATGGGGCACGTTTTGAAAAAATGATGGAGCCAGTAGCAGAATTAGGTGGCGTATGCCCATGTAATTATTGAGCTTGCTTCCTGCTCTGCCATACCAGGGAGGAGTTCTATTCTGCTCCCTTCCTGAAAGCCAAAGGGGAGTTGGAGGACACTGAAATAAAAAGAAGCCTTATTTTTTGACCCCCAGAGTAGCTTATATAATGTCAGGAAGGGCTTTGATGAAACCACTGGCCCTACTTAAAGATCTTATTTTCCAAGCCTTTCATTATTTTATTTGCCCTTTTCTGAACTCTGCAATTTCCCTCTCTTGTAGCTGGTTCGATGCCCAGAACTGAATGCTGTGTTCCAGCTGTGGCCTCACCGGTGCTGAATAGAGAGGAAGAGCCACCTCCATAGCTTACATGTGATTCCTCTGCTTATACAACCCAATACTGGATTTACTTACTTTGGCAAGATAGCTGCATCGTGCACTGTATTTAATGTTACGTGTACTGTAACCCTGGGTCTCTCTCTGCATTGCTGCCGTTAAACCCCCAATCCTGCCAATCTTAAAGCTCCTGCCTTTGTTTACCTGCCCCACTCCCCACCCCCCAGACTCCCCTTACATTCATCCACAATGAATGTCATCTTTTATTCTCTCATTTCCTCTCACTGTAATCTTAAACTTTGGCAAAACCTTCCCTCTGTCTATGAATTGTCAGTTGTCAGCCATCTGATTTTTTCTTCCTGCTTTGGTAATGGGACATCTCTTACTTCTCTCTGGTTCTTTTTCTTTTGTAGTCGTTGAACACTTGGCACGGTGGGTTTATCAAGCATTCACTTGGCAGTTCTTCTGAATCTGATACCTTTGGATTTCTCTGATCTGACCACCTGGTCAAACTGTTTTAGTTCTATCCAGGTTTTCTTGATTTCTATCCGTGTGACTTCACTTAGGATATAGTATTGTCTCATAACTCTCGGGGGAGACAGTATTATAATAGAGATTTACTATGGACGTTTCTAACAATAAGGGAAGTGTTCTTCTTTTTCACTGTGAATAGAATAGTCTTTAATAATTTTAAGCAAATTCTTTTCTCTCTGAGGTCTTAATTTTTGAAAAAAATGCTAGAAACAAGTGACTAGAAATTTGTAAGATGGGTGAGATGAAGGAAGGAAGGGAAACAAGGTTTCTGTGTAGAACAGGAAATGGTTCTCGAAGGAAGCTGAATTGAGGTTCTTGTTGGGCTTGGTACAGCTTTCCAAAATGGGAGGCAAGACTTTGTTTTTCCTAGATACCATAGCATCATCTAATCTAAGACGTACCAGTAGATGTTTAGTTGGTTTATTGAGGACTGTTGACACAGACATAAAATCGCTTAATTTTGTGCTTTGGTTAATCATTTAGAGTGTGGAAAGTGTAACCTCTTCTGGTTTATTGTGGATGATAAGAATTGGAAGGCCTCCATATGTCCTTTCTGTCCCATTTCTAAAGTCCCTTGAACTTATCTAAATCCCAGTGTTGTTAGAGTAGCAGTCAAGCTGGTGTTTCTTACTTTGTTTTCTATCTCAGTTGATACATGCTATTTAAACAGCCTCTACTTGGATCTGTGTTCTTTACTGAACCCAGAAGGTACCTGTTTTGTGTATTTATGTCTCCAGAGAGTTGGAAATCTTTTTAACATTGTTTCAATACATCAAATTCCCATCTTATGGATCTAGATGTCACCAAACATTTTTCATTCAGACGCCTAATAGATATTTTACCTTTCAGCATGTTACACTACTAAAGTGTATTTCAAAATTACACTGCAAAGTAAGAGGTGACAGGATCTGTTAGACTTTTTTTTTTTGGATGGAATATAAAATATATCATCTGACTGTTCTTCCATATCTGGAACCCTTAAATACTGCTGGTTTCCTTATTCACACACAGAAGAAGTGAAATGTTAAGCTTGATTTGATGGTTTCAAAGAAAGTAAATCTTCTCTGTAGTTTCCCACCAAATGTAGTGGCAAAGATTGGTTGCTTTGCTTACGCCTTGGTCATGTCTAAGTGTGGCATGTTCCTTCAGAGGAGTGTTAATTTCACTCCCTGACTTCCGAAATGACCCTCAGCAGCAGATCCGTCGGGGTCTTTGTGTGAGGAGCTCCGTGCTCCAGGCAGCCAGCAAGTGGTGAGCACTGAGTGGTGTGATTTCCATCTCCATTTATGGCCTTGGAAGAGTGAGAGGGACAAGGCTGGGACTCTCCATTTACGGTCCTTGGAGGAGCTGAAAAGTGCCGTTGGGGTGTTCCTGGAGGCAGAAAGTAGACATTGTGAGATAAAAATAAATTGGCAGGAGATGTTTGCAATTCAAATTCCAGTCCCGGCAAGGCGGGCAGAGGGTGCCGGGTAATGGGGTATAGAAAGTCACGTGAAGTCAGCTGGAGGCATTTGTCCCCTCCCATTTGAAGAGTTGCCTATGACACATTTCCCAGGTTCATTTCCGATTTGTTCCAGAAAGTTATGTGTTATGTACTTGTGAATATCCTTTACAAAGAGGAAGAAGAAACACTTTGAAAGAGTGTATGATCAGAAATCTTACTTCTTTAAGGCATTCTTTCGAGTACCAAAAGAAATCTACAGAAAGGGAGAGTGAGGCAGGTGCTTATGCAGGGGGCAGGCTGGCTGGTTTCAGGATGGACGACTCTTAATCACTGTTCTGTGTCGGAGGAAGATCGTCATGTGTGTTTTGTGTTTATTCCCTTTGCCTGTCTGGATTTGTGGCCTCAAGGGAGAGATCTGCAGTGTCTGACCGAGTGTCTTCCTGTAGTTTGTCAACTGAGATTTAACAGTACTGAACTTTCGAGGAGGCTCCATAAAGATTATTCAGAGTTGTTTGATTTTGGCGAGAGTAGATGAAGTATTGGCTTATGGAAAGTCATCTCACATTCAGGAGAAATTTACAGTCTGCCTGATGTGTGTAAATTAAGTCTAAAGTAAGCTGGTTTGGCACAGTTGAGTTCAAAAGCATTTGGAGAAAAAGAGTCTTGTTTGCCGTGAAAATTCTCAAGAGTAAAACCCAGTAAAGTAGAAAGGAGATTAGAAGGAACAAAAGGAGGCAGAGATGGGACAGAGAATGAATATAATTAAACTAAATTTGGAACTGAGGCGCAGGCCTGGGACTCAATCCTTGATTTATCTTTTGAAATATGTAAGCTAGCTTAAGATATACCATTAAGGAAACTAGGTTAATTATCAGAAATATGCATTAGAAGACCATGAAGCAGGTTGAAGGTTTGTGCAAGGTAATAACATTATACAGGTTTTATCTGTGGACTTGCATAAGGATATGTTATTCGCTGTGTACCACGAAGCAGAAAAAGAAGTGAAATGATACCCTTCTACCACACTTTCTGTGACCCCACCCCAAAAGAAACGATTGGCTTCATTTGTTGGTGTTCGGCTGGCAGTTTGAGTTGGTAGAATAGGCTAGTATTATCACTGGCTAATTGTTAGATGTTGGTATTGGTGTCTTGTTGTTTCTTGATGACTGATGTTTGAGACTGAGCATCTGTAGCGTTATTGATTTGATCTCTTTTAAACTCGATTCTAGCAACTGCCCCAAAGACAGGGTGAGTTAGTAAGGAGTGTGGACTATGTAAGTAATTTGTTTCACTAGCTAATTCGTTTAGGCAGTTGTTTTTACCCTATATTCCTTCTTAATCAAGAGTAAGGAAGGGCACATTCTTTGCTTTGGGAAGCTCTCCTCTCTGTCCTCCTTCCCCACACTTTTTCCAATTCTGGGCACAACAGCAGCTCTTCTTTTCTGTGGCAGGTGTGCATCCTATTGGCTGGCTGGTATTTCTTGTTTTCTTTTTTTTTTTTTTCCTTATTCTTTTTAAATGGGGGTGGGGGGTATAAAAATATGTGTATGGGATACATGCAATAATGTTGTAATGTTATTTGTTGTTTAATGGATAATTAATTGCAAAATAATTGTTTGAATTATAACATGTTTGAGTAAATGCTAAATTAGTCATTTTTTTTTCTAATATAATAATGAATTTAAAATCTAGCATTCCTGTAACAATGTGTCTGTGTTTGTCTGTCCGTGTCTGTCTAATAGTAATTAATATCTGTGGTCCGTACCTGGAAGAGGAAGTACAGCTTTAAAGGAATAACAAAAGACTTTGTTCTTAGACCCTTCGCAGGTGTTACAGTCGGGTGAAAGAACATGGTGTTGGGAAAAGAAAGAGCAGTTACACATTTGAACAGTTGGAACAGGTGTTTGGTCAGGGAGGATGGGATGCTCAGCCCTGCCAGCCTGTACTTATTAACAGTAGTGGCTTGTACCAGGAGCTGGAGTCAGATGGCAGCACTATGGAGGAGTATTCACAGGAGGACTGGGGAAACCACAGTCAGGATCTCCACGGCTACCCCACAGATCAGGAATTGGGTAAGAAAGCCAGTGTCTGTGATACTTGCGGTGTGTGTGTGTGTGTGTCTGTACATATCTTCCCTTGTGGTCAGGTGTTTCATATCTGTAACACCTTTTTTTCCCATTCCCACTGGTAGCACAACACATAGAGCCAGTGTCTGTCTGGGGCAATTTGGGTATCCTTCAGTTAGCCTTAAACTACCAGCTGGGGCTTGGTGCCTTGAGTTCCACAAAGTCCCTAAAGACACACAAGAATTCCTAATTCTGGGCTGCACAGGGAAGCTCAGTGACAGGCTATGCAATTAAAAATATCCTGCACCTCTTTGTTCTAAGATGACTGCTAAGAGTATTGACTCCTGGCTCAACTGGTATGGATATAACTGTCATTTCCTTCTTTTATCCCCAAAACTTTCCCCCCATCCCTGTTTGTAATTTGGCAAAGGTCCCTTTCCAGGCCTCAGTCTGAACCATAAATGAAGGAAAGCCTTGGTTTGAAAGGAGCTGATAATAAGTCCTTCCAACTTCATAAAGGCTCCCATCCCAATAATAATTGGAATGATTTATTCACTATCTTCACATTAAAAATGGAAAATAAAACTCCTGGCCATCAAATCTAAATTTGTATGGACTAATTAAGAGGGTATACATATATATGTAGTTGGGTTGATTTGTTTTTTGCAATAAATGTTCTGGTTTTACTTTTCATAATTTGCCAGTACTAATCAAGTGTCTGCTGCAGCCTTTGTACATTCATTGCAAGTTGTGTAATGAGTGCTCATTGTAAGTGAATGTTCTTACTCTCTAGTGAAGCACTTGGGCAGCCCCCCAGGAAGGATGAGTAGAATTGACTCTATAAATGTGCCTCCCCAGCTTAAGACAAAAGTCCACAGGCACTGTTTTACAGATCCTCCTGTGACAGAAAAATGCTAATTCAGAAGAAAAAGGATTAAATACTAATGCTGAGTTGGCCAAAACATGCATTTGGATTATTCCATAAAATGGTGTGGAAAACCTGAAAGAACTTTTTGACCAACCCAATATTTATTTCAAATGCTGTTCTTAAAAAAAAAAATCTTAAATATTGAAAGAGAGAAGGAGCAAAGAAAGTGGTTATAAAACCATAAGACTAACACTATGTAAGAGAATTGATTATTGGAAGAAAAAAGGGCAGATGCTAAGTGATCACTGCCTCTTAATTTCAAAACAGTTCTAAGGTCTAAATTACTTTGGCATCCTATAGCTCTGGTTTTGCTGGAGAGAGTTAAGCCACCCAAACCTTTGGGACAAAAATAACATGTAGAGCATATTGATCCTGATTTTGGGCTGGGGGAGAATAATTGCTCTATAAAACCTACATAGAAAATCTAAATAAAACAGAATTATTTTCATTCTCATTCCTTTAAAAATCATGTTTGCCATGAAATTAAGCTTTAAGCTCCTAGCTAGAAATCCACTAGTGACCTAGAAGAACTTTATACTCATAGAGCTGGTTTCTCATCTTGTATATAAATGTATGCATCTCTTTATATATGAGTTACATCTATAAATCTGGCATTGGACCGTGTTTGACACTAGAATTAAGTTCTCGCATTGGAAAGTATGGAACAAACAGTAAACTTACAGCTGCTCACCTACAAAGATACATGTCACCACTTAGGAAAATATAATGTTTCCAAAATCTCTGTTTTTCAGATGAAATACCTGTCACAAAGAGAACATTAAAAATAAAACAAGAGTCTTCTGAAGAAGCACAGTAAGTAGATGTTCCCCCTTTCTAAAAAGTGTAAATACCTGAGTTTATGACAAAAGTCTGGCTGTAATTAGATGTGCTATGAGAGTTAGGGGCTTCTCTGGTGGGTCAGACAGTAAAGAATCTGCCATGCCACTGAGGGAGCATGTCTCATTGTTCTTCGTCATCTTCTTAGCCTAAGTTTTCCAGGGGTTAATCCAAAAATGCTGAGAATTTTGTATATAACAAGAAATAAATATATGATAATAAGTGTGTTTATGGTATTTGTGTGGATATGGCATTTGAATGTTTAAATACGATACAGAGATGAGGTGCAGGGCCCAGAGATTGTCTGGGGTTAAGTGAAATGATAGGAGGGCCAGAGGAACACTTAAATTACAGCTGTCCCCAACCTTTTCGGCACCAGGGACCAGTCTTGTGGAAGACAGTTTTTCCACGGACCGGGATGTACGGGATGGTTTTGGGATGACTCGAGCACATTACATTTATTGTGCACTTTATTTCTACTATTATTACAGCAGCTCTACCTCACATCATCAGGCATTAGCTCCCAGAAGTTAGGGACCCCAGGTTATAATATTCCATTTTGGGAATCAAAAAGTAAGTTCTTAGGAACTGTAGGGTAGGCCAACTAATGTAACTGGAAATGAACTCAAGCTTCACAGAATTGGTGTCACCAGTCTCAGACCCCCCTGAACTTTTCCCAGTTGGAACTTCAGAAATACAGCAGACAGTTCTCAGGAACTGTTTAAATAGCTGAGTCTAGTTCTCACTAGGTTCCACAGCTGTCAAAAACTGGTCTGAGGCTTAAGCCCAGGGAACTTCAGGCTGAGATCAGATCAGTGGGGCAGGAAATTGGCAGACTCTGCAGAAATGTCCAGCATGGCTGTTTCTCCAGGATTCAGCCCATAGGGTGAGTGAGTCCTAAGAGGCGACTCATTTCCCAGTTTCCTAAGAACTGTTCCTTATTGCTGACTTAGCGCTGTGACAGTGCCAAATATGATAACTTCATTTGGGCACTGGATTTTTTCACTCTTAAGGTCAGATGGAATTCACCTGAACTGATACATTCTTTACACCAGTCAATTATACCATCCTTCACCCATGAAGAAGAGTCACCACTTATTTATCAAATACCTACTATATGTCAGGCATTGGGATATGGCAGTGGACAGGACAGACAAAAGTCTCTGCCCTCCATCCCACCTCCTTAGCCCAGTCTTCGTTGAGATCAGTACAATATTTTAAGAGAGGACAAGGAAGAATGGTAGCGTGAGCAGTGATTTCTTTCTTACAGCATCAACCCATGCAGAAACATGGTCCTATATCTTAGCCTCACAGACACCACATCCTCAACATCAGCAAAATGACCGAGTGCCTTTGTGCACTCTGAGAAGAGGAACAGTCCTCAGAAATGCAATGATTTCATCTGCATGACCACTCAAGTACTTGAGTAGCTTTCTAGACAAACTGAAGTGCAGAGGGTGAGTCCAGGACAGTCACTGGACCAAGAAAACTGATAACAAAACATTCACTCTTTGTCATCTTGGAAAGAAAGTAAAGTAAGAGAGAGTGGCTATGTGGAAGATCCCCCAGTTTGTTCCAAAAGCTCTTCTAGAAGATTCGAGAGTTTAAGAGGAAAGTGTACATTCTGTCTTCTACCAAGAAGCTGTTCACAAACCACCATTACACCCTCTTTTCTTGCCTGCGTTTGATTATATGTGAGTGTGGTAGTTGAGTATTTCTGTAGTTTAAACCTGTGGTTGATGTAGAGTGTGATTATTTGCTGCCAAGTTACTATTTAGCAAACTTCAGTCTTCCAATATCAGAGTTGTGCCCTGAGAAACAAATATCCTCATATCTGTATAGGTCATTATGAAGGGTCAGTTGGAATTACTTGAATTAAGCAGCATGTGAAACAAGAATTTCCCTGCACTTTGTCTTATTCTGTTAACTGTCCAAATCAAAGTTGAAATAATTTCTATGCTTTTGCTTCCCTTTATAAAAATACATTTTAGGATGATCTCAATTCATTATCTGGAATTTTTCTCTCTTAAAACGGAAGCTTAGTAATGGAACTTTTCCATCTGAATTTCAGATCTTAATTCTGTGCTAAACTGTTCTTTTATATTTGGGAGGAGTAATGTATTTTACACAAATAGAGGAAAATATCCTTTTTTCATGTTTTTGAATCAGATCAATTCAGTTCAGTTCAGTCGCTCAGTCGTGTCCAACTCTTTGCGACTCCCATGGACTGCAGCACACCAGGCCTCCCTATCCATCACCAGCTCCTGGAGCTTACTCAAAACTCATGTCCATTGCGTCAGTGATACCATCTAACCATCTCACCCTCTGTCATCCCTTTCTCCTCCTCCCTTCAATCTTTCCCAGCATCAGGGTCTTTTCCGATGAGCTGGTTCTTCAGGTCAGGTGGCCAAAGTATTGGAGTTTCACCTTCAGCATCAGTCCTTCCAATGGACATTCAAAACTCATATCCTTTAGGATGGACTGGTTGGATCTACTTGCAGTCCAAGGGACTCTCAAGAGTCTTCTCCAACACCACAGTTCAAAAGCATCAATTCTTCAGCGCTTAGCTTTCTTTATAGTCCAACTCTCACATCCATAAATGACCACAGGAAAAACCATAGCTTTGACTAGATGGACCTTTGTTGGTAGTGTAATGTCTCTGCTGTTTAATATGCTGTCTAGGTTGGTCATAACTTTTCTTCCAAGGAGCAAGCGTCTTTTAATTTCATAGCTGCAGTCACTGTCTGCAGTGATTTTGGAGACCAAAAAAATAAAGCCTGTCACTGTTTCCATTGTTTCCCCATCTATTTGCCATGAAGTGATGGGACTGGATGCCATGATGTTTGTTTTCTGAATGTTGAGCTTTAAGCCAACTTTTTCACTCTCCTCTTTCACTTTCATCAAGAGGCTCATTAGTTCTTCACTTTCTGCCATAAGGGTGGTGTCATCTGCATATCTGAGATTATTGATATTTCTCCCGGAAATCTTGATTCCAGCTTGTGCTTCATCCAGCCCGGCATTTCTCATGATGTACTCTGCATATAAGTTAAATAAGCAGGGTGACAATATGCAGCCTTGACGTTCTCCTTTCCTATTTGGAACTAGTCTGTTGTTCCATGCCCAGTTCTAACTGTTGCTTCTTGACCTGCATACAGATTTCTTAGGAGGCAGCTCAGGTGGTCTGGTGTTCCCATCCCTTGAAGAATTTTCTACAGTTTGTTGTGACCCACACTGTCAAAGGCTTTGGCATAGTCAATAAAACAAATGTAGATGTTTTTCTGGAACTCTCTTGCTTTTTTGATGATCCAGTGGATGTTGGCAATTTGATCTCTGGTTCCTCTGGCTTTTCTAAATCCAGCTTGAACATCTGGAAGTTCACAGTTCACATACTGCTGAAGCCTGGTTTAGAAAATTCAGATCAATAGTTGTAATCAATTTTATGTTTTCCTATGGCCAGCAGGTATGGGTCAAACTTCCTCAACTTCCAGAATTTCCAAGTTAGAAATTAATCTGTTCATTCTTTTAAGTGATTCTGTTTACCTTTCTAAATACAGCATTCTTCACCTACTTTTGATAGGTCCAAAGGCCATGATATGCACTATTATACACACACACATTATTCTTGAGTTTCTGAAATCCTAGGGTCTTATGTCTCAATAGTTACTAAGTGTAATACAACTAGACTATAGAATAATGGAAAGCAGTTTATCACTAGTTCTAGAAACTTCATCGGGGTAAGCATGTCTCAGATTTTAATACTATGATTATCTGGACCTGCACAGTCCAATATGGTAGCCACTAGCCATCTGTGGCTATTTAAATGTAATTTTTAGCTAATTAAGAACTTAATACCTCACTCACAGTAGCCACATTTCCGTGAAATGGCTAACATACTGGACAGCACAGACATAGAACATTTCCACCATTGCAGAAAGTTCTGTTGGACAATGCTCATCTAGACACCTGAGGAATCTGACTTTTATCTCTCTTTCTAGGAAAAGAGACATCATGCAGAATATTGTACAAATTTTGGAATCAGTACAGTTGAAATGGGAACTGTTTCAGAGCTGGACAGACTTTTCAAGGCTTCACCTTTCTAATAAACTGGCCATTTTGGAATCGGTTACAACACCCGTTGGAAAGAGGACATCCGTTACCATTATGCTGAGATTAGCTCCCAGGTGCCCCTTGGCAAACGACTCCGGGAGTACTTCAATTCTGAGAAGCCCGAGGGCCGGATCATCATGACCCGAGTGCAGAAAATGAACTGGAAGAATGTATACTACAAATTTCTGGAGATCACTATCAGTGAAGCTAGGTGCCTGGAGCTGCACATGGAAATTGACTGGATCCCCATCGCCCACTCCAAACCAACTGGTGGGAATGTGGTTCAGTATTTATTGCCAGGGGGCATTCCCAAAAGCCCGGGTCTCTATGCCATCGGCTACGAGGAGTGTATTGAGAGGCCTCCCTCCCCCCATGTGGAGCGACGTACCCTGGACCCCGGAAAGGAGGGCCGGGTTGACTTGGAAACCCTTTCAGCACAAGCCTCACTGCAGGTGGAGATAGAACCCACTCGAATTATCTATTGCTACCTCGGAATCGCTGAGGTCAGGACTCTGCAGCAATGCTTGTTTTTACATTTCCAAGCAAATACCAAAACCTTCAGCAAGGATTGGGTTGGTATAAATGGGTTTTTGTCTCAGAACTGCATTGTGGATCCTGGTGTGTCCCCCAAATCCATCTACATCAAATTTGTAGAAGTTGAGAGGGATTTTCTTTCTGCCGGCTCATTAGTTGAGTGCCTGGAAAAAGCCATCGGGTACCCCTTAAAATATAACAACTGAATGTCATCCTTCATAAGGATCTGGGCTCTTACCTCTCTCTTCTCTACCCCTGTCCCATGACCCAGACTGTCCCTCATCCAGATGCTGCCATCGACTCTTCATGGAAACTCTTTCCACGATCGGGCCAGTACAACTAAGAAACCATGGTAGACCTTGGGCAGAGAACACAGACCTCACCTGAAAAATGCTCATTTTGAGCAAACAAGCTACACAGCGGACTTGCGTGGTGGGTCAGCTGTTTCTTTTTTAAAAACAACAAAAAAAAAACAATTTTTAAATGAATTTTGAGCCCTAATGTAAACAAATGTAGGTACATTCCATATTGGACAAAACTTATACTTTGAGTTTCATATGAAATTGAAAAATTGTATTTTTTTCACGATGTTTCATTTTTACACATCTCTATGTCTCTATATAAGTATTATTTACAACCTTGAATAAATAAGCAATAGATAATGGCAAGTAAAATCTTGAGTCACAGTGAATAAGACTGTTTTTCAATATTACCCTTTAGCTACTATTGTATATAATTTAGAGTTTCACTTTTTTTCACCAAGTGTTTTGCTATTCCCAATCAGTGTTGCCTGCAAAGCCCTCTGTTTCTGTGATGTACCAACTTTTGGTTGTGTTACCATTTAAAACTTTAAAAAAAAAAAATTAAAGGAATTCCTGGCCTCTTGGCGTTGTAGTAGTGGAGCTTTTTGTAGTGGAGTGTGGTCTCACTGGCAGTGGGACTGTTCTCTGAGTTTACTGCAAGGGATAAACAAAACAGAGCAGGGTAGTAGCTTCACTTCTTTACTCATCTTCACTCTCTACACCCCACTGGCCAATGTCATTATCCGTCCTCAGAGCCCCGAAGGTCACTGGGACATTTCATTTTGTGCTACTTTTTAAAAAGCTACAAAAGGATATTCCTTTTGGACCTCAGTACATAATATTTGCAAGAGACTTTCATTCCTCATCTTTATACTCAGTAATCAGGGGCAGCTGTCTCAAGAGAACGGGTGGAGGACTGACATCGTACTGCCTAGAAAAAGAGAGAAGATCTAAGAGAAACGTCCAAGCAAAGATTTTAAGTGGTCCGTAGAATAGGAAATGGTCAAGTGTTGATTGATTAGGAGGGTAACTATCACGTCCAGATCTTTCAGAGATGTCTGTGCACTCCACGTAGAGGTTAGTACTCAGCTAAGAACTAGCTTACCAGTAGTGTTGTAAAGGGATACTTTAGTCTCTAGGCAGGGATTTGTTAGATTTATTAACCTTTAATGAGTCCCCCAGCATCTCTCAGGTTTTCTACTTTAAGTGGTCACATGTCCAAGTAGTCGCTATAATTCTCCCCATTTTTCTTGAAGATAAAATTGCATATTGATTAAAAAAAAAAGTTTCTTTCTTGTAGCCTGAGTGGCCTTATATCAGTAATTTTTCTCATTCTGGTTGTGAAAATTGCTCAGTTGTGTCTGACACTTTGTGACCCCTATCGGCTATACAGTCCTTGGAATTCTTCTGGCCAGAATACTGGAGTAGGTAGCTGTTCCTTTCTCCAAGGGATATGCCCAACCCAGGGATCAAACCCAGGTCTCCCACATTGCAGGTGTGTTCTTTACCAACTGAGCCACCTGGGAAGCCCTCATTCTGGTTGGTCAGTGCTTATTTATTTGTCTAATGACTAGAGAGCTTATGATCAATGAGATGACTCCTATTAATGTCATTCGAGGCTAGCTTTATGGAGTTGGCTGTTTCCTGACATGAGATGCTAAAGTGGGTGCTAGTTCAGGAAGTGTATAAATAGTCTGGAATGTTTGACTGCAGCACATCTTGCTGGGAATAGGCTGTAGGAATGGGCCTTAGGAAATTCTCATGAGTTAGCCCTTCTTTGGAACTTGGAATTATTGTCCTGAAGACCAAGGCTACACTGACCATTTTGAAGCAATGATCTCATAATATCAGTGCCAAGTACTGCAGGAAAAAGCGTTATTGCCAGGAGTAGTACATGGCATTCCCCAAACTGCCACTGGTCAGCCCTAAAACTAACACATTTTCCCCCCATCCCAGTTCTCACTGCTGTTGGTTACTTAGCAGGGGCAGAGCATTTGGGAACATTTAGAGAGAATGTTTGGGATCTACCTACTGTTACTGAGAACAGGGCACTGCTAGACCACTATGAGCAGCATGGAGAATATGGCAAAGACTGATCCTGTTTGTGTTTTCACCATGCGGCTTGGGATGGATGAGTCGGGGCAAGAGGACAAAGCTGAGCATTGGGAAATGGAGACTTGAAAAGAAAGTACCTTGCTGATTCTAAATATCTATTCTTTTTGGCTGGAACAATCATAAAAATGGACAGCAGGGTGTCACATAACTCAGTTTTCCTAAAAACAAAAAGTGGACTATTTAGACCTTAATGAAGCCTTATAACTGATTCCAGGGGAATGGAGACACTACATTCAAATATAAAAATCAGCATTAAAAAAAAAAGTACTGTAGAGACTGCACAGGTGGTCCAGGGTTTAAGACTTTGTCTTCCAATGCAGGGGGTGTGAGTTCGATCCTTGGTTGGGGAGCTAAGATCTCACATGGCTTGGGGTCAAAAAAAAAACAGAAGCAATACTGTAACAAATTCAATAAAGACAAAATGGTCCACATCAAAAAAAATCTTAAAAATACTGTAGAGGTAAAAGATGTTGCATGACTGGGAGAAACACTGCTGCTGCTACTGCTGCTGCTAAGTCGCTTCAGTTGTGTCCGACTCTGTCCGACCCCATAGATGGCAGCCCACCAGCCTCCCCCATCCCTGGGATTCTCCAGGCAAGAACACTGGAGTGGGCTGCCATTTCCTTCTCCAATGGGTGAAAGTGAAAAGTGAAAGTGAAGTCGCTCAGTTGTGTCCAACTCTTCATGATCCCATGGACTGAAGCCTACCAGGCTCCTCCGTCCATGGGATTTTACAGGCAAGAGTACTGGAGTGGGGTGCCATCACCTTCTCCGGGAAGAAACACTAGTGAACTGCAAATCTCTTTAACATACGAACTTAGCTCATGCAGATAACCTGTTGTGCAAGTAGCTCCCAGATCACTCACAGATCATCTGATATTCCCATTTTACACAAGGGTAAAGAGAAATGTTCACCCCAAATTACTGCATCTCAGCAAAAACTTTCAGGAAATAATAGAACTGCTCTGCTAACTTCTACACTTGACCCCCTCAGGGTCAGCAGGAAAAAAAAAAAAAAGTGGTTGGAATAGGAGATAGTATAGAAAATTCTATTGGGTGAGAACAGTGAAAGAGTCCTGAAAGCACTGTTTCTGTGTCACTTGGAGAGAGTCGCTGCCTATGAATCTTTTATTTGTATTTTACCTCTTTTTTTCCCTTAAACTTTTAATTGAAATAATTTGAGATTTATAAAATATTGTAAAAAGAATACAAAGTATTCCCCTATATATGCACTTGTTCCCATAATATTAATATTCTTGCCTGCAACAATGATTACTGTGGTGGTTGCCAGACAAGTAATATTTGTGTCTTTACTTCTGATGTAAAGTACTTGGGGTGCAAATTCTAAAAAGTTAGCTACTGAGAGTGAATGTTGAGGTTCTACATTATATACACTTTATTACAGCCTGTCATCAGATGCTTTAGTGCACCTGAGACAACCAAGAGCTCTGTACTGCTCTTTTGGAAGGAGTTATTTCGGGTAACCTAGCCCTGACCTGGAAGTAAAGGAGGGATGTTTACAAGAGGTGCTTTGCAATGAAGACTAAAGTTAAAAAAAAAAAAAAAAAGACCGTGATAGACTAGAAAAACTCAACCAACAGCACCCCACTATACACACACACAATGTAGTCGACAGTCTCAAGCCTGTAGCCCTGCGTAAAGGTATGAGACTAGCAGTTACCTATTACTACTCCCTTTGCTGTCACTAAGCTGCCGAGCGCTGGATTCCAGGGATTGCATGAGCCGTCTAGTGTTTGCATAGCCACTTAACGCCACTGCATGGCAGGTATTTAAAGAGCAGTCACGCAGGTCATACTAGGAAGAAGGAGCTGAGAGGGTCAGTGGGGCACCGTGTATTCAAAACAAAACCTTGGAGAGCGCAGGCTCGAAGACCACACTGAGAACCATGTGGAGTAAATGGAATCCGGGAGACCTGGCATCCTTTCTGCCCAGTCAGCTATCACTGGGAGCCCGCAGCGCCAGGGATTCGTTGTTATGGCTTCTGCCCTCGGTGACCTTGACTCGGTGGTTGAGCTGTGCCCGGACGTTTGAAGCATCTTTATTTTGGCTGTCCGACCGAGAAGCCAGAACAGGTGCGCGCCCTTCTCTAAGAGAACTGCGGCCGCTAGAGGGTGCAGAGGAGCCTTTGACTGACCGGCGCGG
>SJXQ01011889.1:478578-557417 GCA_006408695.1 Aepyceros melampus
TGCTGAAAAGCACTGTAGTGGGGGCGGGGGAAGGAGGGTGTGGGGAGGGGGCTGAAGAAAGAGGCCTGCCAGGCACAAACAGGTGCTGAAGACCATGCCACTCAAGTGACGGTGGGGCTGGAGGCTCTGCCATTCACTGCGTGTGTGACTTTGTGACTGTTTCCTCATCTGTAAAAATGGGAGTATCAATAACCCTGACTTGAGCACACCAGCTGGCTCAGTGGTAAAGAATCTGCTGGCCAATGCAGGAGACACAGGAGAATGGGGGCTTGATTCCTAGGTCCGAAAGATCCTCTGGAGGAGGAAATGGCAACCCACTCCAGTATTCTTGCCTGGAGAATCTCAGGGACAGAGGAGCCTGGTAGGCTACAGTCCATGGGGTTGCAAAGAGTCGTACATGACTGAGCATGCATGCGTGAATGCCACTATAAAAAACACTTGGAGGCAGCTAGAATTTTTTTTTCAATTTTATTAAGATTATTGATGGAAAAATTTTAATATTGTATACCAGATGCTTTGGAAGAATTATTTTTAATTTTTCAGCTGTGGTAAAGATATTGCAGTAATGTGGGACAGTATCCTTATGTTTTGGAGTTTCATGCTGAAATGTTCATTTTAAAATATCTTGAGAAAAAGAGAAAGAAATGGAATAAGTGTAGCAAAATGTTAGCAAGTGTGGGTATATGGGTTTTCATTTTGTTCCTCCTTCTACTTTTTATTTGACCATTTTTATAATAAAACTTTTTAATTTTTTTTTTATGTAGAGCTTACGTAATAGGTTTGTTGTGAGACTTTTATATAAATTAGTACATGTAAAGAACTTAATATTTGGTGAAGAGTAAGCAGCCAATAAACTTTAACTGTTAGAATCATTAGATTTTTCATACATTCCTTTCAACACCATCAGTTAGGTCATATCACCCCATTTTATAGATGAATAAATTGGGAACCAGAAATAGCAAATAACTTTCTTAAAGTCCCATGGCCTGTTCTGGATGCTACATTTTCTAATTCCTTGCTCAGTGTTTTTTTCTCTCTCACTACTCAGAAATAAAAGTAAAAATCGGGTTTTGGCCTTTCTGGGCATCGCGTCCTCTTTAGCCTTCTTTCAGATATCACTTGGGAACACTGGGCGGTGGAAATGAAAAAGGGTAGTGAGCTAGCAGTTTGGCAACTGACCATCACACCTTTACCTTTCATCAGGGATTCAGATAGCTAAGACTCCCAGAGAGTCAAAATAGACATTCCAGAGGAAGGGCAGGGTGATTTTTTATGGGAAAGGGGATCAATCCTTGGACTGATGGCCAAATTGTGTCCACAGATGACATCCACGGGTCTTTAAGCCTCAAAAACCTGTCCACTTCCATGTCTGGAGTGTATGTCTGCAAGGCCCACAATGAGGTGGGCATTGCCGAGTGCAATGTGACCCTGACTGTGAGCACAGGTCAGTGAGGGGTAAGTGTGGTTAAGGAGAAGACTGATCAGTGGTGGGGTGGGTCAGCAAGAGAGGGGAGGAGGGCTGTCTGAGGAGGCCTCTCGTTGTAACAGGACAAGGTGCTTGTCCTGGTTCCGTGTTTGTGCAGGTGTTTGGTCAGTGACCACTTCCTGCTCGATAGTCACCTTCCTTTTAACAAAGAGAGAAACTGGGTATGGTGGCAGTGGGGCAGAGGGGCAGTGGGATTGGGAAGGGCCAGGGAATGGCTGAGAGTCCGCCTCTGACAGTAAGGCTTTTGCAGGGCCCAGGGCTACGGTGGTTGCTGGAGCTGTCGTGGGCACCATGGTCGGACTGGGGCTGCTGGCAGGACTGGTGCTCTTGTACCAACGCCGAGGCAAAGCCCTAGAGGAGCCGGCCAATGATATCAAGTAAGTGTCCCTGGTCTCTGCCAAGATGAGGGCTCTCCTGGGGATTCAGGGAGCTCTCATCTAAGGAAGGAATGGGCAGTGGCTGAGACATCACTTCTATGGGCAGATTTTAAGGGAGGAGAGGTGAGAATAAGACAAAGCATATGGAAACTCTCCTCTCCTCCTTCCACCTTCTGACCTCTTATCACTTCTTTAATAACTAGGGAGGACGCCATCGCTCCCCGGACGCTGCCATGGCCCAAGGGCTCAGACACAATTTCCAAGAATGGGACCCTTTCCTCTGTTACCTCGGCGCGAGCCCTCCGGCCACCCCAGGGCCCTTCCAGGCTTGGTGCATTGACCCCCACACCCAGCCTCTCCAGTCAGGTCCTGCTCTCGCCAAGGCTGCCCAGGACAGATGGGGCCCACCCTCAGCCAGTATCTCCGGGCCCTGGTGGGGTCTCTTCCTCTGCTCTGAGCCGCATGGGTGCTGTCCCCGTGATGGTTCCTGCCCAGAATCAGGCTGGGTCTCTGGTGTGATGGCCCAGCCACTCGCTGGCTAAGCCATTTGGTTTCTCTCCTTCCTGCAAGGTTCGGACACCCTTGGCACAGAGGCCTGAGGTTGGGAGGGTGGCCGCCTTCCAGACCGCTGGTGCTCCACCCTCACCTTTCTGAGGCTCAGTTGAAACCCAAGTTTCCAGGAAGTAGGAGACGAGGAAGTGAACCTAGGATTAAGAAGCGCTCCTACCCCTGGCTGTCTCTAAGTCTGCAGTGGGATGCTGCTGAAATTGTTACCACTGCCTCCCTCCCGACCCCCAGGCCTGGTGGGGACCACCAGTCAACCAGTCCTCCAGGCCGCCTTGGTCTGTACGCCACCTCACCTAACCTCATCCTTCACTCCCCACTCCAGCTCCTTGCATTAATATAACCTACCCTGCTGGCTTGGTTGGGTTTTGTTGGGGCAGGGGATAAGGAAGATAATTTTTTTTCAACTAACTTGAAATGCATGATTTTGTTTTTATTTCGCCAAGTTCAATAAAGATATATTGTGTTTGTACGGAAAATGAGAGTCCAGTCGCCTTTCAAACTTGGAATTCCCAGGGAGAAGCTGACTCTCGGGATGATGCAAAGAGGACGGTACCCAGACTGTGGACCCAGCAGGGCTTCTGCACACAGCCTCCGACTTGGCTTACTGGCTCAGGATAGCTCTTCTAGAGTCTACAAGGGTCATGTGCTGTCAGGTGGTGCTGGAGAGGCACAGAGAACCTGGGGCGGGGAGGTCCTAACTCATTTTGAGCAGCGAGGGGATGAAACTGGTGACTTTCTGCTGGAGCTCACAGCTTGGGTGCCTGTGCACTTAATCTTCTGCTTCCTCCTTGAGGGCAGGGCCTGAAGAACCTGACCCCTCCTACCCTCTCCCAGACCACTGAATCCCTCCTGTCCATCCAGCAGTGACCCCCGGTACTGAGGCAGAGCCGGGCACAGGATGTGGGGCTGGAGTGTCCACACCAATCCTGCCACACCCTTTCCTACCCAGGGCAGGGGCTTCTCTAGACCTCAGTTTCTCTGCCCATGTAATGGGGTGGCTCTGGGGCAGGGGCGGGGTTGTAGTTTCCATGGAGACTCCTGTCTCAACAAGGGATGCCAAAAGGGCCAAAGAAGGGGTTTCAGGGGAGGAAAGGATCTCCGAGGGCCTCAGAAGGTACAAGACTCTATGAAGGGAGTGGAAGGGGGTGATGGGGTCTTAGTCTGGGGTTCAGGCTCACAGTGTGAGACCCCAAAGAGGTGACATCATCTCAGGTTATCAGGATGCATCTCTTTTCCTCCAGGGTCTCTCTTTCCCTGCAGAGCTCCCATTCTGATCCCTCCCCTTCCCTGGAGTGCCCACCCAACCCCAAACCCAGCACTCCCCACCCCCCATGCCTGACAGCTTCAGAAATTGGGGAAAAGGGGACAACAGAAGGGGGTTGGGTGAAAATGAGTCCCGTATTGGGCCTGGAGGAGGGAGGAGCCCTTCCTTACCTCAGGGCCCGGCCTCTCCCCTTGTTTGCTCTGAGATAGCCAGTCTCGATCGGGCCTAGCACCAGCAGGCTGCTCGGTGGGACTCCCTTCCTTCTCCCAGACCCAGACACTCAGACAGACTAAGAGTTGGTGGGACGATGGCCTGGCTCCCAGGGTGCTTCCTCTGCAGGTTCCTGCTGGGCTGGGTCGGCTTGAGTGGTGAGGAGGGGGCTGGCGGAAGGGTATGAGAGCGGCTGGACCGGGGAGGGGACATGGAAGGCTGCTGGGAGGGTCGAGGACAGAGGCTGGAGGACAAGTTGGGCCTCTTTCAGGAGGGTTTAACCACCACCCAACTTCTGTTTTTCTTTTCCTGACAAACACACCCTGGGACCTGGCCCAGTCTTGGTCCTTTCACCCACCAACCTGGCGGGATGTGGGCTCCTCCCTCCCGGAAACCTCAGGTTTCGGAAAGGGAGGGATGGAGAGGAGGGAGCTGAGCCCTGGCGGAGGGAGGACAGGCAGAGTCATCTGAGCCTTCCTCCCGCCGGCCTATGGCACCCCCAGCCTCCGGGTTGGCCGTGGAGGTGAAGGTGCCCTCCGAGCCCCTGAGCGCACCGGTGGGCAAGACTGTGGAGCTGACCTGCAGCTATAGTACCTCGGTGGGAGACAACTTTGCCCTGGAGTGGAGCTTCGTGCAGCCTGGGAAACCCGTTTCCACGTCCCAACCGGTGAGCTGGGGGCACCTGTGCAAGTGGGGGGCCTTCCTGCCTTTGGTGGACTTGACAAGGAGAGGCAGGACAGGGGACCCACCTAGGATGAGGGCAGGGGGTCAGAGAGAGTGCATTTGGGGATGAAAATACTTGGATGAAAAAAAAATCAGTGGACTCTTTCTAGATCTTATTAGGAACACAGTCTGCATGACCCTGTATCACATACACAATCCTGAAATTTGTAACTTCCTCCCCCATAGTTGGACTTCCCTGGTGGCTGAGCGGTAAAGAATCTGCCCTGCTAAGGCAGGAGACCAGGGTTCGATCCCTGGGCTGGGAAGATCCCCTGTAGGAGGAAATAGTGCCCACTCCAGTATTCTTGCCTGGGAAATCCCATGGACAGAGGAGCCTGGCGGCTACAATTCATGGGGTCATAAAGGGTCAGATGGCATTAGCCACTTCCCTATGCGAGTACAGCTCCAGTATCAGTTCATAAGCTCACGGAGGCTAAGCTGTTGTGATTAAAAGCAGGATAAAATGCTGCCCCTTCCAGGAATATTTGCTCTCCCTCCCCGCCCCCCACCCCTCGACTGCGTAGTTGAAAGCAATGAATCTAGTTCATTCAGCACCTGGGAAGGGGTGATATCTAGGGACAGACAGACCTTCACAGTTCTGCTACAGAGTATCAGCTTCCCTGGCTGCTTTAAGGGAAGGTCTCTTACACCTGCTTTGAAGGTTGTACAGAGTTGACACCAGGTGGCAAAAGGCACATACGCATGTCTTCTGCTTCTCCCTAGATCCTGTACTTCACCAATGGCCAGCTGTATCCAACTGGTTCTAAGGCAAAGAGGGCCAGCCTGCTTCAGAACCCCCCTACAGGAGGAGTGGCCACCCTGAAACTGACCGATGTCCGCCCCTCAGATGCTGGAACCTACCTCTGCCATGTTAACAACCCGCCAGATTTCTACACCAATGGGTTGGGGCTAATCAACCTTACTGTGCTGGGTAAGGCAGGCTAGGGACCCTCCAGCCACTCACAATACCTGAAAGATTGCACTGGCCTTGCTACGTCTCCCCTATCCTGCTTTCTAGCCCAAGCCCGTAACTGCACTAGAGACCTTGAAGGAAAATACCCCTTCCTGAAGTTGTCTAATCTTACCCCTGCCCCACCCTCCTCCCTCAGTCCCTAGTAAATCTCTCCCACAGATGGGGATTTGAGTCATCCCCCAACAGCTCCATCTTTAGGGGAACCTCCCGTTTGCAGCTAGATTTTGTTCCTCTAGCTTAGCAGCGGAGAAAAGGTATGATCAATTAAAGGAAGAAGGCACTCCATCACTAAGCAATAACTTCCTGTTCAGAGCATCCATCTCACCTCAAACTAGAGCCTAATTGGAGATGAGCAAACAGAAGAAACTATTAAAGGGGCTGGGGATGTTAGATGGAAAAGAGAAGACTTAGGTGGTGGTGTGTAACAGCTGCAATCAAATATCTGAAGAGTTGTCTTATGGAGGAGAGATTTTTTTTTCTTTTTTCTTTGTGGGCCCAGAGAGCAGGAAATGGGACCAATAGGAGGATATCATATTAACACAGATTTGGCTTGACATGAGAAAGAATTTTCTAACAATCAGAATTTCCAGTAGTGGAAATTACTTCCTTGAGATGAGGTGGTGTGTGAACAGAGGTGGACTGCTAGGTGGTAGGAGTATTAAAGCAGGAAGCCTAGCACTTCGTGGAGGTGGAGCTAGAAGAAAGCTAAGGTACTTGTTGTGATTTTTGCAGTGCCCCCCAGTAGACCCTCATGCAGTCAGAGTGGTCAGACCTCCGTGGGGGGCTCTGCTGCGCTCAGATGCAGCTCTTCTACGGGAGCCCCCAAGCCTGTGTACAACTGGATCCACCTTGGAGCTTCTCCTACACCTTCCCCTGGCAGCATGGTGCAAGGTAAGGGTCCAGGCCACCAAGGAAGATGGGACTCAGAGCCTGGGCAGATCGGCCTCTAAACTCCACACAGTCACAGTACAAGTTCCATGTCTGCAGCTATGAGACACATGGCTACGTCTTTCCCTTACTTCTTCCTTGGCTGCCTTTACTGTTCCCTCCTGTCTTCCTGTACCATCTGCAGCTGTGTGGTCCTGGGAGCATTTCTCAGGCTAAACATATTTCTGATATCCTGGGAGACAGTGGAAGGCAGGGGGTATTCTGTGACTCCCATGTGTCTATTCTGGGGCTTTAGTTTCCTTATGGATATCTTAATGGTCATGACTCATTTCCAAACTTCCTAGAGAGGAAGCCAAGGCAGAGTAGCAAGGACTGGCTAGAATCTCCTTCAGGGGATCACATAGCTAGCTAAGAGCCTTGGCTTCTCAGCCTCCTCATGTGGGCTCCAGTGCCCTGGCTCACCTCCCAACTCCAGCAAACCCCTTTACCAATGCAGAAGGCCCCCAGGTCACCTCCCGATGTGACTCTTCCTTGTAAAGGAAAGGTAAGCAGCTTAGGAGAGCATTTGGGTCAGCTTAGAGCCCACTCCAGAGGATACAATTTCTAGCAATCAAACCCTTTCCACCAACCAAGAACATGACATCAGCCAGTAGGCACCCACCCCAGTTCATGTGTGCCGTTTCCCCTTCCCTGAAAAGGCAGTTGTGTAGGGTGGAAAGGGTACAGAAGTTGCAGTGGTTTTGACACTTCCTCTCTGGGTAACCTTGGAAAATTACTTTCCTTCTCTGAGCCAGTTTGCCCACTTATAGAACGAGGTTAGTTCCTTCCTGATTAATTGTGGTAAAGATGAAGTGAGAAATGCTTTTGTCACAGTGTACCTCACTGCGAGTTGAATAAGTGATGGATACTTCTTCCTTACTCTTTAGATGAGGTGTCTGGCCAACTCATCCTCACCAATCTCTCCCTGGCTTCCTCGGGCACCTACCGCTGTGTGGCCACCAACCAGATGGGCAGTGCGTCCTGTGAGCTGACCCTCTCTGTGACTGGTAGGGGATGCTGGGCAAAGGCTGGGTTGGTCTGCCTGGGTAGGGGGTCAGTGTGAAGCCATCTAGGGCATCAAGGAAGGTCTGCTGCTATGATGATCATGTGTCTCCTTGTAAATGTGCTAAGTCGCTTCAGTCGTGTCCGACTCTTTGTGACCCTATGGACTAGCCCCCAGGCTCCTCTGTCCATGGGATTCTCCAGGCAAGAATACTTGAGTGGATTGCCATGCTCTCCTCCAGGGGGTCTTCCCGACCCAGGGATTGAACCCAGGTCTCCTGCACTGCAGGCAGATTCTTTACCATCTGAGCCACCAGGCATTTATCTCCTTACATGTCTCCTTAGACCCTTCCAAAGGCCGAGTGGCTGGGACTGTGATTGGGGTACTGCTGGGTGTGCTGTTCCTGTCCGTGGCTGTGTTCTGCCTGATAAGTTTCCAGAAAGAAAGGAGGAAGAGGCCCAAGGAGACATTCGGGGGGAGTGACCTACGGTGAGCAGGAGGGTGAGGGCTGGTCAGGGTGGGAGGAAAGGGGTTGGGTTAAGAGTTGGTGACTGCAGCTCTCACACTCTGACATCTTCAGGGGTGTTTCAGGGTGAGGGGCATGGCTCAGCCCGGGGCTTTGGTTGTGCTGTGGGTGCAGTGCGGCTTGTGTATTTCAGCGTGTGAGTGAAGTGTGCAGGGTGGAGGGCTTGGTTCATGAGCTACCCTCTTGCTCCTAACACGTAGAAGAATGTTTTGCTTTTCACCTTTAAGGAACTTTTACATCAACAGGCTGCGGAGGCTGGGAGTTTTTGTCCTGAGCTCTCAGCCGAGTCTAGTTCTTCTGTGTGGGGCAGAGAGAGGTAGTAAGGAAAGGAGAGGCAAAAGCTGCCTGTTGTCAACTTCAGCTGTCAGCTGTGGGGTCCAGAATCAGGCATCATTTCTCCAAGTGTGGTCCTCTCACTGGGAGAGTGCCTATATGCTAAGCTGCTTCAGTCCTGTCCAACTCTTTGTGACCCTATGGACTGTAGCCTGCTGGTCTGTCCTCTCCAGTCCCTCCTCTGTCCATGGGATTCTCCAGGCAAGAATACTGGAGTGGGTTGCCATGCCCTCCTCCAGGGGATCCTCTCAACCCAGGAATGGAACCTGTGTCTCTTATGTCTCCTGCATTGGCAGGTGGGTTCTTTTACCACTAGCACCTGGGAAGCCCAGTCCTCAGATTACCTGAACTAGGAGCTTGTTAAACATTCAGATTCAAACCACTTCCTATTCCTCCTGAAGCAGAATCTCTCTGTGTGTGTGTGTGTGTGTGTTGAGGGTAGTGATGGGGCCTGGAATCCTCATTTCAACCAAAATTCCATGAGGATTCCTACGCACAGTAAAAATGAGAAGTCCCTGGGATAGAGGATGGGTGTACTCTGAGGGATGCACCCAGCTTTCACTAAGAATTGCCTCTTTCCCATCAGGGAGGACGCCATGGCACCTGGGGTTTCTGAGCAACCTTTGGAAAGGGAAGATTCTAGCAATGGGCTCCTGGAGAGGCCCTCTCTGCCAGCACGGTGACTACCAAGTCCAAGCTCCCTATGGTTGTCTGATTTCTCTCCTGATCCCTGAGGGGGAATATCAGAAATTAAAGTTTTTGGGTTCCATACTGTCTCTCTGTTCATTCTGCCGGTTTAGCAAATTCCTCTAGGCGCCGAAAGAGTATTCCCAGAAGGGATGCTGTAGGCGGGAAGTTTGGTTCCCAAGGTACCTTCTAACCTTGGTTCCCCTTCAGCGTTCCACCTCCACTTTTTGGTTTGGTCAAAGGAGACTTGGTCAGATTTCCAGCGGTGGCCTCATGTACCCAAACTCCCTCCCTTCTGGCACCCTCTGAACACTTGGACATTCCTCTTTATTGTTCACATTCCAACCCAGCACAGTCACATGCACACGCGGAGATAAAAACCCTTCTGGCCACAGCCCCAGGAGCCCGTGGGGGCGGGGCCAGCAGGAGCAGGGGCGGGGCCGCGGGAGACTCCTCCTACCGAGCCGCCCCCGCGCTCCGCGTTCGCGTAAACAAGCGGAGAGCTGGAGAGGTGGCTCTCGGGGTACGCTGGGGAGAGGGGAGGGCTGAGTACAGGCAGGCGTGGGGTTGGGGCGTGACATGGCAACTTCCCTTCTGATCACCGCCAGGGGCATCCGACATCATAAAAACCCTCCTCCCCGCTCTCCTCGCCCCGAAGTTCTGGACTAGGCTGGGGCGTGAGCGGCGCAGCAGAGACGCAGGGGCGCCTCCTTTGGCTGCGCGCAGAACTAAAAGATTTTTTTTTTTTTTGATGTGTCTTGGGCCACGCTTAGGGCGCTCTCCGCAGTGCGCGAAGGGAAGCACGCGGAGGCTGCGGAGAGAGAGCTGCATGCTGGGTGCGGGGAGAGGTGGGCGAGAAGCTAAAGAAGGAAGATTTGGGGGCGCGAGGATGGGGGGTTCAGGGTGGGGAGGAAGGGCGAACGGGGACCATACTAGACTGGAGAGCTAACTAAAAGGGCAAGGCCTTAGCGACTGATGGACGGTGTTCCCGGGAGAGGGAGCTCCGGGGGAAGCAGAGAGGGCTCCTGAAGCTGGCAGGTTGGTAGAAAGGAGAGGATCACAGACACGGCAGGGAAGTCTCGTCACTGCGAAGGGGACGCGGCATCCATCTGTCTCGGGAAACTGAGCAGAGAGAAGGGGTGAGCACCTGCCCGCTCCCAGGACTTCTCTACCCTCCGTCCTGAACCGGGGCGCCCAGGGCGGGGAGCGGGGATCACTCGGGGCTGCCCGCTAGGAGTCACTGAGCTGAAATGAGCCCGCGGCCGGTAGGTGTGCGAGCCGCGGGGTGTTTGTGACCCCTGGGCCCGACTTGTGCAGTCCAGTGCGGGTGACAGGTGTGTCGGTCCAGGTGCGCCCCGTCGCAGCATCAGGTGTCACCAAGGGTCAGAAAGCCCGTAGGCTCAGGGGCATTTTCCCTGGCTGGGAGGAGGAGGAGGGAAGGGGTGGGTCTAGGGCTTTTCTCTCACTCAGGGGTCCCACCCCGCTGCTTCGGAGTCGCATTCATTACCTTCGAAAATGCTCAGTCCTTCGGTCCGGGGCGAGGCAGAACGGGGGATGGAGATAGAAACAGATGAGCTCTCGAGCCCGCAGCCTCCTCCCCACCACGCGCCCCCACCCCACATCGCCAATTTCCTTGGCTCCCTCCACACCCTTCTCCATCCCCTAGTGCCCTTAGTCATCCTTGCACCTTCGGAGGAAGGGGCCCGGTGTCGGGAAGGAGAGCCTGCGGCCCGCCTCACCTGGCCTAGTCTCCGCTGGGGCCGCCGCCCGCGCCTCCTCGGGCGCCCCCAGCTCCGCCTGGTCCCCCGGGGCCCGGGCCCTTCCGGCCGCGCTCTCCGCTCTTTATCTTCTTCCTCGCCATGTGGCCCCGGAAACTCGCCTGGATTTTGGCAGCGGCCGCGTTGGCACCCGGATCGTCCAGAGGGATGTCTAGAATGTCGTCGTCCGGCTTGGAGCAGGCGCTCTCCTGGGGGTGAGGCAGCAGGGAGGGGGTGTTTCTTGGGGGGTGACCCGGCCGAGATCCCGAAAGGGCGGGGTAGGAGGAAAGACTTGCGGGACTGAGACCAGGACGACGCGGGAGTGGGAAGCGCAGGGAAGGGGCTAAGGCAGGGCCCGCACTGGGGCAGGGGGAGGGGACGGAGTCTGTGTGTGCGCGTGTGTGTCTTGGGCAGCGGCAGACAAAAAGGAATGTTCAGGGTCAGGTGGACACAGTTGTGCTCCCAACTCAGGAAAAAGAAGCACACAGTAGATGTGCTACAAGACAGCCAGGTAGCCGTGAGTGAGCCACGGCCCAAGCCAGCAGCCCAGTGAGGGGAGCCGTCTAGCTGTCTGGAGGGTGCAGGCAATTACTGGAGAATGGCAAAGTAAACCACGGCAGGACTCCTGGACACGACTGCGTTTCCCCCATCCTCAGAGGGTGCCTCTGGCTCAGAAGGATCCCTGCTGAGTCCAGGATTCCCTGGGGGAGGATTTAGAAGAATCAGCAGGCTGTCCCTTCACTGAGTAAAATCACCCCAGAGCTCAAAGCTGGGATGAAGGTGAAGATGGGGCTTACGCTGCAGTGGGGCAGCCTTCCCCTACCCAGGGCTAGAGGTCAGAGACTGTTTCCCCATTCACGCTCCATTCTGCACTGCTCCAAACACAGGAGAGAGGGGATGGTCTGCAAGAAGCTACAGAGAAAAGGCTTCACTTCAAAAAAGGACAAAGGAAAGATAAGCAGGAGCAAGTTCTTTCCATGAGGTGCGCAAGAGAGAGAAAAGAATAATTACAGTAGTTCCTAATACCATTGAAGCACTGCCCTTGTTCCAGGCATGGCAACACACGGTTTTACAGATGTTATTTTATTTAGCCCTGGCAACAACGCTATGATGTACCTTTTATTGTTATCCCAGATGACCCCTACTCAAACTGAGTTAAGTCTTGAAAACCTACCTGAGGTTGTACAGGTAGTTCTCAGGACCAAAGAGTCAAGCCTTTGTATGTCAGAGTCCAGAGTCTGTTTTTAACCCCTGCCTACCCAGCTGTGGATGCTAAAGCTGAAACTCCGTACTTTGGCCACCTCATGCAAAGAGTTGACTCATTGGAAAAGACTGATGCTGGGAGGGATTGGGGGCAGGAGGAGAAGGGGACGACAGAGGATGAGATGGCTGGATGGCATCATTGACTCGATGGGCGTGAGTCTGAGTGAACTCTGGGAGTTGGTGATGGACAGGGAGGCCTGGCATGCTGCGATTCATGGGGTCGCAAAGAGTCGGACATGACTGAGGGATTGAACTGAACTGAACTGAACTGTGTATGTGCTAAGTCGCTTCGGTCGTGTCCGACTTTTTGTGACCCAATGGACCACAGGCTCTTCTGTCCATGGGACTCTCCAGGCAAGAATACTGGGGTGCATTGCCCTGCCCTCCTCCAGGGGATCTTTCCGACCCAGGGATCGAACCTGTGTCTCACGTGTCTCCCGGTTCTTTACCATTAGTGCCACCTGGGAAGCCCGTTTTAACCTCTATTTTGCAGATAAGCAAAGGCAGTCAAGAAAATGAACCATGCTCTGCTGCTACTGCTGCTAAGTTGCTTCAGTTGTGTCTGACTCTGTGCGACCCCATAGATGGCAGCCCACCAGGCTCCTCTCCGTCCCTGGGATTCTCCAGGCAAAAACACTGGAGTGGGTTGCCATTTCCTTCTCCAATGCATGACAGTGAAAAGTGAATGTGAAGCTGCTCAGTCGTGCCAACTCTTAGCGATCCCATGGACTGCAGCCCACCAGGCTCCCCCGTCCATGGGATTTTCCAGGCAAGAGTACTGGAATGAGGTGCCATTGCTAATTGAGTGGTCTTGGGCAAGTTTTCTAATCTTTTCCTATCTCCATTCCTTCATCTGAAATCAGGTTCCTCTGGGTCATGGGGAAGAATAAACACTGTGATATGCAGAAAGTTTCTGGCACAGTCTAGTCACTCAATTAATGGTAGCTATTATGATTCTTTTAATAATGGTAAGTTGATGCAAGACAGTTGTTTCTATAGGTTGAAGCAGTCATGTAAAAACAATTTCATAGGGAGCAACTAAAAAAAAAGGAGACCCAACCCAACAGCTATAAGGTGAGGTGGGAATCTTAAGGTTAACTATGGAGTTTAAGTGGGCATTTCTCCTTTGAACTGACTTTTTTTTATTTTTTTGGCCTGAGGACTTCCACTACTTTTCCCTGTGTTTTTGTTTCTCTGGCAGGAGATGACCAAGGTCTCACATACTAAGAGTGATTCAGTTCCATTCCTTTCTCTTCCCTCCATCACCCATCCAGTTTGCGGAATTGAAATGAGAGTGAGTGGGGCCTCAGTGACCACTGCCCCAACCAGATCCCACCCCAGGACCTGCAAAGGTTTCAGTTCCAGATGCTTAAGTCCAGGTTTACAAATGCTTCCTCTCATCATGGTCCCCAAGGTTGTCTGCATTTTCTGGGCTTCAGAGATCTTTGGTTTGTGCTCAAGATGAGTTAAGTGCAGGTAAAAGGTGTTATCAAGGGCTGGGGTGGCTGTGGAGGGGCCCGACACACTCTTTTTGTCTTTCCTGGGTCTATCCCTCTCTCCTTGACATCTCATTTCCCACTTATAAACAGAAATCACTTTTTTTTTGGATCCTCGATTCTCAGAACTCAAACCTTTCTTGGGGATAGTCTTAGGGAATGGTGAAAGTTTCTTCTCCAAAGAGGACAATGATCAAAAATGCATGCCCAACGCCCTCCCCTGAGCCAGCAGCTGTAGCGGTTGAGTGGAAGAAGGGGTATCTTCCCCCAGAAATGCTAACACCCACCTGCTGCCACTACCCACTCCAGCTGCATCCAGAATGGAACAACAGGCAGAGCCACCCCCAACTCACGGCTTCTCCCCAGAGCCCACTCCCTCTCCCTTCAGCTGAGTTCTCAGGGCAGAGCTGGAGGTACAGTAAAAAGACCCAGGAAGTGTGCCTACATTGGTCCCTTCCAAAACCAAGATCTGATGGTGTGTGCCTGAGAGCTCTGCATGAACTAGGGGGCTTCTGGGAGGGAGAGGTGGGCAGTTGTGGGCAAAACACGAGTCATGGCTCTTGGTCCCAAACACACTTCAGCTCTGAGGGTCTCAATATCTTCAGCCACATCTAGAAGTTGGCCCCAATTAAGGCAGTCTCCTTCAGCTCCCTTGTCCTAAAGGCTTTAAGGATTATCCCTGCCTACTGCTTGTCATATGCTGGGCCCTGTGCTAAGCACTTTGCACCCATTGGTGGTGGTGATGGTTTAGTTGATCAGTTGTGTCCGACTCTTGCGACCCCATTGAGCCCACCAGGCTTCTCTGTCCATGGGATTTCCCAGGCAAGAATACTGGAGTAGGCTGCTGTTTCTTGCTCCAGGGGATTTTCCTGACCCAGGGATTGAACTCGTGTCATCCGCATTGCAGGCGGATTCCTTACTGCTGAGCCAGCAGGGACGTCTTCATTTAAGCTCTATTTTACAGGTAAAGAACCATCCGAGACATCTTGCAAATTACCAAAGGTGACAGAGCCAACAAATAGTGATCGGATTCAGAAACCTGTGCTGGGAACTACTTCCTCAGGGTAGGTAATTATTTCTATGAGTTGGATCATCAACTAGACTAAGTAAGTAAAAAAAAAAAAAAAAAAAAATCCAAAACTGTTTCTTTGCCTTTTTATATTAAGTGATTCAGGAAAAGCCTGATATTTGTGACTCTGTAAATTGGCAACTGATACATCTGAATCAACAGCTTAAAAAAAAAAAAAAAAAGCAGGACTTTTTTCGTCCCATTTCTGACTGAGCCTCTTTACCAAGGAGAAAGAAGGGAATAAGGGAGGACTAGGTGTTGCCCAAACACCAGGTTGGACAGTCAGCAGGGAGAGCCCAGGATGGAAGGTGAAGAGGGACTGGTTCCCAGCCTCCCAGATGCGCTCTGTCCATTATGCGTGTCCTAGCTTCCTCCCAACACAGAGCTCAGCCCTCCACAGAACAGAGATGGGTAGGAAGATGCTCAGCCCCAGCCCTGCCCCAGCCCTCAGCCCTGTCACCTATTCTTGGACCCTTTGCCCAGCCTGACAGTGGTGCTGTCTCTTGCCCAGCCCTTTAGCCTTGCAACCTAGGACACGACCTGAAATGGGGAGGGCACCTGTGCACAGAATGCACTGGAGGAGGCGACCTGGAATACAGGGCAAGTGGGATAATTGTGTGTTTTCTCTGCTGTATTATTTGAGTGAGCTGCTGCTGCTTTTTTAGGGGACACTTATTCCAACCTTGCCCACCAGCCCTCAGTATGGCTTTCTGGGCACTCAGGAACATGGTCCAGGGCAGACCAGAGCCCACAGGCAGGCACCCGACATCCTCCTCTAATTAGTTCTGCAGGTGCCAGTGGGGACAAGTTACTGTCCTTCTCTGGCTTTTTGGAGTCTTTGCTCTTGCATTTCTTTCCATTGACCATGATTCCTGACTTATCTTCCCCACCATTCTTACCATCTGGGCAATATTTCCTCTCTTCAACAGGCATACCAGAACCCACTATCCATTTATTTTCTGTTTTGTAAAACACCACTGGGCGGGTGAGGAGCCTAGGAACCTCCATTAAACGCCCAGTTCTCCTTTCACAACCAAAAACTGCTTCCAGGAGAATAACAGAGAGGGAAGGTTGGAAGAAAATATGTTATCGGGGCTTTCTCTAGGGGTGGGATTGTAGATGCTTGACATGTTTCTTTTTTATACTTTTTTTAGTTTAAATTTTTTTTCTGTTATGAGCATATTACCTTTACAATGAGGAAATATTGGAAATATTTATAGGAGAGGTTAAATTACAGCTGTTGGAATCAGACAGATCTAGTGTTCCACCTCCACACTTAGAAGCAAATCATTTAATCTTTCTAAACCTCACTTTGCACATCTGTAAAATGGAAAAATATCTACCTCACAGGGTTGTCATGATGATTAAATATAAAGTGTTAGGTACATGGTAAGCATTCACAAATTGACGATAATTATTTGTATTAATAAGAGCTAAACATCATAACAACAGCCACAACCACTTGCCCCTTTTTTCTGCCTCTTGGTACTCAGACACAGGGAATCCTCACCTCTTCTAAACTGGACTATTCCTTCCATCCAAACCTCATTTCCCCCTTTTTTAAGCCATACGGTGGAGGGTGGGGAGCAGGCAAAGTTATAACTTCTTGTGTCATTAGCTGGGTTGACCAAATGGCTGAGAATACAAGGACTTTGGAATCGGACTTTCTCCATATGTAAGGACTAAAAACAAATAAATAAAAGTAACAAATAAACAAATATAAACATATCGTATACACGTATGATCACCACTCTTCGGATGTGCCAGGAGCCTGGTCCTGTGCGAGGCACTTTCATGCCCGCACCTTAACAGCAACCTGCTTTGGCGTCAGGTCTCCTTATGGGCGCTGACAAATTGCAGACACTTCCTTTCCTCGCCAGCAGGGCTTTCTCCCGGTCACTTCACCCAGCCCCCTCCAGAGCTAGAAAGCGTTGGAGGCCAGGCCAATCCCTCCCCAGGACCACACGGACTAGGCTCTTCGCTGCCCATCATCAGTACTAAGGTAACCAACATGAATTGACTATTTCACCGGGCGCTGCACAGGACGCGAGGGTCACCAAGGTCATCCCGCCCGCCCACCGACAGCGGCAGTAGTGGAAATGGGGATTGGAGTGGGGGCCGAAAGCCAGGGGAAAGGAGTCGAGGTTGCTTCTCTAGGCGACGGTTTCCAGCGTCTCCCTGGGGAAGTTCCTCTTCTCGTCTAACCTGCAGCTTTCCTGTAGCAGAGCTTTGTCGAGCTCCGGGTCCAGCCTAGACTGCTTAGCGGATGGGCGCCCAGACGCCCCCGCGAGTTGGGGATCATTTTTCCTAGGGCTTCCAAGTCAGGCGGGCACCTTCCACCACCCACCATTCGCGTCTCAGCAGGCACCCTTATGGCTCCTAGGTCTTCTGCACCCACTTCCATCCCTCACTCCCCACTCCCCCTCCTGGAGCTTCTTGGTAGCCCCTTCCCCAGACCAAGCTGAATGCCTGTCCCCTAGGCCCGCTCACTTACGGTGCAGCAGTCCATGTTTGATGTCAGGAGTCCTTGGCTGGGATGGAGGTTGGCGCAGGGGGTCTGCGAGGTGACAGTGGGGACCCTGGGGCGGTGGCGAGGCAGCAGATCCGCGCCTAACCAGCCGCTCAGCTCTCGGGTCCTCTCTCCCGCGCTCCGCACTGCTGGAGAAAGTATCCCGAGCCCTGCGGAAGAGAAGCCAATCAGGAGAAGCCCTCGGCAGAGTGGGCGGGCGGAATGGAGGCAGGGCCACGCCCCCTCGCGGCTCCCTCCTCCTCTTCCCGCCTCCTGCCCCAACCCCTCTGCCTACACACTTCCATCCATTCCTCCTACACACCCCATCCTCCCAAACTCACCACCAACATCACCCCGTTGCTGCCGAGGCGGCAGACTGCCAAGCAGATGTATGCCGGCGCACGCAGAAGGAGGACCCCGACATCCCGGGCACAAAAACACTCGCATCTGGGCACAACACTCCTCCCACCCACAGAGAGAAAACCATGCACCCCTCACCCACACTTCCACAAACTAGCTGCTGCTGCTGCTGCTAAGTCGCTTCAGTCGTGTCTGACTCTGTGCGACCCCATAGACGGTAGCCCACCAGGCTCCCCCATCCCTGGGATTCTCCAGGCAAGAACACTGGAGTGGGTTGCCATTTCCTTCTCCAATGCATGAAAGTGAGAAGTAAAAGTGAAATCGCTCAGTCATGTCCGACTCTTAGCGACCCCATGGACTGCAGCCTAGCAGGCTCCTCCACCCATGGGATTTTCCAGGCAAAAATACTGGAGTGGGGTGCCATTGCCTTCTCCGCACAAACTAGCTAGAGTCCCAGATATGGTTCCCTCTACCTTCCCTCTACCCTCAGGCCTCAGAGAAATAAATGACCCCCTAGTACGTCATCACTCTGGGGTGGAATGGGGAAGGTGTGGGTACGTAACCTGGGGGTGGGCACAGTGGAACACAAAAGCTCACACCAGAGCCCCCCACTCCCATATATGATACTCCCCAGGCTCACTAAAACGTGCACTTCGACACGCAGACCCAGCCTGCAAAAACAAGTACACAGGCCTTGTACACACGCTGTGCTGATACATGCAGCTCCCTGTTATGTGCACACACCAGCACACGTGTACACGGCAATCACCCTACTGGAAATGTCTGCATTACATATCTATCTATCCACCCATCCATCTATATGTCCTGCACTAACAAGACAAAGCCAAGTATGCACGACACCCATTTGGTGTGTGTATATACATATATATAGAGATAGATAGATATAGGTATACACACCCTTCCTTCCCACTCCTCAAACCACACCTCCTCAACCTCTTGTTCCATTGCTTCTGTATAAGACAAATACTGACTACTCTCACCCTTGCCCCTGAGAGGGGAGGAAAGTACTCTCAACCCCAGTGTAAGGAAATATCCGAAGTCATCAGTTCTCTGGGTCCATGGTGGAGGAAGGATGTGGGCTTTGTCAGAGGCTTGGGAAGGGAGATATGGGAGGAGGAGCCTCGTAGGAGAACAGCCTGGTGGGGGAACAGCTTGCCAACCTCCCCCAACCGGTCAGGGTACCAGAGCCAGCAGCGTGGCATGCTAGTGAAGAGGATGGGCCACCTCTGAGAAAACTGGGAGGTCCTTCTCAGCTGAGGTCCCAGGGAGGGAAGGAAGCAAGGATGCCTGCTCTTCAGCTGTGTGGACTGGAGCCGAGGGGAGGAGGGGGAGAATGCCCTGTGGCTCTGGCTGCGGCAGGGGATGCTGAAACAGCACTGATGTGAGTCCACAGCCACTCGCCCTTCCTAGCACGGCTGTCACTTGCTTTCTCCCTACCTGAACATTTGGGCTTTGCTTGCCAAAGGGAAAATGCGTGGGAGGGAAATTCTGGTGGCCACTCAGGTTGGGGACAGGGTTAGCCAGCTTGTCTCCCAAGCTGAGCTGGATGCTGGCTGGGATTCCAGACTCTGGGGTGTAGGGGTGTCTCTCTCAGCAGGTTTGGGACCCACCCACCCTTGTAACTGAAAATCTGTTTCCCAGTCTGTCTCTGGCACATCCTTCATCCCCCACCCCCCCCACCTCCACCAAATGGCAGAAAGTCCTGGGAACTCAGGCCCTTGCCTCATGAGGGCCTTGGGTTTGTGCCAGTTCCCACTAGTTTTCAACTCTGGGTTCCAGAGGAGAGAGGGGAGGAAGACCTGGGTTGGGGGGGGGCACACTGGATATGAGGCCTGGACTCCGTGCTTATCTCTTCCCAAATTAGAGCTGAGGAATTCGGGATTGAGTGAGTTTGCAGTAAAGTCTCCCAAGTTGCTAGGCAACATCACTCTGCAGGCTGCATTGCCTCTAGGCCCTTCTTCCTGCTGGTCAGAGCTGAAGAGGGGGTATCTTATTAATGCACCCCCCCTTCACACCCCCCCATAGGCAGCACAGCCCTTTCCTCCTCCTAAACGGAGGTGGAGGTGAGGGTGTCTCTGAACAACCGCAGGCCGAAGGGACAATGGATACGCGACTGTGGTTCTACCTGGAAAACAATTGTTTCAGCAACAGCCCACTTAAGGCGCCTACGCAGAACTGGCCACGGCACTTGTCAGGGGGATGGGCAGGCGCAGAGGTGAGGAAAAGGTAGACAGACAGGAAGGCAGAGACAGAAATAGGAAGGCAGACACCCACAGACTCAAGTATCCAGAGGGGAGCAGCACCACGGATGTCCCCGTGTAATGTCACCTACACACACACACTCATCACACATCTTCAGAGACACATACAGTGGGCTCTTCACCACATAGTCACATCCAAAGACATGCACAGAAGCGGGCCCCTCCACCAGCACGCATCGAGGGCATGCACATCCTCTGGTGAGGGGTTCCTCTTCCTTAGTCACTAGGTGACTAAGGTTGTTGGCAAGTCTGGCTGCGTGTATCTGTGAGCCTCTGATTCTCGAATCAATGAGAAGGAAAGGAGACAGGAGCAGTGAGGACTGAGGGGTCTCGGGACTTTGAGGAACTCGGGAGACCAGATGACACTCCCCACAGAGAATTGCTTGGCCTGGGCCCTGGGGCCAAGGTCAGCCTCTGGAGTGTTACCTGTTAACCTGCTGGGCTTGGGCCCTGCATTTATCGTCCTTGGTTCTTCACATTTCAAAACTCCCCGTCTCCCACTGCTATTGAAGGAGAAGGACTGCGGGCCTAGAAAGGAGAGGAACTCTGGAAGGGCCTGGTTTGAGGGTGAGCTGGGGCCCATGGGTGCAGAGGGGAGGCTGGACTCAGCAGGGAGTAGGGAGGTGGAGGGCACAGCTGGAAGGCAAAGCTGGCAGAGGAGGAGATGGCTCAAGAGAGGATAAAAGATGGATTAGTGGGAAGCTTCTAGGGTCCAGTACAGATTCTTCTTGGGACAGATGGAGGGGGATTTGGAGAGAGCTGGTCCTCATAAGCGGAGACAAACGCCAAGGCACATGGCAAGCTATTTGCCAAGACTTGTGGTTTCCCCACCTTGGAGTGGGCACTTTCTGAACATAACATCCTAGCTCTAACCCACAGCGGGACTCCACGATAAGACGAGGGTGGGACGTGGGAGGCTGCGCCTTTGGTGAAGACAAGCTAGGGGCTTCTTAGGTCAGGATTTTGAGTGGAAGGGGTGAAGGTAGCAGGAAATTCAGTTTTCTCTGCAAATATTTCAGCTTTTGCTGTGGTAGTATTTTTAGCAACTTGGTTGGCAGAGGAGGAGACCGGGTACATTTTTAAAGGGGCCTCTACCAGACTGGAGGTCTCCTCCCACCCTCCCCCCACATGTCAGAAAGGGAAGGGGGAGAAAGCACACAGCATTCAAATCTAAAAGCCGGTTTTGCTAGGCGTCAGGCCGCTGTGAAGTCATCTTCGCGGGTAGTCGTTGTCTCTTTTCATCAACATCATTCTCATAAGCATCCTTATCAAGAGTAAATATTTCTCTAACTTCTGCCGTGTGCAGGGTGCTGCTCCAGGCAGGATGGAAAAAGCTAACCAGATCACGCTTGGTGAGACAGAGAAGGGAGCACACTCTGAGTGAGTACTGGGTGCTGTGTGTCGTGCTAGCCACGCTGTAAATGTGATTTCTTTTAATTCTGATAACAACCCTGCAAGTTAGGCCTTATCTTTCCTATTTTACAGATGAGGATGCGAAGACTTTCAGGGTTGAAGAATTTACCCAAGCTTCCACCGTCATGAAACGCAAGAGCCCGGATTAAAACCCAGAAGAGAATGATAATATTATCCTAAATCTGAATAATGATTTGCAAGGTGTTTCCACAATCGTGATTTAATTTGGTGCTTTGGAGAACTGTGTGAGGAGGTATTAGTATTTTTAACGCGTTTGGGGAGGAAGTGAGGCTTGGAGAGATTCAGGGTCTTGTTGATACCAGTCTGGTGCACTGCAGGACTAAGACTAAAAGGTGGGAATTCTATTACAGCTTTGAGTAATAGAGTGTGAGTGTTCACCTCTACAACTCCCGGTGCTTACTGGGCTCGAAAGAATGGGTTACAGTGGTTAACAAATCGGGAGCTGTCTCTCTTCTCTTGGCTCATACAGTCTTACAGATAAAAGTACATATGTATGTGTGTGTATATATATCTATGTGCACATACAGCTTCTGTATATATAGATATAGATGTATATAAATATATGTGTCTACACGTACATGCATGAGATATATGTATATTTCCTAAAGTAATAATTGATAGATGCCAAATGAATGATGCAGACAGTAAGTATTATGAGAATTGAGATGGGGGAGAAATAATTGAAAATTTGGATCATCCAGGAAGGCTTCCTGGAGGAGGATGGTTTGGAGGAAGACCAGGACTCAAAGAAATAAAAGTCAGGGGACTTCCCCTAGTGGTTAAGACTTCACCTTCCAGTGTGGGGAGTGTGGGTTCAATCCCTGGTCTGGGAGCTAAGATTCTACATGCCTCCTGGGCAAAAAACCAAAACAGAAACAATGTTATAATAAATTCAGTAAAGATTTTTTAAAAAAGAAGTGAATAGGGCTGGAAGGAGGCAGGACACTTTGGGCATGCACTGCATTTAGTGTCGCTGTTGGCTCCATGCAATCTCCCCGCCCGGAAAGACTGCGAGGACAGCAATTCCGTCGCCTGCCCCTCATGCAGGGTTTATGTCTAAATCTGTGCCCTGACGACACACTGGGGCACTGCCAGCCTCAAGTTCACGTCAGCTGTGTGCTCTTGCCTGGTCAGCAGCCCCGCTGCTCCTCAGAGCTCTAACACACACCTGCCCCCTTGCCTCTGTGCCAGGGGCCTGCCTCCTCCCTGTCCATGCCCTGTTACTCTGGGTCTCAGTGTAATTCTGAGTCCTGGATGTAGTTTGCTCCTTGTTCCTACATTGCCCCCAAACATTTACTTATTCTCTAGCCCTCCATTTCCCTTTCCTCAGTTTGCTTCCCTGTGTTTCCTGATGAATAAAAGCCAGTGATGGCCTAGCAACATGTGTACCTGCTGAGCCTCACATCCCACCTGCAAACATTGAACCAACAAAGTTATTCTTATAACAAGCAAACAATCATTCTGATAATATTTTAAACTCCCACACAAACCTAAGAACCACTTCAATTTTGGTCCAGATAATGCCTGTTTTAATTGTTTGTTTGTTTTTATAAAAACACTTATATGAGGTATGGCTTTTATCTTAGTCTGTTTGAAGATCCTTTCTCCTTTTGTGGTTCAGGTAGACAATAGATAAAAGAGATTCCTGGGGCTTCTCTACTAGTCCAGGGTTAGGAGTCTGAGCTTCCAAGGCAGGGGGTGTAGGTTCGATTCCTGATCAGGGAACTAAGATCCCGCATGCCTCATGGAGTGGCCACAAACTTAAAAAAAATTTTAAGTAAAAGAGATTCCTTGTTCTTTCAGTGATGTGCGTCAGGTGAGGTGCAGGCCATTCTTCGGTGCTCAGCTTTCTTCACAGTCCAACTCTCACATCCATACATGACCACTGGAAAAACCATAGCATTGACCAGACGGACCTTTGTAGGCAAAGTAATGTCTCTGCTTTTGAATATTCTATCTAGGTTGGTCATAACTTTTCTTCCAAGGAGTAAGGGTCTTTTAATTTCATGGCTGCAGTCACCATCTGCAGAGAGTGTAGTGTGGAGCAACTTAAACGTGGAATGCTGGCTACACACACATTCTAAGAGATGCCCATTCTGTATGACTTCAGGAGTTGCATTGCCTGGATGTTTCCCCTTCTTCCCTAGGGTAAACAATAGCAGGAGGAATGGTCTGTGTTGACAACAGGTAGACACTGAAAGAATGATGCTAAAGCTGAAGCTCCAGTACTTTGGCCACCTCTTGTGAAGAGTTGACTCATTGGAAAAGACTCTGATGCTGGGAGGGATTGGGTGCAGGAGGAGAAGGGGACGACAGAGGATGAGATGGCTGGATGGCATCATCGACTCAATGGACATGAGTCTGAGTGAATTCCGGGAGTTGGTGATGGACAGGGAGGCCTGGCGTGCTGCGATTCATGGGGTCGCAAAGAGTCGGACACGACTGAGTGACTGAACTGAGCACTCTCTAGTCTGAGTGCTTGGGTGGAGTGATGGTTTTCTTCTGGATCCAGAGGCCATGGATGTCATCCATTTGCCATCTAGCCACTATTGCCTTGTATTAACACTTTAAAAAAATAACCTTTGTTTTACTTTAGAAAAAACACATGCAAAAGTGAACAGAGTTAATACATAAAGGGACTCCAGGTACTCGTCACTCACTTTCAATAAGTCTCAGGTCATCACCAAACTTACCGATGTTCCTCATGACTCCCCCATTGTCATTTTATTTATAAATATTCAAGTATATGGGCTTCCCTGGTGGCTCAGACAGTAAAGAATCTGCCTGCAATGTGGGAGACCTGGGTTCAATCCCTGGGCTGGGAAGATCCTCTGGAGGAGGGCATGGCAACCCACTCCAGTATTCTTGCCTGGAGAATTCCATGGACAGAGGAGCCTGGTGGGCTACAGAGTCCATGGGGTTGCAAAGAGTTGGACACGACTGAGAGACTAAGCACATATGTCCCTGAAATATCAATTCAATCAGTTCAGTCACTCAGTTGTTGTCTGACTCTTTGGGATCCCACGGACTGCAGCACACCAGGCTCCCTTGTCCATCACCAACTCCTGGAGCTTGCTCAAATTCATGTCCATCGAGTAGATGATGCCATCCAACCATCTCATCCTCTGCGGTCCCCTTCCCTCTTGCCTTCAATCGTTCCCAGCATCAGGGTCTTTTCAAATGAGTCAGTTCTTCGCATCAGGTGACCAAAGTATTGGAGTTTCACCTTCAGCATCAGTCCTTCCAATGAATATTCAGGACTGATCTCCTTTAGGATGGACTGGTTGCATCTCCTTGCAGTCCAAGAGTCTCTCAAGGGTCTTCTCCAACACCACAGTTCAAAAGCATCAATTCTTTGGCACTCAGCTTTCTTTATAGTCCAACTCCTACATCCATATATGACTACTGGAAAAACCATAGCTTTGACTAGATGGACCTTTGTTGGTAATGTAATGTCTCTGCTTTTTAATATGTTGTCTAGGTTGGTCATAGCTTTTCTTTCAAGGAGCAAACGTCTTTTAATTTCATAGCTGCAGCCACCATCTGCAGTGATTTTGGAGTCTAAAAAAATAAAGTCTGTCACTGTTTCCATTGTTTTCCCACCTATTTGCCATGAAGTGATGGGACCAGTTGCCATGATCTTAGTTTTTTGAATGTTGAGTTTTGTTTTTTCTTTTTGAATGTTGAGTTTTAAGCTAGTTTTTTCACTCTCTCACTTTCATCAAGAGGCTCTTTAGTTCTTCTTCGCTTTCTGCCATAAGGGTGGTGTTATCTGCATATCTGAGGTTATTGATATTTCTCCCAGAAATCTTGATTCCAGTTTGTGCTTCATCCAGCCCAGCATTTTACATGATGTACTCTGCATATAAATTAAATAAGCAGGGTGATAATATACAGCCTTGATGTACTCCTTTCCCAATTGGGAACCAGTCTGTTGTTCTGTGTCCAGTTCTAACTGTTGCTTCTTGACCTGCATACAGATTTCTCAGGAGGCAAGTCAGGTGGTCTGGTATTCCCATCTCTTTAAGAATTTTCCACAGTTTGTTGTGATCCACATAGTCAAAGGCTTTGGTGTAGTAATAAAGCAGAGATAGACGGTTTTCTGGAACTCTCTTGCTTTTTTGATGATCCAACAGATGTTGGCAATTTGATCTCTGGTTCTCTGGTTTTTCTAAATCCAGCTTGAACATCTGGAAGTTCATGGTTCATGTACTGTTGAAACCTGACTTGGAGAATTTTGAGCATTACTTTGCTAGCATGTGAGATGAGTGCAATTGTTTGAACATTCTTTGGCATTGCCTTTCTTTGGGATTGGAAAGAAAACTGACCTTTTCCAGTCCTGTGGCCACTGCTGAGTTTTCCAAATTTGCTGGCATATTGAATGCAGCACTTTCACAGCATCATCTTTTAGGATCTGAAATAGCTCGAATTCCATCACCTCCATTAGCTTTGTTTGTAGTGATGCTTCCTAAGGCCCACTTGACTTCACATTCCAGGATGTCTGGCTCTAGGTGAGTCATCACACCATCGTGGTTATCTGCGTCATTAAGATCTTTTTTGTATAATTGTTCTGTGTATTCTTGCCACCTCTTCTTAATAGCTTCTGCTTCTTTTAGGTCCATACCATTTCTGTCCTTTATTGTGCCCATCTTTGCATGAAATGTTCCCTTGGTATCTCTAATTTTCTTGAAGAGATCTCTAGTCTTTCCCATTCTATTGTTTTCCTCTATTTCTTTGCATTGATCACTGAGGAAGGCTTTCTTATCTCCCCTTGTTGTTCTTTGGAACTCTAAATTTAGATGGGTATATTTTTCCTTTTCTCCTTTGCCTTTAACTTCTTTTTTTTAAAGAGTATGTTCTTTAGACTGAAAGCTCCATAAAGAAAGAAAATAGCTATTTTAACCACTCTAACCTTATCTCGATGTATGGGACATAGTGGATACTTCACAAATTCTTTTTTGAGTGATTGAAAAAGGGATGAAAGAATAATATTATGAACATGAAGTAAGGGGTAAAGCAAAGTGCATATTTCTGTGGTCAAGCATGATCTAATTTGCAGTGGGCATAGATTCTGTTGGGAGCTTCCCAGGTGGCTCATGTGTAACAAACCTGCCTGCCAATACAGGAGACGCAGGTTCCATCCCTGGGTTGGGAAGATCCCCTGGAAAAGAAATGGCAACCCATCTAGTATTCTTGCCTGGGAAATCCCATGGACATAGGAGCCTGGCGGGCTATAGTCCATGGAGTTACAAAGAGTTGGACACGACTGAGAGACTCAGCATACACACACACACACACACACATGCACATATGATTCTGGTGGAGGCCCGGGTTATGTCTTCAGCAAGAATGTAGTAGGTGGGCCTTAAATAGGGAGGCAACTCCACTCTCTGAGATTCAGCCTCAGAGCTTCCATTCTGAGGAGCCGAGACATTCGGATCTGTGTTCCGTGGAAGTCCTTGCTGAGATCCCCCCTCCCCACCCCTTCACAGGAGGAGCATGGGTGACAGAACATGACAGGGCCTGAGAGCCTGAGAAGGAACTTTGCCTACAGTTTATCTAGTTTCACATTCCTTTTGCTGTTTTATGGTTTCCTTCCTTTAGCTCGGTGGAGCATTTCAGCTTTGCCTTAGCTATGCAAAAGGACAGGGAAGGAAGAATGACACACCCCAGGGCTTGAGGTACAAAGGCCAGCTGGGTGGCAGCATCCGTTGGTAAGAGAGCTTAAGAGGAAATTGGCTGTCAGGGGATCAGAGCCTGACTTGTGGCCTTGCTGTCTTCTTTTTCTTCTTTTTTTTTTAAAAATACTTTTTGGCCACACCCCTCCACCTGTGGGCTCTTAGTTTTTGATCTTTTTTTGGCCAGGAGTCAAAAACACACTGTCTGCATTGAAAGGCAAAGTTTTAACCATGGGAATGTGAGGGAAGTCTGCTGTCCTTTTTTAATTTGGAGATTTTCTTTACAGTGATAAGCTTAGAGGGTTTTCTTTTCATTTTAAAAAGTGGGATTTTTCTTTCATTTGGTGGTCTGATGCAGTTGATCCCTATTCCCTTGAATAATTTTCTATGCTAATGATTTCTGCCTACCAGGCCAAACCAATGGCTGGTTGGGTAGATGAAGATCAGCCTGCCACTGCCATTTATGGGAAAGCAAGTATCTACCTGGTGACTTTAATGGTAAAGAATCGCCTGTAATACAGGAGAGCGGTTCAATCGTTGGATTGGGAAGATCCCTCGGAGAAGGAAATGGCAACCCATTCCAGCATTCTTGTCTGGAGAATTCCAGGACAGAGCAGGCTGGTGGGCTACAGTCCATGGGGTTGCAAAGAGTCGGACATGACTTAGTGACTAACACTTTCACTTTTCAAGGGCCTACCACGGTCACTTTTGTTGAACCAATACAGATCCGCCACCTGGCTGGAGATGGTGTTATCAACAGTCATCTACTGGATTTTCATACGAACTTGTGCGAGGACAGTTAGTGTTGGTATGGAAAGGTTTCTTACCTAGACTTCACAAGGAAGGGGACATGGACAAATGTGTCCTCACAGACTGCCATCCCATTGGATGGCATATTTGACCCAGACGTAGGAGAACAGATATTAGAATTCAGCCGTTGTAGGGTCTAGATGGCAGGCCTTCTAGAGAAAAAGCTTCCTCAAGGGCTTCCCTGGTGGCTCAGTGGTAAAGAGATCACCTGCCAGTGCAGGAGACACTGGTTCGATCCCTGGTCTGAGAAGATCCGGCATGCCGTGGAGCAGCTAAGCCTGTGCGCCACAACTATTGAGCCTGCGCTGTAGAGCCGGTGAGCCGCAAATACTGAGCCCATGCGTCCTAGAGCCGTGCTCTGCAACAAGAGAAGCCACCTCAGTGAGAAGCACACCTCAAGTAGAGAGCAGTCCTCGCTCACCTCAACTAGAGAAAAAAGACCTGTGCAGCAACAAAGACCCAGCACAACCAAAAATAAATAAATTTTAAAAATTATTAAAAAGAAAAAAAACTTCCTCAAGTGCACCACCCAATATGAAAGGCATGTCACCCACCCCTCAGATTAGACCATGACACGGGAATTTGATCGTTTGGTCAAGTGCCTTTCCCTATGTAAAGATGACAGCGGTTCTACCCAGAGTAACTTTGGTGATGTTTCTTTGGTTTGACTTTTTTCTTTCTTACTCTTTTTGGTTGGACTGAAGCACTGGAAAGTAAAGGATTATTAACTACAAGCTTTGTTATTCCGGAGTTTGGGTGGAGTGTTTGCATTTAATGAGGCAAGAACTGATCGCTATTTGGGTTGATATACTTTTGTTATTTTTGCTTTGCCTGCCGTGGGATCGTGTGTCGGAGTGGTATGAGGGTGGGGAGTGCTGGAACATGAGTTGTTTTGGGGCTGGGTTGTTAGTGGAAATATTCCTACTGCTTAGCAGAGAAGGCATGTTAGGTAAAACCACTCTGTCCCTTTGACCCTGAAGTCTTAAGGTATTTAAATAGCCTTTCCAGAGGTGTTCAGTGTTCACACATGCCTGGGAGACCAGGTCAACAATCTGTACAGTAGACACAGTCCTGTAACAGATGTTCCTCATAAGTGAGACTACAAAGCTTGGTTCTTTTTTAAAAAATATATTTTATTGTAGTTGATTTACAATTTTGTGTTAGCTTTCAGTGTACAGCAAACTGATTCAGTTATATGCATTCATATATACATACATGTATATACACACATACATATATATGTATGTATGTGCTTAGTTAGTCATGTCCGACAATCTTCTTCATACTTTTTTTCCAATATAATTTATTACAGGATATTGAATATAGCTCCCTGTGCTATACAGTAGGACCTTGTTGTCTATCCAACCTATATATACTACTTTGCATCTGTTAATCCCAACCCATCCCTCCCTGCCAGCCTCTCCCGTGGCAACCACAAGTCTATTCTCTGTGAGTCTGCTTCTGTTTTGTAGATAAGTTCGTTTGTGTCAATTTTAAATTCCACGTATATGTGACATCATATGATATTTGCCTTTCTCTTTCTGTCTCACTTCACTTGGTATGATGATCTCTAGGTCCATCCGTGTTGCTGCAAATGGCATTATTTCATTCTTCTTTATAGCTGAGCACTATTCCATGGCATACATATGTGTATATATTTATGCCACATCTTCTTTATTCATTCATTTGTTGATAGACGTTTAGGTTGCTTACTTACCTTGGCTATTGTGGATTGTGTTGCTGTGAATATAGGGATGCCTGATTTTTTTGAATTATAGTTTTGTCCAGATATAGTTTTAGGAGTGGGATTTCTGGATCACAATGGTAACTGTATTTTTATTTTTTAAACAATTTTTAAAAAGTCTTTATTTGTTACAACATCATTTCTGCTTTACGTGTTTTTGTTTGTTTGTTTGTTTGTTTTTTTGGCCCTGAGGCAAGTGGTATCCTAGACCCAGACCGCAGATTGAACAGGCACCACCTGCATTGGAGATGAAGCTTAACCATTGGACCACCAGGGAAATTCCCTATTTTTAGCTTTTTGAGGAAATTCCATAGTGTTATTCATAGTGGCTGTGCCAATTCACCTTCCTCCCAACAGTGTACAAAGGTTTCCTTTTCTCTGCACCTTCTCCAGCATTTATTGTTTGTGGGCTTTTTAATGCTGGGCTTTCTGACTGGTGTGAGGAGATACCTCATGGTGATTTTGACTACATTTCTCTAATAATGTGCTTAGTCATTCAGTCATGTCCAACTCTTTGCGACCCCATGGACTGTAACCCGCCAGGCTTCTCTGTCTGTGGAATTCTCCAGGCAAGAATACTGGAGTGGGTTGCCATGCCTTTCTCCAGGGGATCTTCCTGACTCAGGGGTCAAACTTGAGTCTCCTGCATTGCAGGCAGATTCTTGACCAATGGAGCCACCAGGAAAGCTCAGTACTTTAAAGCCTGGTTCTTAGAGAATAGACAGCACCGTTTGTCCTACTGGGAACAGAACGGCAGAATTGAGCTATGTTATGATTTGCTAAACAGATGTCAGATCATCACAACAGGAAAGGGACCCTCCCCTCACCCCCTACCTCGGTAGCCTAGTGGCTGGGACTTCACCTTCCAATGCAGAGGGTGCAGGTTCGAACCCTGGTTGGGGAGCTAGTATCCCACATACCTCGTGGCCCCAAAACTGAAACATAAAACAGAAGCAATGCTGTAACACATTCAATAAAGACTTTAAAAATGGTTCACATCAAAAATGTCTTAAGAAAAAAATAACAACAGGAAAGTTCCCATTTGGGATATTACATGAGAATGTGTAGATCTTAATCAAACCATCATGGCAGAAGCTATTGGTTACCTAGCCAACAAGCATGCATTTCCCCCTACTTGCTTCCTAACAGAACAGCAGTTTTGTTGGAGCCTGTCATGGGTCCGGACCTGACAATGCGTCATAATCGGTCTAAGCCTATTTCCACTTTCACAGCTTTTATGACAGCTAAGGCTGATCACACAGCCCAGATATGACCAATGAGGTATGAGCAGATTTCTGCTGAGAAATCTTCTGGGAAAGCTCTTGCTCTCCAGATAGGAGGAGGCAGAGGCAGCTGGCATCACCAGTTCCTCTTCTTCCTGCCTTGAATACAGACCTAAAGTTCAGAGCTGCATCAGCTGTCTTTTGACCATAAAGCAACATGCTAAAATCATGAGGAAACAACCTCTTATATAGTTAAGCCACTATCAATTCAGGCTTTCTATAAGATATATACGAATGACTCTCTAATATGCTGTAATAATACAAGAGATGTTTGAGTGCCTCACATTAACGTACCCAGCGTTCTGACGGGACGGGGGCAGCAAGTGCGAGTTATTTCCAGGGCTTCTTTGATGACAGACCCTGAAGATTCTAAGTCGGAACAGCTAACATTTCAGACATGAGTTTATTGGATCTGGTGCAGCTGGGCTTTCTCATACGTTGTCCTAGATTGGCTCTGCTTGGTTGAGGAACCATTGTAGGATTCTGGGTGACCATTTATAGTTCCTCCAGTCACGCTCAAAGCCTTTGTCCCCTGGTCTGTCTCAGCACCTCTCTCCCTTGTCCCAAGTCTGTTGTGTGGGCTTGCTATACTTAGACTTACTGGAGAGTCAGGAAAATTCCTTTAAGACAGAGACAAGAACCCAAAGATAGATGAGGACTGGATGGGTTCAGGCACTTTTTCCTCTAGTCAGATGGCTGATCTTTATTGGTTTTTAAAAATTGACAGGTCAGAGACCCTTTGCATGCGTACGTGTGCTCAGTAACATCCAATCCTTTGGACCCCATGGCCTGCAGCATGCCAGGCTTCCCTGTCCTTCACTGCCTTCCAGAGTTTGCTCAGATTCATGTCCGTTGAGTTGATTATGCCATTCAACCATCTCATCCTCTGTTGTCCCCTTCCCCTTCTGCACTCAATCTTTTCCAGGATCAGGGTCTTTGCCAGTGAATCGGCTCTTCACATCAGGTAGGCAAAGCATTGGAGCTTCAACTTCAGCTTCTGTCCTTTTCATAAATATTCTGTGTTGATTTCCGTTAGGGTGGACTGGTTTGATCTCCTTTCTGTCTAAGGGACTCTCAAGAGTCTTTTCCAGTGCCACAATTTGAAAGCATCAGTTCTTCAGTGCTCAGCCTTCTTTATGGCTCAGCTCTCACATCTGTACATGACTATAGTGCAATGAAGCAAATACAGTTATCCACATTTTACCAGCAAGGAACTTGTGGGGAAAAAGAGAAGTTAGGTAACTTGAATAAATCACACAAGCTGTAGGCAGCAGAATTGGGATTCCACTCAAATCTGTCTCACCACAAAGCTCTTCCTTATGGTGCCACCTCTCCTGTCTTTGGGGCTTCCCTGGTAGCTCAGCTGGTAAAGAATCTGCTTGCAATGTGGGAGACCTGTGTTCAATCCCTGGGTTGGGATGATGCCCTGGAGAAGGAAACGGCTGGCTACCCACTCCAGTATTCTGGCCTGGAGAGTTCTGTGGACTGTATAGTCCATGGGGTCACAAAGAGTCGGACACAACTGAGTGGCTTTCAGTCACTCTCCTATCTAGATGAATTTCTCCCCTACCCGTGTATCTTTCCGTTATGGAGCCACGTGGTCAAATTGCTCTATGTTCGCACATTAGGCAACCACCTTCTGCTCCCCTCTAGGAGAAGATCTTGGTTCTGAGGGCTCTTATCAGGCTTCTGTCTCCTTTTGGAGTTACTAGTTTAAACAAAATCAATAATTTTATTGGACCACTTTCCTGGGTTGGCATGGGTGGACCCGGGGCCCAGAATGGTGCTGCCAAGTCTGTTCCCTTCCCATCTTTCCGCAGTGCTTCTCTCAGAGTCTCTCTGTGTTAGATTGACCATCACATTGGTGAAGAGGCTGCAGACAGGCACCAAACTGCAAAATTAAAGAGAGAGAGAGAGAGAGAGGGAAAGACCATTCTCTGTAAGAATCCATATACCAAATTTTGAAAGAGTTCTGTGCAGTCCTTCTTGGATATTTCTCCACAATACTAACAAGTACTCTAGGAAAACGCAGACTGGACCAAGCCTAGGATGAGATGCTGGGAGCCATAAATACACCCATATCAATGGCTAGCAAGGTAGAATCATAGAGTGGAGAGCTGTGGTCTGTTTCCTCCTCCTCAATATTACACCAGCACTTTATTAGCAGTTATCACTCTGTCTAGAAGCCTCAGGGGTTCCCAGGTGGTGCAGTGGTAAAGAATCTGCCTGCCAATGAAGGAGACTCGAGAGACTCGGGTTCCATCCCTGGGTTGGGAAGATAGTATTCTTGCCTGGAGAATCCCATGGATAGAGGAGCCTGGCGGGCTACAGTCCATGGGGTCGCAAAGAGTCAGACACAACTGAGCACGGCACACAAACCCTACCTAGTAATTGTTTACCTCTTACCTTCTTCACTCAGTGGTGAATACCTGTGCAACCAGGATTCCATCTTTCATTTTGACATCTCAGAATCTAGCATATTGCCTCAGATAGAGGAACGCAAAACATATTTACCAAACAAATGAATATAATACAGAATAATGCTGTGGTTTGCAATGCTGTGGTTAAGAAAACATTCTCCAGAGTTCTGGGAGGCACCACAAGAATAAAAGCCACTCCTTAGAGGCCTCTGTATAATTTACAAAGTAAATGATAGCTACTTTCCTAAAAACTTTTATATATGTGTCTCATTTAAACCTGAGCGCAATGAGAATGCATGTACCAGTACTTAGAAGCCTTGCACTTAGCGGGTGTAGAGGAGGGTGAGAGAGGTGGTAGAGGCGGAGGATGTGATCTGTAAGGAGACTATGGTCCTGAGGATACTAAGGCGATGAGAAAAATCACTCCAAGACAGTGGGGGACTAATTCCTTCGTTCAAATGGATGCTCAGGTGCTCCCTGGCAAAAGCCCAGCATCAGCTCAGGTTCCAAGGAGGAACTTCGGGATCTATTCAGAGCGGAGTTAGAAGGGTGACAAGAAGATGAGCTCAAAAACATGACATGTGTGGAAAGGTTAAAGGAACTGGGATGACTCAGGTTGGAGAGGAGAAGGCCAAGAGGAAACTGAGTCATTTTCTTCAAGACAAAGAAGGGATCTCTCGCTGGGGGCTGGTGACCAGCTGTCCTCCGTTGCCTCTGCATGTGGAGCAAGGGGAAACGGGCTTAGACCGAAGGCAGGGCTAAGATTAGAGACAAGGAAGAACTTGGCAGTGAGGGATGTTGTATAACCTACTTTACAGACACTTGGGGACTGAGGAGACTCCCACAGTCCTGGTCCCGCCGGTGGACTGGGTGCCGGGATGGTCTAGCAGGCTGGCGGGGGACGGAGGAGGAAGGGATCCTGGGGGCCCTCCATCCGTGGCCTGATCTTCCTTGGTGTCCTCAATTTCCCGGTGGAAAATTCAGTTCCCCACTTTTGGAGCTGGCAAGGCAGCACCTCCCCCACCCACCACGCACTGCACCAGTGTTCTGGGCTGGGTAATAATGCCTGTCATTTCCTCTCCCGGGGGAGTGGGGCTGCAACCGCCCTGACAGCCCCGGGGGATTGAAGGCAACTAAAAATAGTGCATTAAATATAATCTGTTGAGGGGCACGTTTGCATTGCTCTTCTTTCCCCCTCTGGTCTTTTTATCCTGCTGGGCAGGCCAGGCCTGGGTCCAGCTCAGGGGCCCTGGGAATCAGGTTTTGAGCTCCAGCTGCTTTCATTTTGTTGCAGAAGGATTCTCTCGGCAAGAGATTTCAGGCAGCAAATCCACAAAGTACAACCGGGGATCCTCAGGGGCCACCCCTCCTCACTTCCCAGTGGGCCCTCTGGGTCCTTCAGGGCCTGAAGGTACAAGGAGAGAGCTGGAAGTGGGGGAGACAGTGTTGAGAAGGAGAGCCAGCTCCGGCTTTGTTCTCCCATCAGCCACTTCCGTCTGCTGCACAATCTCTCTGAGGTTAAATATTAATTAAGAGCAGAATGACAGTGAGCGCTGAGCAGTGTCACTTTCTGTCCCAACACAAATGCTAATTTCCTTCCCGGTATGAAGTGACTTTGGAGTGGGATTGGCAGCGCAAGGAGAAAAGCTGGAGGGGCGGCGGGTGGGGAGGAGGAGAGGGGAGGAGAGATGGGTAGCCCAGCTTTAGAGAACTAAAGAGGAATGATGCGAGGGAGGGGGAAGAAGAAGGCTGTGAGGTGACAAAATGTGGTCATGATGCCAGCAGGGCCCTGTGGGACTCCGGGGCACGGATGCCTTTGGTCCCCCATCCCTTGCAGGCAAGATTCTAGCCTCCACGACCTTCTCTGAGTTCCAGGAGGGCAAACAGTTGCTAATCAAAGGAGACACAGCAATGAAACCAGCTGAGGCAGAGTCTCATCCAGAGTAGATGGACCACTTAGGACCCTGCACACACCTTAGTCTGTCAGCAACCCCGCCCTTTTGAAACTGCAGAAGAAGGAAGAATGCAAGATTGTTATGCCTTGATCCTTATCCCATTCTCCTGCCTGACTATAAAACCTTTCACTACTCACCAGGGAAAGGACCACAGTTCTTGAGGCACTAGCCTACTTACTCTGTTCCCCCTATGCCTTGCAAAGTGATAAAGCCACTCTTTCTTTCTCCTCCATAACTCTGTCTCCGTATTTCTGTCTGGCATTGGTGCACAGAGAAAAAAGATTTTGGCAACTGTCACAACACAATCCTAGACTTTCTTCACTTTATTTATTTTTTTTAAACTTTAAAATTTGTATCGGAGTATAGCCGATGAACAATGTTGTGGTAGGTTCAGGTGGACAGTGAAGGGACTCAGCCATACATATCCATGTATCCATTCTCCCCCAAACTCCCCTCCTATCCAGGCTGCCACATGACATTGAGCAGAGTCCCTGTGCTCTACAGTAGGTCCTTGATGGTTATCCATTTTAAATATAGAAGTTGAACATGTCCATGCCAAACTCCCTAACTACCACTTCCCCCATCATTCCCCACCGTCAGTCATAAGTTCATTCTCTTAAGTCTGTGAGTTTCTTTCTGTTTTCTAAATAAGTTCATTTGTATCATTTCTTTTTAGATTCTGCATATAAAGGGTGTCATACGATATTTCTCCTTTCCTGTCTGATTTACTTACTCAGTATGATCACTTTAAAGCTGATGATCTAAGAAGCTGGGGTAGAGCTGAGTGTCCCCACCTCTATAAGGCAGGGTCCTTCACCTGGGTCCATGCATTGGTTTCAGGGCTCATGAAACTGGAAGTTGTTTCCAAAATTGTGTGTGTGTACATAAGCAGCTTTCTGAGGAGATTTCTGAATTTCCATCACAGCCGATATGATGTTTCCCAGGGTCAGTCCCAGTATGTGATACCCATCTCATGGCTCAAGATGGCTGCTAGAACCTTCGCCGAACATCTGTCTTCTAGGCAGGAGAAGGAAAAAGGTGAGATGAAGAGGGGAGGGCAACAAAGTTCCACTCCAGTTTTTTGTTTCCCCTATTAATGAACTGTCTCAGAAATCCCTGGTGGCTCAAACAGTAAAGAATTGACCTGCAATGCAGGAGAACAAGGTTCAATCCCTGGGTCAGGAAGATCTGCTGGAGAAGAAAATGGTTACCCACTCTAGCCTTCTTGCTTGGAGAATCCCATGGACAGAGGAGCCTGGTGGGCTACAGTCCATAGAGTTGCAAAGAGCTGGACAGACTGAAGCAACTGAGAACAGGAGCACCGGGAGAGGTTAGTAGAGGAGAGAGGGATTTAGGGAGGAATACTGATTTGTGTGAGGCCTTAAGGCAAAATCAAGCCCCCATTTTTAGGGCAGTGCCTGGAACTGTGGTGTTGGAGAAGACTCTTGAGAGTCCCTTGGACTGCAAGGAGATCCAACCAGTCCATCCTAAAGGAGATCAGGCCTGGTGTTCATGGAAGGACTGATGTTGAAGCTAAAACTCCAGTGCTTCGGCCACCTCATGCAAAGAGTTGACTTATTGGAAAAGACCCTGATGCTGGGAGGGATTGGGGGCAGGAGGAGAAGGGGATGACAGAGGATGAGACGGCTGGATGGCATCACCGACTCAATGGACATGACTTTGAGTGAACTCTGGGAGTTGATGATGGACAGGGAGGCCTGGCATGCTGCGATTCATGGGGTCGCAAACACTCGGACATGACTGAGCGACTGAACTAAACTGAATTGAACTGGGAAGGAAGGGGCAGGAGGAAGAGAAAACATAATCTTTGGAGATCAGGTGTTTTGGCAGGGCTGGGAATTCCTTTGGGAATCTAGACGTGTTTCTATTTAACACAAGGAAACTATGCTATCTGTGTTGGGTTGAGTACAAAGCCTGACTTTTCCTTCTGGAAGGAGACTGTGTTCTTTTTTATTTTATTTTTAAAAATATTTTTTGTGTTTGCTTATTCAGCAATACGTGAACCGTGAACTCCCTGATGTTCAAGCTGGTTTTAGAAAAGGCAGAGGAACCAGAGATCAAATTGCCAACATCCGCTGGAACATGGAAAAAGCAAGAGAGTTCCAGAAAAACATCTATTTCTGCTTTATTGACTATGCCAAAGCCTTTGACTGTGTGGATCACAGTAAACTGTGGAAAATTCTGAAAGAGATGGGAATACCAGACCACCTGACTTGCCTCTTGAGAAATCTGTATGCAGGTCAGGAAGCAACAGTTAGAACTGGACATGGAACAACAGACTGGTTCCAAAGAGGAAAAGGAGGACGTCAAGGCTGTATATTGTCACCCTGCTTATTTAACTTATATGCAGAGTACATCATGAGAAATGCTGGACTGGAAGAAACACATGCTGGAATCAAGATTGCTGGGAGAAATATCAATAACCTCAGATATGCAGATGACACCACCCTTATGGCAGAAAGTGAGGAGGAGCTAAAAAGCCTCTTGTTGAAAGTGAGAGAGGAGAGTGAAAAATTGGCTTAAAGCTCAACATTCAGAAAACGAAGGTCATGGCATCTGGCCCCATCACTTCATGGGAAATAGATGGGGAAACAGTAGAAACAGTGTCAGACTTTGTTTTTTTTGGGCTCCAAAATCACTGCAGATGGTGACTGCAGCCATGAAATTAAAAGGCGCTTACTCCTTGGAAGAAAAGTTATGACCAACCTAGATAGCATATTCAAAAGCAGAGACATTGCCGACTAAGGTCCGTCTAGTCAAGGCTATGGTTTTTCCTGTGGTCATGTATGGATGTGAGAGTTGGACTGTGAAGAAAGGTGAGCGCGGAAGAATTGATGCTTTTGAACTGTGGTGTTGGAGAAGACTCTTGAGAGTCCCTTGGATTGCAAGGAGATCCAACCAGTCCATTCTGAAGGAGATCAGTCCTGGGATTTCTTTGGAAGGAATGATACTAAAACTGAAGTTCCAGTACTTTGGCCACCTTATGTGAAGAGTTGACTCATTGGAAAAGACCCTGATGCTGGGAGTGATTGGGGGCAGGAGGAGAAGGGGCGACCGAGGATGAAATGGCTGGATGGCATCATGGACTCGATGGACGTGAGTCTGAGTCAACTCCGGGAGTTGGTGATGGACAGGGAGGCCTGGCGTGCTGCGATTCATGGGGTCACAAAGAGTCGGACACGACTGCACAACTGAACTGATTTGACTGCCTCTGGTCTTAGTCTCAGCATGTGGCATCTTAGTTCCCCGACCAGGAATCGAACCTGCAGCCCCTGCATTGCAAGGCAGAGTCTTAACCACTGGACCATGAGGGAAGTCCCTCTTGTTCTTGTGTAGCTTGAAAGTGCTGGTGAAGGTGTCAGGACAGCGAGATGGAGGTGTTCAGGGAGAGGAGGTGAGAGGCCAGGGTGGGGGCTGGGATGGGAGCCACCTTGGTCCAAGTGTTTTGCAGGCCTTTGGGAAGGAGATCCCATGCTAGGTCCTTCCCTCGCCCTTCCTTTTCTGTCTTTCTTAAAATATCCTGTGTTTCTGCAGCATGCGGCTGCTAATCTAAAATAAAAACAGCAGGAAATGCAAATGGTCAGGTTCTCCTAGCAACAGGAGCCAACCCACGCAGGGCGCGTTTGGAGCAGAGAAAACTGTCCTGAGGCTGAGATGTGGGTGGCTGGGCTGAGGAGCAAGTCTCCTCTGACAGTCTTGCCCCTCTCACTGCAGACAGGGGCTGTCTGGTGGGCAGCCACCTGTTGTGCAGAGAAGCCCTCTATGAACTGGACTGGGGCAAAGGATCACGTGCTGGGGAGACGGTGCGAGGGTAGGGAGATAGCAGCAGCCTTGGTTTATTTAAGACATTTCCTAACCAACACAACATAAAATGTAAAGCCATTTTCCTCTGATTAAAAAAAAAAAAGACATCTGTTGATGGCAGTGGCTGGAGTGGCCCCTTGGAACCTGACAGAGGGGGTCTAACTAGGTGTGTGATTGGGAAGGGCCTTGATTTATGAACATGTTCCTATATGTCCATTTGAGTCAACCCTCGGAGCCTTGCCGTTCCGAAACAATAGCCATAACAATTTCACAACAATAGGTTATGAAATAAGAGGAAGGAGAAAATGGCTCAGATGCTTAGGTAAGGGGACCAAAGCCAGGAGACTGCAAAGACTCTTAGAGACACCTGGTTTAGGGACTTAGTTGTTGGTCCAGTGGTTAAGAGTCAGCCTGCAATGCAAGGGACTTGGGTTTGATCCCTGCTCCGGAATGATCCCATGAATGGTGAAGCAACTAAGCCCAAGAGCCACAGTTAATAAGCCAGCTCTCTAGAGCCCATGCTCTGCAACGGGCTTAGGCAACTTACTTAGGTTCTGAGAATTGAATTCTTTATCTGTAAAGCAAGAGCAATTGTGTCTGTTTCACAGAGTCACATCTCACAGAGGTATGTGAAGTGCTAGCACCGCCAGGCATACAGTAGGCCCTCAACAGATACTGGTTTTTGCACCTCTTACTTGTGGTTGCGGTTGCTCAAGGGACCAGGTGGGAGTTTTGACTGCTATTGCCAAGGCAGGAATGCTATTTTCCAGGTAGCCCGAGATGGAGCTCAAAATGGAATTCTCCCACACACACACAAAGGAGCTTGCCTTCATTATTGATTAAATGGCTTTTTAATAGATAGATCTGAGACCGTAATGCCTATGTCTGTTTTTCATCATTGTGTCCTCAGCACCTGGTACTCAATAAACAATTGTTGAGTGAATGAACCAATGTGTTGTTTCCGTGAGGAAAGGCATTTTAAATATGAGATAGCCAGCTTACAAAAGAATATTGAAGCATATGGACTTCCTGAGTTTGATCTGCTTAGGCAATCTCTTTGAGGTCAGGTCCAGAGAAGCCAGGACATGGTCCAGGGTGGGGACCTGACCTGCTAGGTGGGTTTACCAAGCCATGACCTGCAACCCTGCTCTGTGCAGTTTCCTGGCTCAGACAAGACGATAAGCTGTACTGATTCACATAAATGGCTGATGAGGGGGCGGGTCTTTTCAGGAGATCTCTGATGGGCTGATGGGCTCAGAAAAGTGAGTCATCACCCTTGGCCTTGGCAACTCCATCCTCCACCCCTCTCTTCTAGCTGATGAGGGGCATATGAAGCTGAGGTCACCTCCAAGAAGGGGTTTGCTCTTCTGTCTTATTTGTAAACATTTCCCTGACCCTACACCACTGTCTCAGTCCCTCTCTGAGTTAATTTGTTTGATTGCACTGAGTCTTAGTTATGGCAGGCCAGAACTTTGATCCTCGTTGTGGCATGTGAAATCTTCAGTTGCTGCCTGTGGGATCTTAGTTCTCTGACCAGGGATCAGACCCAGGCCTCTTGCATTAGGAGCAAGGGTCTTAGCCATTGGACCACCAGGCACATTGCCTTTTTCACTTTCTTTTCTACTGCACCCTTCTCTTTCTCTCCCATAGATGCACACACATAGAGACACACACATACGAATTTGGATATTGATTTTTACTATTTTAACTCCAGGTTCTGTTTTTCAAATGTGAATAGTTCCAGCTTATTCATTATTCCCTTGTCGCTGGGGCTGTATAAAAATGTTTCCCATTGCTGAGATAGCAGCCCCTTGTGTGTCTCAGGGAGATCAGCAAGGGCAAAGACCTTGCCATTGGACCCCTGGGAAATCACAGAGGCTGTTGGAGTGTGGGCTCAGCATGTGAGGTCCCCAGGGAATTATGGCCCACTGTGGACCTGCTGAGCTGATTTGCAATCTCCTTGAATCCCAGACTTACAGGAGTGTTCAGAGACTCTTCTTTTTGCTTCCTCCACTTAACACATTAAAGACCTACAAGAGGACAGAGTACCTAAGGAAGAGACAAAGTCTTTGGCCTTAGTTTTTTTCTTTATAATGTAAGGGTCTTAGTTAGCTCCCTAGAATCAGGCTGCCTGATATCGTTATCCATGAAACAGGTGGAGAGTAAAAACTGTCTTTGTCTTCATGGGTAGGAAATCAGGTCATCCTCTCCAAAGGTATAGAATACTCCCCCAGGCTGTGGAGAGCAGGTTCTGGTTTCTACCCAGAAAAGCTAGAGAGGAAAACTGTGGCTGCCTACTAGAGTATCAGGGGAAAAAGCAGAGATATTTTTAACATACGGAATATCAGTGAACAGAATGCTAAGGAACTAGAAAACTTATTCCAATAAATATGAAGCATATGCTCTTCCTAAAGCAAACCCAGCTTCTGCTATATACAAATTTCATGAAGGGAAAAAAATGTCGGAAATTGCAGAAATATCTGGCCTGAAGTGGGCTACAATCACTTACTGCAGGAGACCTGGAAGGCTGCACAGATGCCCTGGGAACACTGACTGGGGGGTCAGGGGTTCTTGGCCATCTTGTCATTCGGGTTGGGGATTGTCCAGAGCCCTTTGGGGTCCGGGAAGCCCAGCTCAAGATGGACAGTCGGACACACAACCACAGCTTGTAATGTCAGAGCATGCGTCACCAGCAATTGGAACGTCCTCTCCAGCTCTGCTACCCAGAATCCCCAAACACAGAAAATGCCCCTTTCTGAGTGGCAGAGATTCCTGCCATCAAACGGCCTTTTGGATTCCTTCAACCTCTTTTTCCTCTTGCAAGCAGGAAAGGCGATTTGTATTCATCTCATTAGTAGGGTGTTGGTAACTGGGGCTAGTATTAATAATTTCACTGCGAAACCTGACAAATATTTCACTCTCCTGTAGTGGGTAATTCCATCCCCAACAGCCTCTCTTTTTGTGCCGCCAGATGGAGAGAGTGTGTGTTTGCCATTCTCATTAATACAGTTAGTACCTTAGCATCGCGCCTGTCCTCTCCCTAGCCCCACGCTCTCCCGGCTCGGGGTGGGGAGGGGAGACCGAGCAGGAGGCCTGCTGGGGTGGGGCGGGGGGCGCCTGGGGCCCTGTGCGGAGGTGGGGAAGGCTGTGGGAAGGGCTGGCGGGAGAACCCTGAGAGGCGAGGCACTGCAGAGTGCTAAACCACAATAAAAACACCGCCGCTAACAACAGGGTGATGGAGGAGAAACAAATCACGATGCTGCCTAAAACTCCCACTGCAGTATCTCAACCCCAGAGCAGCTCCTCCGACTCAGGGCGCCGCTGGCCGCCCTTCCACCCGCTAGCGCCACCCCCGCAGCCAGACTGCGGACACGGTGCAGCCACTCGCGCCCCCGCTGTGCCCGCGCCCAGCATTTCGCTCCTCCCCGCCGGGAGAGGCTGGGAGCCCCGTCGGGGAAGGGGGAGCGCTCTCAGCAGGCTGGTATCTGAAAGCCTGTTCCTCTTCCTGGGGAGGAGGAGGAGCAAGGATTGCGCTCCGATTGCCTGGATCTCCAAGTCTCTCTCTCCACCCTCCATCCGAAGGCTGCTAACCTGGCCAAATCCTCACGACGTTCCTGGCCCCGCCTCCTCAGCCCCAGCTGGCCCCTGACTAGCAGACGCTCGCCTGCTGCAGCTTCTCTCCTGGAGGGATAGGGACAAGGGCAGACGCCGGTGAGGGAGGTAGCTGCTTCCGCTGCTGCTGCTGCTGCTAAGTCGCTTCAGTCGTGTCCGACTCTGGTGCGACTTTATAGACGGCAGCCGACCAGGCTCTCCCGTCCCTGGATTCTCCAGGCAAGAATTCTGGAGTGGGTTGCCATTTCTTTCTCCAAGGCATGCATGCTAAGTCGCTTCAGTCGTGTCTGACTCTGTGCGACCCTATGGACAACATCCTCTGTCCACGGGATTCTCTGGGCAAGAATGCTGGAGTGGGTTGCCATTTCCTTCTCCCATGAGGGATGTAGTCCAGCCCGCATCTCAGGGTTCCTTTCTGCGGGGGAGTCACAAATGAGACCCATGACGCACTGGCTGGAGTCCCCTGGCTCCTGCCTTTTCCCAGTTGTCTGGGAGATGCTTGAGGGTTACCCCTTACTTCCACCTTTGCCTACTCCAAAGGGAAGGCAAAACTAGGCAGGGTATCCTTTCTCTGGCATCTGAGTGTGGATTTGGGGACATTGAGGGAAGAGTTCCAGAGAGAAACCACCTCGAGGCCAACCATAGTCTACTCCTAGGAAGGAGTCTGTCCTTCAAGGGACCTAGGTTGTTATAGAATGAAAATAAAATAAAATAAAAAATCATCCCTGGGTATAGCAGCTAAGAATGGCCACAGTACTGCTCCATCCAGGTTTGCCCAGGGGCATCACTTTCTTTTCCCTCATTTTGGGTCACCTACTAATATCATTTGAGCCAGATATGGCATTGGTGGCAAAGACTATCACAGTGGGGTTTGGACTTGAACTTGGGTAGAAGCAAGCCCATGGTCCCTAATCCTGCTAATGTCACCAGAGGGCCCAAAGCTCTGAGCTTTGTGTGACCTCTCTAATTTAAGACTGATACTTCTTCCTGAGCCTCAGGGTTTAAAATTATTTTTATTGAAAATAAAATAAATTTTTATTGGAATAAATAGTTGCTTTATAACATTATTTTTGCCCTTCAGCAAAGTGAATCAGCCATACATATACATAAATCTCCTCTGTTTTTGGATTTCCTTCCCATTTAAGTCACCAGAGTTCCCTGTGTTGTACAGTAGGTTCTCAATAGTTATCTATTTCATATAGAGTATCAATAGTGTGTCTCCTTCATGGACGTAGCCTTGTTGTGGAGAAGCATCACCGACTCCATGGACATGAAATTGAGCGAACTCTGGAAGATAGTGGAGGACAGAGGAGCCTAGCATGCTGCAGTCCATGGAGTCGAAAAGAGTTGGATATGACTTAGCGACTGAACAACAACAATCAATAGCGTGTGTATGTCAATACCAATCACCCAGTTCATCCCAGCCCTTTCCCTTCTTGGTGTCCATATGCTTGTTCTCTACATCTGTGTCTCTATTTCTGCTTTGAAAATAGGTTCATCTGTGTCTTTTTCTAGATTCCATATATATCATTAATGTACAATATTTGTTTTGAGGTTTTTGAAACAAAACTAAATGAAAATACCTGAGTATTACAGCACTTTCCCCTGACTCGGATGGACTCATCTTTCCTTTCCAACATATGATCCCATACCTCTTCTTTCCCCAAGAAACTTTCCTTGACTTGTTCTTTTCCTGTGTTATTTTCCTTGATCTGTTCTTTTCCATGAAGTCATCTTCATGGAGAAGGCACTACCTGTCTCACTCACCATTGATCTGACAGCCTTATGATGAGTTTCCTGATATGTGGGCAGGAGCAACATGATCATATGTGGTATATGTTGCCTCTAAAATTCAAAGAGGCAAGCATTGTGCCTGTCAGAGTATATCCTGACATGATCTAGACCTCTAGATCCTTAGGAATGTTACTGATGTGGCAAATCCTTGAGCTTCCTATCATGACACCAATGTGATGGACTAGTATGATGTTCTTAGGGTACCAAGACAATCAAGGTCTCCCCAGACTGTCATAACAAAGAGCAGGTGCCTTTACAGTGAAATATATTGTTGTCTCTGCCACCTGGAGTCAAATTGCTTCTGATTAACTTTGGCCATCGGAATGGGGAGTGGGGGAGAATTTGTTAGGCTACTATCTGCATAGCAGCTTCCAAGGGCTCTGTTGCTTTGCTCCAGCAAAGATATCACATCCAGAATCAGCTGCAAATGGCATCACTGATTAAGTGTGTGATAATCTCAGCCATTCTCCAAGACCATCTGTTTTTTGAAAGAGCCAAAAAAGGAAGTTAAATGGGGATGTGGTTGGAATCACACCTCTGCCTCCTTCAAGTCTTTAATGGTGACACTAACTGTGTGATTCCTCTGGCATGGTTGCTAGCTTGTTTCTGGGTTACTAGCTCAGCAGAGGAGAATGGGTTGGGGTAAGGCAGTTCGAGGACCTTCTGCTTGGCCCTCCTTTCTGTATAATAGACTGCACTCTATAGGTCACGGAACCACTATTTTATTATGTGTGTCTGTTCCAAGTATATTTTCTGAGACTGGGAACCATGAAAATAGATCCATGGTCCCACTGAGTTTCCAAGGAAGGTTGATCTTTTACCTGACTTTCATAAGCACACTCTGACTAGTGGACCAAGGTGGGGAGCTTCAGATTTTAGCATTTGTGTGTACATTTTCCAGCCAAGAATACTGGAGTGGGTTGCCATTTCCTACTCCAGGGGATCGTCCCGGCTTAGGGATCAAACCCGTGGCTTCTGTGTCTCCAAAGAGTCCTGCCAAGCACTGGGCCTGAGCCACCTGGATTAGGTTACATTTACCACTGAGCCACTTGGATTAGGGTCAGGTTGATTTATTTCTTAATCCCTTGAAGAATGGAATACCTTCCAGGAACTCCTGAGGAAATATGGCTGCCAGGTGGTTGAGTAAGTTGCATGTAATAGATCCTTTTTAGCATCCTCACATTCTTTAGCATTTAGGCCTCTATCTATAGCATGTCTGATATTTCAGTCTTACTGGCTATAGCTTACTGTCAAGATTGGCCAACCTCGTTGAATATTAATACCTCTTCCCAAGTGCTCAAACCATGACATTACATCCTATTTTCCAGTTTAGCACCCATTTCAAAAGATTTTAGGTAATCAGGGCTTCGATTACGTTCTTGTCTGTCTAGCAACCTTAGAATCTAGTTAAATGCATGTTCCCCAGAACTCTTTACAGGAGTTGATGTAAGTTAATGAAATCCTGCACTTCTTTTGGCAACGGTCTCCTCCAGGCACATGTCTTGTACTTTACTATCTGAACTATGCTGCCATTTAACCCTCCTTGAGCATAGTGGAGGTGGATTCTGAAGAAAATCACATTTTCTTGGCGTGGTCATTGAAAAGTTTTCATTTGGGGAGGTTTATGAGGATTTGAGTATTCAAGGTCTCAGTTTCATCTGTGTCTGCACAAATGTCTCCATTCCATACCTTGGGATCTTCCTTCTTTCTTATTGGTATATGCATACTCACTCACTTCAGTCATGTCCAACTCTTTTGTGACCCCATGGACTGTAGCCCCTGAGGCTGCTCTGTGCATGGGATTCTCTAGGCAAGAACTCTGGGGTGGATTGCAATTTCCTTCTCCAAGGGATCTTCCTGACTTGGAGATTGAACCTGGGTCTCCTGTATTGCAGGCAAATTCTTTACCCACTGAGCCACCAGGGAGGCCTTTCCCATCATACCCTCTGCTTATTGTAAGAGACTTAAACCAAAGGGTTTGAGTATTTAATTGGGTTTGCAACTCTGCCACATTAAAATCATTTTCTAGACTTGATCCTCATCCACATCAATCCAGAGGCTACAGGAGGAGAAGTCTTTCTTTAGAGCAAACACTGAGACTTCCTGATTTTCCACCTGGTTCTGAGTTGGGTATTAAAAATTTTCAACAGGTCCTTTTCCCTTCTTACTCTCTTTGGAGCCATCAGAAGCAGCCAGCTGACTCTACAATCTTTATAATAACTATTGTCACCATGGTGACTAAGTATCACAGTTACTGTTTCTATTGCCCACCACCTGAACTTCATCCCTTGCAACACCAGTCACTGTGATGCCACTAAACGCCATGGATTATCAGTATCCCATTTTCTCCTGGTAAAAAAGTTAGCTATGTGCTTCTTAAATATGAGAGTAATAGAGACTTGTCTGGTAGTCCAGTGAGTGGCTAAGACTTTGCACTCCAATTCTGAGGGCCCAGGTTTGATCCCTGGTCAGACAACTAGATCCCACATGCCGCAACCTAAAAAAAAATCCCTCATGCCCCAGTGAAGATCAAAGATCCTGCCTGCCTCAACTAAGACCCAGTGCAGTCAAAGAAATAAATTTTTTTTTTTAAATGAGAGCTATAGAATATTAGAATCCCATTTTTAGGGACAGTTTTCTTGGGTCCTTTTTTGATATCTATTCTTACCTTTGTCTGGAAGGCAATGTATGGCACACTCAAATAATGTGATTGAGGTGGATTTAATAAAAGGGGCTATTTATAATGAAGAAGATGGGACCAGCAGATTGAATAACTGACTTCAATTCTTTATCCTTATTTTTATCCACATCCTTACGTGGTATTGTTATTTGTAGAGTGTAATTCCTTGTCTCACTTCTTTGGGCTTAGAGGACTTTTTGGCCAATAGCATGTGGGTGAAAGTGAGACCATGCCGGTCCCAAGCTTAGGCCTTAAGAGGAATCCTATGTTTTGTTTGCTCTTTTGAGGCTCTGCCACCATCATGAGAGAAACATACCTACTGGTCCAAGGAGGGTGAGAGGCCTATGGAGCAGCGCTGCTTCTAGCTCACAGACCTCCAGTGAGAAAAGTAGCTGCCCCAGCTACCAAAGCATGAAGTAAAGAAGTCCAGCTGAGCCCATCCTAAGTCACCCCAGTTCTAGGTGACCTGGAGATCTGTCAGAACAAATGGCTGCTTTAAGACATGCACTCCAGAGTGGTGGAAATGCAGTGCTAGTATAGGCAGCAGATACACTGAATAAATAAAAAAACAGTAAGAGATGGGGCAGAGCCTCAGAGATGCAGATGGCAGGCTTAAAGGATCAAGGGGAGGAAGGAGTTACCAGAACTTGGCCAGTAACTGTAGGAGAAGGTGTGTGATGAGAGCTGTGGCCTTTGATAGAGGGATGGAGACAATCCACAGAAGCCAAGTGAGGGGAACAAATTTCATCCCTTTGCTCTTGTTGCATCCTCTGACCTCCTGCTGGTGTCTTTTGTTATAAAAACTGGAAGGCAAGGGATCCCACCAACGCAGACCATGAAAAAATTTTCTGAGCACACAGAGCAGGATGAAGGTCTGGAAGGGACAATGGAAGATATCTAACACACTTTGCATGTCTGAGACCATCTTTGTTTACCCTCATACTTGTATGATAGCTTGGTGGAGTATAGAATTCTAGGCTTGGAATGATTTCCTTTAGAAGTTTGAAGAAATTTCCAATACAGTGTAGCTATTGAGAAGCTTGAAAGTCTTCTGATCTCTTACACTGTATGTGGGACCTATATGTGTCTTGAAATAAGTAGAATCTTCTTGTCCCCAGTAGTCACAAATTTTCTCCCATGTGCCTTGCAGCGGATTTACTTTCAGTCATTGTTCCGGACACCCATAGGGTCCTCAATCTGGAAACCTATGTCCTTCAGTTGTTTCTAGAATTATTTCATGGATAATTTCTCCTATTCTGTTTTCCTGCTCTCTCTAAATTTCTAATTTTCTTTCGTCTATTTTCCATCTTTTTCCTTTGACTCTCCTTTCTGGGAGCTTTCCTCAATTTTTCCCTTCAATTCTCTTGATTTTATTTTAATAGCATTTTAAAATTGAAATATGTCTCATATTGCATATTTACAACTTTAAAGTGTACACTTCAGTGGTTTTGAGTCTACTCACTATTTTGTGCAACCATCACTGCTATTAAATTCCAGAACATTCCCAACATCCCTGAAAGAAGCTCTGTGCCTATTAGCAGTTAATCCTGATTGCCTCCTACTTCCATCCCCTGGAAAACACTGATCTATTTCCTGTCACTTATGGATTCACCTATCCTGAACATTTCATATAAATGGAATCATACAATATGTGGACTTTTGTGTCTGGCTTCTTTCACCTGGTTCATCCATGTTCTAGCATTTGACAATATTTCATTCCTTTTTAGGGCAGAGTAATATTCCATTATAGAGTGGTCCCTCACTATCTGTGGGGGTTTCCAGTGTCAATCCAAATCCATGGGTGCTCAAGTCCTTTATATAAAATGACATAGAACACAGTCATCCTTCCATATCTGAGGATGTGAATCCACAAATAGAATAGGTTGACTGTATTTATTGGAAAAAAAAATCCAGGTGTAAGTGGACCCCAGAAATTCAAACCTCTGTTTTTCAAAGGTCAAATGTATAGATATACCACATCTCATTTACTCAGTCATCAGTTGATGAACATTTGGTTTATTTCCACTTTTTGGTTATTATGAATAATGCTGCTGTGAACATTCATGTACAAATTTTGTATAAACATATGTTTTCAGTTCTCTTGGGTATGCACCTAGAAGTGGAATTGCTGGGTCATATGGCAATTTTATGTTTAACTTTTTGAGGAACTGCCAACTTCATTGAGTTTTAAAATTCTGTAACCAAGTTTGACATTTCTGAGAGCTTTTCTTTTCATTTCCTGAGTGTTTATCCTTTGAAAAAAATTGATTGTAATATCTCTCCTCTCTGAGGATATCAATGGAATTAAAAAAAAAAAAAGATTTCTTCTCCCTGAATAGCCTGTCTTATAAAGCTAATTTACTTTTAAAAAATCTCTGCTTTCTAGGGCTCCTTGGTGGTCCAGTGGTTAAGTCTGCCTGCCAATGCAGGGCACATGGATTCCAACCCTGGTCCGAGGAGATCCCACATGCTGCGAGGCAACTACACCCGTGTGCTGCAACTACTGAGTCCACAAGCCATAGCTGCTGAGCCTGAGTGCCCTCTAGCCTGTGCTCTGCAACAAGGGAGGCCACTGCAGCGACAAGCCCTCACACCTGCTCAGCGCAACTAAAGAAAGCCTGTATGCAGCAAGGAAGACCCAGCACAGCCAAAAAGCAATAAAACTGAAAACAAAACAAAACAAAACACAAACCCAACGCTCTGTTTTCTGTGTTGGTAGCTTTGAGCAACTGTGTATATATCTCATAATCCTTGGCCGATCAAGGGTGATTTTATTCAAGAATAAAAAACCAGAAAACCGACTGGATCACATTTGCTATCACATGGGTCATCTTGCTGACTTTGAGTTTTAAAGTGATTTGATGGGCTGTTTGTGGAGAACCCCTAATTCAGTTATTTCCATGACAGTCTTCAGAGAAGGACCTTCCAGTCTCTCATCTGGAAGGTTTGGATTCTTCTCCCTGTGCTGTGGGGCAGGAATGGGAAAAAGGGTTGGATGTCTCTGGACTCAAGAGTCAATGTGCTCGTGGTCACGCCACACTCTTCTTTGGGCGAGGTGGTTCTGTCCTCAAGGGGGCCTGTATCTCCCAGTCTGGGGACTATGCTATTTTCTCTGGATTGCAAACCTCCAGATTTCTGCTAGTGTGTTGGGGCAGGTTCCCAGTGGCATGAAATGGAGAAAGGAATCTAAGGATCTGACTGCTGCTCAAGCAGCTTTTAAGCCATTTTCTTTTACATCGCTTGTCACCTCCCCCTTTAACTAATGAGTCCTGCGTATTCCTGCCAATGCGGTGGTGCTGGTGAGAATTGTGTTGATGCTCAGCCTTCCTCGCATTAGGCTTGGGATTTGGAGCTCTCAGTTCAGCTGAATCTAGTTTCCAGCTTCTAAAATTCATTGATTTTTGCCTCACTTCCTATTGCACTAACCATGCTAGAATGTAAAAAACAAACAAAAATCCATTTGCTGTTGTTTTTGTGGGGTTACTGGAGGATACAGAATTAGATGCACGTGTTCAGTCTTCCAACTTCATCCAGAAGTCTGCGTCCCACTCTTCTTAATGAAAAAAAAAAAAAAAAGAAAAAAACTGATATTTTGATTCCCATCTGAATTAGACACCATGTAATCACGGAACAAAACCCTCTATAGTTATCTTAATAGATAGAATGTAACATAAAGAATTGCTAATCAGGTGTAAAGAATTGTTAACACGGTGACTGAAAAAGTTAATAGAGGAAACTCAGCTATTAAGGAGATAGAAATTGCAGGAAGCAGCTACTAACTGCTAGGCCTGAAGGAACAAAGAGAAGAAGCCGGAGTTTTTAAAACGTAGAAGAGACTCACAGACTTAGAGAAAAAACTTATGGTGGCCAGGGGGAAGGAGCAGGGGAAGGGACAGTTAGGGAGTTTGGGTGGACATGTACACACTGCTATATTAAAAATGGATAACCAATAAGGATCTCCTGTAGAGCACAGGGAACTCTGCTCAATGTTCTGTGGCAGCCTGGATGGGAAGGGAGTTTGGGGGAGAATGGATACATGTGTATGTATGGCTGAGTCCTTGCACTGTGCACCAAACTGTTCGTCAGCTGTACCACAATATAAAAGTTAAAAACAACCAACCAAACCTTGAAACATAGTGGAAGGGGCTCACGGAGCTGAAAGTCAGAATTCTGAGGAGGAACACATCTCGCCTGGGGCTGGCACCTCTGAGGGGGCATGCTGAGGCTGGCTGTGACTGTTGGAAAGCTGGGGTCAACTGCTTTAGGACTGGATGCTGCCCTGGGGTGAGAAGAAGCACAGAGAAACTGACGGGCATAGGAAGCCAACAGGAAGTGGACAGAAATGAGCACGTGTCACCTTCTCCTTCAGCCTTGCAGTCTCCCTCGTGGCCTTACTGTGGGAGCCTAAAAGAGGTCCAAGGCTTCCCTGGTGGCTCAGTGGTTATAGCATCCTCCTACCGATGAAGGAGACATGGGTTTGATTCCTGAGTTGGGAAGATCCCCTGGAGGAGGGCATGGCAACCCACCCCAGTATTCTTGCCTTGAAAATCCCATGGAGAGGAGCCTAGTGGGCTACAGTCCATGGGGCTGCAAAAGAGTCAGACACAACTTAGCAACCAAACAGCAACAAAAGAGTCCTGCTTGCAAAGGACAGGTGTGAGGTGTGGCGTGCGGCACCCAGTCCCATCATCACAGAGCCAACCGGAAGGAGGGCTTGAAGCCGAGGGACAGCCGCTTAGTAACTAGTATAGTCTATTCTTTTGGGTACTTGAATGCCTGTGTATCCTGCTGAGCCTATTGTGAGCTTTCACTACAACAACAAAATCCACATTGTGTCTCCATCTTCTCACAAAACCATTCTTACTCTCTCCCCAGATGAGAAGATGCTAAGTCCAAACAGCAGTTGTATTGATACGTGGGAGATGGTTTCACATCTATTCTGAGCTATATTAATTGCTGATCAAATTCAGCTACAGTTCCACCCAAGTATTGTGTTTCTAAACAATGTCTTTTGATCCTGGTGTTCCTCCTTTTTCTCAGTTGGTTCAGAATTTGGTGTGGGAAGACAGGGGTAATATATACTGACCTTCTTCCCCACTAATGGGTGTGCTTATTTTTGACACATTTACCAGCTTCTGTGCCAATTTACACTCATTCCCAAGAGCAATGTAAGTGAGTTTCAGTTGTTCCACAGCATCCACTCATTACTGTCAGACTTAAATTCTGCCAATTTATGAATGAGAAATTGTATCCTGTTATTGTTTCATTTACATTTTCTTTAATGGGGAGGCTGAACATGTTTTTCCCATTTGCTTTTTGGACTCAGGTTTCTGCTTATATTTTTTGCCCAGTTGTCTAATTTTTTCTTCTTAATGAATTGCAAGAATTCACAAAATTCTTTTTGTAAAGCGTATATGAAACATGTATACATATGGCTGATCCATGTTGACTGTGAGGAGATATCCTACATCCAAGGACAGAGAAGCCCCAGCAAGATGGTTGGCGCTGAAGCAGTGGCTGTGTGGTGCTGGAGAGACTTTGAGGAGACACCCCACGTCCAAGGGTAAAGGAGAAGCCCCAGCAAGATGGTAGGAGGGGTGAAATCAGGTTTAGAATCAAACCTCATACCCACCAGAGACACTCAAACATACCTTGTGGTCACCAGGCCCCAGAGACTGAGACAGAACTGTGTCTGAGTGTCTCCTGAGGAGCGATGGGTCAGCAGTGGACTGTTACAGGGGCAGGGGCTCTGGGTGCAGCAGACTTGGGTATGGCATAAGCCCTCTTGGAGGAGGTCGCCATTATCTCTGCCATAGAGCCACTGGAACTTACACAGGACTGGGAAACAGACAGAACCTTGTGTGCACTAGGACCCAGGAGAAAGGGGCAGTGACCCAAGAGACTGACCCAGACTTGCCGGTGCTTGACCCAGGAGGTGTGGGTCAGTGGTGGCCGCTGCAGGGTTGGGGGCACTGCGTGTAGCCGTGCATGCATGGGACCTTTTGTAGGAGGTTGTCATTTTCTTCATTACCTCCACCATAGTTTGGCCTCAGGTCAAATACCAGGGAGGGAACACAGCCCTGCCCTTCAACAGAAAATTGGATTAAAGATTTACTGAGCATGACCCCCGCTCATCAGAACAAACCCCAGTTTCCCTCTCAGTCAGTCTCTTCCATCAGGAAGCTTCCATAATCTTCTTATCCTTCTCCATCAGAGGGCAGACAGAATGAAAATCACAATCACAGAAAACTAACCAATCTGATCACATGGACCACAGCCTTGTCTAACTCAGTGAAACTATGAGCCATCCCTGGCTCTGTCTATTTAGGGCCACCCAAGATGGACAGGTCATGGTGGAGAGTTCTGACAGAATGTGGTCCACGGGAGAAGGGAATGGCAAGGCACTTCAGTATTCTTGCCTTGAGAACTCCATGAACAGTATGAAAAGGCAAAACAATAGGACATTGAAAGATGAACTCCCCAGGTTGGTAGGTGCCCAATATGCTACTGGAGATCAGTGGAGAAATAACTCCAGAAAGAATGAAGGGATGGAGCCAAAACAAAAACAGGAGATGGCAAGAGTAAACATCTACATTCTAGGAATCAGCTAACTAAAAAGGAGTGGAATAGGTGAATTTAACTCAGATGACCATTATATCTACTACTGTGGGGAAGAATCCCTCAGAAGAAATGGAGTAGCCATCATGGTCAACAAAAGAGTCTGAAATGCAGTACTTGGATGCAATCTCAAAAACAACAGAATGATCTTTGTTCATTTCCAAGGCAAACCATTCAATATCACAGTAATCCAAGTCTATGCCCCAACCACTAATGCTGAAGAAACTGAAATTGCACGGTTCTCTGAAGACCTACAAGACCTTCTAGAACTAACAGCCAAAAATAGATGTCCTTTTGATTATAGGAGACTGGAAAAGTAGGAAGCCAAGAAATACCTGGGGTAACAGGCAAATTTGGCTTGGCATACAGAATGAAGCAGGGCAAAGGCTAATAGAGTTTTGCCAAGAGAACACACTGATCATAGCAAACACCCTCTTCCAACAACATAAGAGAAGACTCTACTTATGGACATCTCCAGATGATCAATACTGAAATCAGATTGATTATATTCTTTGTAGCCAAAGATGAAGAAGCTCTACAGTCAGCAAAAACAAGACTGGGAGCGGACTGTGGCTCAGATCATGAACTCCTTATTGCCAAATTCAGACTTAAATTGGAAGTAGACCACTAGAGCATTCAGGTATGCTCTAAATCAAATCCCTTATGATTATACAGTGGAAGTGACAAATAGATTCAAGGGATAAGATCTGATAGACAGAATGTCTGAAAAACTATGGATGGAGGTTTGTGACATTGTACAAGAGGGAGTGATCGAGACCATCTCCAAGAAAAAGAAATGCAAAAAGGCAAAATGGTTGTCTGAGGAGGTCTTACAAATAGCTATGAAAACAAGAGAAGCAAAAGGCAAAGGAGAAAAGGAAAGATATACCCATTTGAATGCAGAGTTCCAAAAAATAGCAAGGAGAGATAAGAAAGCCTTCCTCAGTGATCAATGCAAAGAAATAGGGGAAAAAAATAAAATGGGAAAGACTAGAGATCTCTTCAAGAAAATTAGAGATACCAAGGGAACATTTCATGCAAACATGGGCTCAATAAAGGACAGAAATGGTATGGACCTAACAGAAGCAGAAGATATTAAGAAGAGGTGGCAAGAATACACGGAAGAACTGTACAAAAAAAGATCTTCATGACCCAGATAATCACGATGGTGTGATCACTCACCTAGAGCCAGATGTCCTTGAATGTGAAGTCAAGTGGGCCTTAGGAAGCATCACTATAAACAAAGCTAGTGGAGGTGATGGAATTCCAGTTGAGCTATTGCAAATCCTAAAAGATGATGCTGTGAAAGTGCTTCACTCAATATGCCAGCACATTTGGAAAACTCAGCAGTGGCCACAGGACTGGAAAAGGTCAGTTTTCTTTCTAATCCCAAAGAAAGGCAATGCCAAAGAATGTTCAAACTACTGCACAATTGCACTCATCTCATGTGCTAATAAAGTAATGCTCAAAATTCTCCAAGCCAGGCTTCAACAGTATGTGAACCATGAACTTCCAGATGTTTAAGCTGGATTTAGAAAAGCCAGATGAACCAGAAATCAAATTGCCAACATTCGCTGGATCACTGAAAAAGCAAGAGAGTTCCAGAGAGTTCCAGTTCTATTTCTGCTTTATTGACTATGCCAAAGCCTTTGACTGTGTGGATCACAATAAACTGTGGAAAATTCTGAAAAAGATGGGAATACAAGACCACCTGACCTGCCTCTTGAGAAACCTATATGCAGATCAGGAAGCAACAGCTAGAACTGGACATGGAACAACAGACTGGTTCCAAACAGGAAAAGGAGTACGTCAAGGCTGTATATTGTCACCCTGCTATTTAACTTCTATGCAGAGTACATCATGAGAAATGCTGGGCTGGATGAAGCACAAGCTGGAATCACAATTGCTAGAAATATCAATAACCTCAGATATGCAGATGACACCACCCTTTTGGCAGAAAGTAAAGAAGAGCTAAAGAGCCTTTTGATGAAATTGAAAGAGGAGAGTGAGAAAGCTGGCTTAAAACTCAACATGCAGAAAATGAAGATCATGGCATCTGGTCCATCACTTCATGACAAATAGATGAGGAAACAGTGGAAACAGTGAGAGACTTTATTTTTTTGGGCTCCAAAATCACTGCAGATGGTGATTGCAGCCATGAAATTAAAAGACGCTTACTCCTTGGAAGCAAAGTTATGACCAACCTAGACAGCATATTAAACAGCAGAGACATTACTTTGTCAAAAAAGGTCTGTCTAGTTAAGGCTATGGTTTTTCCAGTAGTCATGTATGGATGTGAGAGTTTGACTATAAAGAAAGCTGAGCTCCAAAAAATTGATGCTTTTGAAGTGTGATGTTGGAGGAACCTCTTGATAGTCCCTTGGAATGCAAGGAGATCCAACCAGTCCATCCTAAAGGAGATCAGTCCTGGGTGTTCATTGGAGGGACTGTTGTTAAAGCTGAAACTTGAATAATTTGGCCATCTGATGTGAAGAGCTGACTCATTTGAAAAGACTCTGATGTTGGGAAAGATTGAGGGCAGAAGGAGAAGGGGACAACAGAGGATGAGATGGTTGGATGGCATCACTGACTTAATGGACATGAGTTTGGGTAAGTTCCAAGAGCTGGTGATAGACAGGGAGGCCTGTTGTGCTATAGTCCATGGGTTGCGAAGAGTCAGACACAGCAGAGTGACTGAATTGATTGATATGAAAGACAGAAATTAGAATAGAGGATCCGGTGCTGTTGTTCAGTCGCTAGGTCATGTCTAACCCTGTGATCTCTGCAGCACACCAGGCTTCCCTGTCCTTCACCATCTCCTGGAGTTTGCTCAAACTCAGGTCCATTGTGTTGGTGTGCCATCCAACCATCTCATCCTCTGTCACCCTCTTCTCTTCCTGCCCTCAGTCCTTCCCAGCATTAGACTCTTTTCCAAGGAGTTGGCTTTTCATATCAGGGGCCAAAGCGTCGGTCCTTCCAATGAATATCCAGGGTTCATTTCCTTTAAGATTGACTGGTTTGATCCCTTGCTGTACAAGGGACTCTCGCGCATCTTCTCCACCACCACAATTCTAAAGCATCAATTATTCCATGCTCAGTCTTCTTTATGGTCCAACTCTCACATCCGTACATGAGTAGCAGAAAAACCATAGCTTTGTATAGAAGATAATATTAAAAAATACTCTCATGTTTCCCTCACCCAGCTTCATTAAATTGTTGTATTGGTTTTCATTCATTGTCGTAATTTGCTTCAGATTAAAGAAAGCAGAGAAACACAGTGGACACTCTGTATCCATGGAGGCTGCTGCAACCAATCCCCCATGGCTCCCAAAGGATGACTATACACTCTTGAGATCTCTTTGGTTCCCTTCTCTGTTCCTACTCTTCTCTGATCCTTCCACAGTCATCTATCATGGATTTAGTGTTTACCATTCTCATGCACAGCTTTTATACTGAGTGGGAGTTATATTCTGGATACTAATCTTTTGTTAATTTTATGCATTTTGAATTGCAAATATCTCCTCTCGTTCTGCGCTGTTTTTTTCACTTTGCTTCTGGTGTTTTTTTTGATATTTGAAAGTTTTAAATTTTAATGTGATCATATTTATCAGCAGTTTCCTTTATGGTTTGTGCTTTTTGTGTCATATTTTTAAAAAATTCTTTCTCTTATCTTTCCTGTACTCTTTTTTGGTGGATGTTTTTGTTTTAGTTCCTTGATGAATGTCTGTGGTTCCTAGAGGAAAGACAAAATTATGATTATGTATGTCTTTCATCCTCTACAATGTTAATAACTCCAGTGACTCCCAAATGGTAGGTGGGGAAGGCCAGATTGGTGGACAGTCGCTTGTTGTCTTTGCAGATTGGGCTGTAGCTGCTGTCTCTTTAGTTGCTATCTTAGGTTCTTTCTTCTCTTTCTGTTTTTTTTTTTTTCATATCTATATTTCTCCTTCCTATTCTTTTACACAGTACTCAGAAGTTTAGAAGAACATCAGTTGCAGCTGAAAACTGCTAAAAATAAAGGGGATTTACCATAAACAGTAAATGCCAGAGAGGGTGTGGAGAGAAGGGAACCCTCTTACACCGTTGAAGGGAATGTGAAGTGGTACAGCCACTATGAAGGACAGTATGGAGGCGCCTTAAAAAAATAGAGCTACCATATGACCCTGCAGTCCCACTCCTGAGCATGAAGCTGGAGAAAAACATGGTCCCAAAGCACACATGTGCCCCAGTGTTCATTGCAGCACTATTTACAATAGCCAAGACATGGAAGCAACTTAAACGTCTATTGACAGAGGAATGGATAAAGAAGATATGGTACATATATACAAGGAAATATTACTCAGACATTAAAAAGACTAAAATAATGTCATTTGCAGCAACATGGTGGACCTAGAGACTGTCATATTGAGTGACGTGAGTCAGACAGAGGAGGAGAAATATCCTATAACATCCCTTAGATGTAGACTCTAAAAAGAATTGATACAAATGAACTTATTTACAAAGCAGAAATAGACTCATAGAATGAATTTATGGTGGCCAGGGGGAAGGATGGGGGAAAGGATAGTTAGGGAGTTTGGGTGTTGGGATGTACATGTACAGACTGCAACATTCAAAATGGATAACTAACAAAAACATCTTCTGTAAAGCACAGGGAATTCTTCTCACAGTTATGTGAAAGCCTGGGTGGAAGGAGAGTTTGAGGGAGAATACTGTTAAGTCACTTCAGTCGTGTCCGACTCTGTGCAACCCCATAGACGGCAGCCCACCAGTTCAGTTCAGTTCAGTCATGCAGTCGTGTCTGACTCTTTGCGACCCCATGAGTCGCAGCATGCCAGACCTCCCTGTCCATCACCAACTCCCGGAGTTCACTCAGACTCACGTCCATTGAGTCTGTGATGCCATCCAGCCATCTCATCCTTGGTCGTCCCCTTCTCCTCCTGCCCCCAATCCCTCCCAGCATCAGGGTCTTTTCCAATGAGTCAACTCTTCGCATAAGGTGGCCAAAGTACTGGAGCTTCAGTTTTAGTATCATTCCTTCCAAAGAAATCCCAGGGTTGATCTCCCTCAGAATGGACTGGTTGGATCTCCTTGCAGTCCAAGGGACTCTCAAGAGTCTTCTCCAACACCACAGTTCAAAAGCATCAATTCTTCGGCGCTCAGCCTTCTTCACAGTCCAACTCTCACATCCATACATGACCACAGGAAAAACCATAGCCTTGACTAGACGGACCTTAGTCGGCAAAGTAATGTCTCTGCTTTTGAATATACTATCTAGGTTGGTCATAACTTTTCTTCCAAGGAGTAAGCGCCTTTTAATTTCATGGCTGCAGTCACCATCTGCAGTGATTTTGGAGCCCAAAAAAACAAAGTCTGACACTGTTTCTACTGTTTCCCCATCTATTTCCCATGAAGTGATGGGGCCAGATGCCATGATCTTCGTTTTCTGAATGTTGAGCTTTAAGCCAACTTTTCCACTCTCCTCTTTCACTTTCAACAAGAGGCTTTTTAGCTCCTCCTCACTTTCTGCCATAAGGGTGGTGTCATCTGCATATCTGAGATTATTGATATTTCTCCCAGCAATCTTGATTCCAGCTTGTGTTTCTTCCAGTCCAGCATTTCTCATGATGTACTCTGCATATAAGTTAAATAAGCAGGGTGACAATATACAGCCTTGACGTACTCCTTTTCCTATTTGGAACCAGTCTGTTGTTCCATGTCCAGTTCTAACTGTTGCTTCCTGACCTGCATACAGATTTCTCAAGAGGCAGGTCAGGTGGTCTGGTATTCCCATCTCTTTCAGAATTTTCCACAGTTTACTGTGATCCACACAGTCAAAGGCTTTGGCATAGTCAATAAAGCAGAAATAGATGTTTTTCTGGAACTCTCTTGCTTTTTCCATGATCCAGCGGATGTTGGCAATTTGATCTCTGGTTCCTCTGCCTTTTCTAAAACCAGCTTGAACATCAGGGAGTTCACGGTTCACATATTGCTGAAGTCTGGCTTGGAGAATTTTGAGCATTACTTTACTAGCATGTGAGATGAGTGCAATTGTTCGGTAGTTGGAGCATTCTTTGGCATTGCCTTTCTTTGGAATTGGGATGAAAACTGACCTTTTCCAGTCCTGTGGCCACTGCTGAGTTTTCCAGATTTGCTGGCAAATTGAGTGCAGCACTTTCACAGCATCATCTTTCAGGATTTGAAACAGCTCCACTGGAATTCCATCACCTCCACTAGCTTTGTTCGTAGTGATGCTTTCTAAGGCCCACTTGACTTCACATTCCAAGATGTCTGGCTCTAGATTAGTCAACACATCATCATGATTATCTGGGTCATGAAGATCTTTTTTGTACAGTTCTTCCGTGTATTCCTGCCACCTCTTCTTAATATCTTCTGCTTCTGTTAGGTCCAGACCATTTCTGTCCTTTATCGAGCCCATGTTTGCATGAAATGTTCCCTTGGTATCTCTAATTTTCTTGAAGAGATCTCTAGTCTTTCCCCTTCTGTTCTTTTCCTCTATTTCTTTGCATTGATTGCTGAAGAAGGCTTTCTTCTCTCTTCTTGCTATTCTTTGGAACTCTGCATTCAGATGCTTATATCTTTCCTTTTCTCCTTTGCTTTTTGCTTCTCTTCTTTTCACAGCTATTTGTAAGGCCTCCCCACAGGAGGAAGCAGCCCACCAGGCTTCCCCATCCCTGGGATTCTCCAGGCAAGAACACTGGAGTGGGTTGCCATTTTCTTCTCCAATGCATGAAAGTGAAAAGTGAACGTGAAGTCACTCAGTCATGTCTGACTCTTAGCGACCTCACGGACTGCAGCCCACCAGGCTCCTCGGTCCATGGGATTTTCCAGGCAGGAGTACTGGAGTGGGGTGTCACTGCCTTCTCCGTGAGGGAGAATGGATACATGTAAATATATGGCTGAGTCCCTTCGCTGTCCACCTGAAACTATCTCAACACTGTTAATCAGGTATAAAGTGAAGGTTGCTAGGTTGTGTCCAGCTCTTTGTGACCTTGTGGACTACACAGTCCATGGAATTCTGGACTGTATACTGGAGTGGGCAGTCGTTCCCTTCTCCAGGGGATCTTCCCAACCCAGGGATCAAATCCAGGTCTCCTGCACTGCAGGTGGATTCTTTACCAGCTGAGCCACCAAGGAAGCCCTAATCAGCTATACCTCAATAGAAAATAAAAGTTTAAAATGGAATAAAAAAGTAAAGGGGATTAATTGGCTCAAACAAGTAGAAAGTCTTTGGATTTCAACTTTGATTCAGCAGGTCATTGACGTAACACCATCAGTAAAAGGACAGATACTGTGTCTTTCCACCTTTTTGGTCTACCTCCTACCAGGTCTGCTATCTGCTAAGTTGCTTCAGTCAAGTCCGACTCTGTGCGACCCCATAGACGGAAGCCCACCAGGCTCCTCCATCCTTGGGATTCTCCAGGCAAGAACACTTGAGTGGGTTGCCATTTCCTTCTCCAATGCATGAAAGTGAAAAGTCAAAGTGAAGTCGCTTAGTCGTGTCTGACTCTTAGCAACCCCATGGACTGCAGCCCACCAGGCTCCTCTGTCCATGGGATTTTTCAGGCAAGAGTACTGGAGTCGGGTGCCATTGCCTTCTCCTCCTACTAGGTCAGTTTTATTCTAAACTTGTTTTCCCTCTTAAGCACTATAGACGGAAGCCCACCAGGCTCCTCCATCCTTGGGATTCTCCAGGCAAGAACACTTGAGTGGGTTGCCATTTCCTTCTCCAATGCATGAAAGTGAAAAGTCAAAGTGAAGTCGCTTAGTCGTGTCTGACTCTTAGCAACCCCATGGACTGCAGCCCACCAGGCTCCTCTGTCCATGGGATTTTTCAGGCAAGAGTACTGGAGTCGGGTGCCATTGCCTTCTCCTCCTACTAGGTCAGTTTTATTCTAAACTTGTTTTCCCTCTTAAGCACATGACATTTTTAATGCCTAATTTAGGATTTCTTGAACTTGACACTAGTGACATTTGGGTTGTCTAATTTGGGAATGTGGGGGTCTGTCTTGAACACTGTAGAATGGTAAGAAGTATGTGGAGAGAGGAGCCTGGTGGGCTACAGTACATGGGGTCACAAAGGGTCAGACAGGACTGAGCGACTAACTCTAACACTAACAAGAAGCATCTGGGCTCTACCCATTAGGTACAAACAGCAGAAATCCTCCCCACCCTGAGCTGTGACAACCAAAAGTCTCCAGACATTGTCCGATGTCTCCTGAGGCGAAATCACCCCTGGTTGAGAGCTTCTCACCTAACTAAATAGGCTTAAACGCATCACATGTCTGGTCTTGGAATAATGAGAGTCGCCTGAAGGGATGAAGGTGCTAATTGGCTTAAGCGGATCTGGATTTATTTCTAGAGCAGGCTCAGCCTTTGGTCTGTGTTGACAACAGGTAAGTAATAAGTAAGTAAAGTCACTCAGTCGTGTCCGACTCTTTGTGACCCCATGGACTGCACCCCACCAGGCTCCTCAGTCCATGAGATTCTCCAAGCAAGAATACTGGAGTGGGTTGCCATTTCCTTCTCCAGGGTGACAACAGGTAGACACTGAAAAGATCTAGGTGAGAGCAGAAAGGAGGACGGCGGAGATGATACTGAACAGATAAATGGCTCCTCCAAACAATCTGATATAAAGCCCAAAGTGACAGCTGAGCGACCTTTGCTACTCTTTCCCACTTTAATATTCAATTGTCAATTAAAGGTAAGCCTTCACCATTAGCTCTTCCATTGTAATAGAAAGAGAGGGAAGATGGATGTGTTAGGTAGGCAGAATAGGGAAAAGGAGTCCAAAATGGCAGTGGCTAAAAGACAAGGAAGGGAAAAGCCTGCGAAAATAGAACAAAAGAAGGTCCGAGAGTTGCACTCATCTCACACTCTAGTAAAGTAATGTTCCAAATTCTCCAAGCCAGGCTTCAGCAATACATGAATCATGAATTTCCAGATGTTCAAGCTGGTTTTCAAAAAGGCAGAGGAACCAGAGATCAAATTGCCAACATCTGCTGGATCATGGGAAAAACAAGAGATTTCCAGAAAAACATTTACTTCTGCTTTATTGCCTATGCCAAAACCTTTGACTGTGTGGATCACAATAAACTGTGGAAAATTTTGAAACAGATGGGAATACCAGAGCACCTGACCTGCCTCTTGAGAAACCTGTATGCAGGTCAGGAAGCAACAGTTAGAACTGGACATGGAACAACAGACTGGTTCCAAATAGGAAAAGGAGTACGTCAAGGCTGTATATTGTCACCCTGCTTATTTAACTTATATGCAGAGTACATCATGAGAAATGCNTAAACTGTGGAAAATTTTGAAACAGATGGGAATACCAGAGCACCTGACCTGCCTCTTGAGAAACCTGTATGCAGGTCAGGAAGCAACAGTTAGAACTGGACATGGAACAACAGACTGGTTCCAAATAGGAAAAGGAGTACGTCAAGGCTGTATATTGTCACCCTGCTTATTTAACTTATATACAGAGTACATCATGAGAAATGCTTGGCTGGAAGAAGCACAAGCTGGAATCAAGATTGCTGGGAGAAATATCAATAACCTCAGATATGCAGATGACACCACCCTTATGGCAGAAAGTGAAGAGGAGCTAAAAAGCCTCTTGATGAGAGTGAAAGAGTTGGCTTAAAGCTCAACATTCAGAAAACAAAGATCTTGGCATCTGGTCCCATCACTTCATGGGAAATAGATGGGGAAACGGTGGGAATAGTGTCAGACTTTATCTGGGGGGGCTCCAAAATCACTGCAGATTGTGACTGCGGTCATGAAATTACAAGATGCTTACTCTTTGGAAGAAAAGTTATGACCACCCTAGATAGCATATTCAAAAGCAGAGAGATTACTTTGCCGACTAAGGTCCGTCTAGTCAAGGCTATGGTTTTTCCAGTAGTCATGTATGGATGTGAGAGTTGGACTGTGAAGAAAGCTGAGTGCCAAAGAATTGATGCTTTTGAACTGTGGTGTTGGAGAAGACTCTTGAGAGTCCCTTGGACTGCAAGGAGATCCAACCAGTCCATTCTGAAGGAGATCAGTCCTGGGTGTTCTTTGGAAGGACTAATGCTAAAACTGAAGCTCCAGTACTTTGGCCACCTCATGCGAAGAGTTGACTCATTGGAAAAGACTCTGATGCTGGGAGGGATTGGGGGCAGGAGGAGAAGGGGATGAGAGATGATGAGATGGCTGGATGGCATCACCGACTTGACAGATGTGAGTCTGAGTGTACTTCGGGAGTTGGTGATGGACAGGGAGGCCTAGCGTGCTGCGATTCATGGGGTCACAAAGAGTCGGACACAACTGAGCAAATGAACTGAGCTGAACTGAAGTGAAGCTGTTAGAGGAAAACTCACATGAACTTTTGGGCCAAGCCAGTATTCATCAAAGAGAAGTTAGCAGTCTTGCCATGCTTGTCTGCAACAAATGAATGTTTTAAATCATAGTAGTGAATATGCTATGGCCTATGTTCTGAACTTGGTCTCTGGAACCAGTAGATCTTTATCTCTTTTACTGTATTTGACTGAGTTGAAAACATGAGTGATTGTAGGCTATGAAAAAAAAAAAAAAAAGAAGAAGAAGGTCCGAGGATCGGAGTGAGGACCTCAGGTAAAACAAACAACACTCCTGGCTGGCCCAGTTTACACAGGACAGGCCCAGGGAGCGAGAAACATATAAATAGAGGAGCCAAAGCTAGCTCGCTCGCTCTCTCTCTCCCACGCGCTGGGGTGCTCTTCTCCTCATGTCTTTGGATAGACGTGCCCTCACGCCTCGAAGATGGGTTTTCCTGCTATCTTCTATATAAAATAGAGCTGTAACCCTGAGCTGTTACACTGATTTGCCTAAGAGCTATAACATGGTCCATTTAAGACCTGAGAGCTATAACACAGCCTATCCAAGACCTGAGAGCTGCGACATGCCGAGGGGGCTTTAATGTCCGTCACTCCAAGTCTTTGTTGTGACGAGACAAAGAACCCAGGAACGTACACTCCCGTGACAGATGGATAGAGAAACTGGTGCATACATACAATGGAATATTATTCAGCCTCAGGATTTTCAGAAGGAAATTTGCAACAGCATGGGTAAATCTGGAAGACATTATGCAAAGGGAAACAAGGCGATCACAGAAGGAAAAATACTACGTGATTCCACTGGTATCAGGTATTAATAAATAAACTTACGGAGCAGAGAATGCAATAGTCATTGCCAGGGGCTGGGAGAAGGGGATAAACCAGAAGTTGTTTAATTGTTATAAAATTTCCATTAAACTAGATGTGCAAGTCTGAGGGATCTGCTCTACACCACAGTGCCTACAGTTAGCAGTACAGTACACGTCAAAATTTAAAAGGGGTAAATCTCATGTTAAGTGGTATTACACAAATCGATAAGAAATAAATGTGTTTTTTTTTTGTTAAAGAGACAGAAAACTCTGGAAGGTGTTGGTTATGTTTATTACTGTGGTTGTGATGATGGTGCCTCAGAAGTTTGCATATGTCCAAACTATTCAAATAGTACAATTAAATATGTACAGGTATTTATATATCAATTGGATGTCAATAAAGCTGCTTATAGCTATTTATCTGTATAGACTCATGGTTCAAGAAAAAGGAGGGTTGAAAGGACAAAGGGAGAGATATCTGGAATTACTTCTGATAAAAGCACTAATTCCATCATGAGGTAAGCCCTCCATTACCTCATCTAAACATAATTATCTCCCCAAAGCCCCCAGATAAATCACATTGCCCGACATATGAATTCTGGAGGGGACACAATTCAGCACGTAGTGTTACTGTTTGGAATTTCGGTACTTAGAATTCATTTAGATAATAGATAGAAACGTATATTCTTCTCTTACAGATTAGCCTCTGATCAGCAGGTGTGCCCATCACAGAATTTTTTTTAACAGTTGAAGTTTTATTTATTTTTAAAATGAATCTTTATTGGCCTATAGTTGACTTACAGTGTTGTGTTAGTTTCTACTGTACTGCAGAGTCAATCGGCCATATGTATGTATATATCCCCTCTTTTTTGGATTTCTCTCCCATTTAGGTCAGCACAGAGTTCCTTGTACTTTACAGTAGGTTCTCACTAGTTATTTATTTCATACATAGCATCAATAGTGTATATATGTCGACCCCAATCTCCCATTTCATTCCACCCTCATCACTGAATTTTGATACAGATGACATTAGAGGAAGAAAAGACTTTTGAAATGTGCAGATATATCAGAGATTTTCACCTTACAGGATAGGTGCCCTGGGAATGGTTTTTGAGACCAATGGTTTGGGGAGTTAGCATGGAGGGGATTTATAGGAGAGTACATTCATTATGACCAACCTAGATAGCATATTCAAAAGCAGAGACATTACTTTGCCAACAAAAGTCCGTCTAGTCAAGGCCATGATTTTTCCAGTAGTCATGTATGGATGTGAGAGTTGGACTGTGAAGAAAGCTGAGCACTGAAGAATTGATGCTTTTGAACTGTGGTGTTGGAGAAGACTCTTGAGAGTCCCTTGGACTGCAAGGAGATCCAACCAGTCCATTCTGTGGAGGGGATTTATAGGAGAGTACATTCATTATGACCAACCTAGATAGCATATTCAAAAGCAGAGACATTACTTTGCCAACAAAAGTCCGTCTAGTCAAGGCCATGATTTTTCCAGTAGTCATGTATGGATGTGAGAGTTGGACTGTGAAGAAAGCTGAGCACTGAAGAATTGATGCTTTTGAACTGTGGTGTTGGAGAAGACTCTTGAGAGTCCCTTGGACTGCAAGGAGATCCAACCAGTCCATTCTGACGGAGATCAGTCCTGGAAGGAGATCAGGAGATCATTCTGAAGGAGATCAGTTCTTTGGAAGGACTGATGCTAAAGCTGAAACTCCAATATCTGGCCACCTCATGCAAAGAGTTGACTCACTGGAAAAGACTCTGATGCTGGGAGGGATTGGGGGCAGGAGGAGAAGGGGATGACCGAGGATGAGATGGCTGGATGGCATCACCGACTCGATGGACGTGAGTCTGAGTGAACTCCGGGAGTTGGTGATGGACAGGGAGGCCTGGCGTGCTTCGATTCATGGGGTCGCAAAGAGTCGGACACGACTGAGCGACTGAACTGAACTGAACATTCAGGACTGATATCTGTTAGGATGGTAGGGACGCAGGAGTGGCCAGGACTGTGATAAAATTCCAATGCAAGCTGAGTCAATACTGTGACTGAGAGCTGGGATGGCCTTGCAGGGTTACCTCATTTTGAGGCAAAAGGCCAAGCCCTTGTACCACTGTGGTGACTAGTCAGTAGGCACAAGCTACCTTGAGGGAGAGTGTAACCTGGACTGAAGTAGCTCGTACTTACTGCTGAAGGCTTAAGTTAGCGAAGTAATCTAAAAGCAAGCAATCTAAACTCACCATCAAGATTGTTTACTGTATTGTTAGGTCTCCAGGCAAGCATGCTATTGTCTCAAAAGCAAGTTTTCTGATAGCTTCCAAAATTGGCTTAATGCCTGATTTATCAAACTGAGCCCTACTTAAAAAAAAAAAAAAATTTATTTATGTATTTTTGGCTGTGCTGTGTTTTAGTTGTTCCGCGGGCTTTTCTCTAGTTCCAGTGAGTAGGGGCTACTCTTTCTTGCGGTGCGTCGGCTTCTCCTTGCGGTGGCTTCTTTTATCGCAGCGCACAGGCTCTAGGGCACACTGGCTTCAGAAAGGTGCGGCTCCCAGGCTCTAGAGCGTGGGTTCAAATGTTGTGGATCTTTGGCTTCATTGCTTCACTGCAGGTGAGATTTTCCTGGACCAGGAATCGAACCTGTGTCTCCTACATTTGCAGGCAGATCTTTTACCGCTGAACCACCAGGGAAGCGCTGAGCCCTACTTCTTAGTAATATCATTTCAATGGAATAAAATGCCTTAGTCTTGTTCAGAATCCTCTGAGACAGGAGCTTTCAGGGAGAGAATGATGGCCAATGTTGACATCTTTTCCTTATATTTAACCCCCTTTCTGGTAGTGTTGATATACTTCCTCTGGTGATCTCTTGGTTTTGGAGTGTTGACCATCCTTTGCCAAGGTGTGTGGTAATGAGTATGGTGGCTGTTCAGATTTTAGTTACTATGACATCACCACTTGGTGGGCATTCTCTTTTTTTGCTCCACACAAGAGAGACTGGTTACTCCCAAGCACGGTTCATTCATGAAAATAATTTCATGTTGTGTAATACTGTATTTTGCATGTTAAGTCTCTTCTGAGAACCTCATGGACATAAATAACTGTCAATCTCAGTAGCTATATTTGTCTAAAGTACTTCAGATTTGAAATGTTTATCAACATCATAAATTGATACAAATTGGGTCATGATTATACACTCCTTAGAGACAGATGGGAAAAACAGGATTAAAAAAGAAGAGTGAAAGTGCTTGTCCTATGTTTGTAAACTGCTCTTTAGAAATATCCTCATGTCAAGAGAGCTGCATGTGGGAAATTAGTAGCTGGCTCCTGTATGGCCTCTCCTCCTTCCCATAAAATAAGATCATGGGAAAATTTCATAGGAGAAAACCCACAGTTTGAAGAAAGTATAGTATACCTGCTGAAATGTTTTCAAATGTTAAGAAACTCAAACTCAAGTTGTTTTGAGGTACAGAGAGGAATGACTGGGTGGATTTTATTGAGAAATTAGGGAAGTAAGTACTTATTTTGCTTTAGAAAAATGACAAAAGTGAATGATATTACTGAGTGTGGAAAATTATTAAACATTGAAAGAAATGTTGGTTTAATTAGCAAATTTTGACATTGATGCACGTTCTAAAATTTTTTTTTAATGCAGCACTTTAAAATGAAGATTATTTTAAACTCAAGTGTTCTGGGAAATTCCCTGGAGGTCTAATGGTTGACTACAGGCTTCCACTATAGGAGGAATGAACTCAATCCCTGGTTTGGGAATAAGATCCTGCATGCCATGGTAGGGTCAATTTTTTTTTTTTTAATTTAAAAATTAAAGTATCTTGGACTAGAATAATTGTATGAAAAGGCAAACATATTTTGTTATAGAAAATCTAATTTGACTTAAAAAAAATGAATGATAACTGTTTAGACGTAGAATCATAGCAACAATCAGATTCTTAACCTGGGCCTCATTTCAGAAAAACACTGATCGAGCTCTGTACACAGCACAACAGAGAACATGTCCCTCCAGATGATACTGGACTTAAATTTACTGAAAAGGACAGACTGATGATCTTGACAGAAGACTCTTTTTCTCTAGATACAGTGTTCAAATGAAATGTTCATATGAACGTTTTATGAAAAATGCATGTTCACAGACTCTCACATGCAGCATCCCACAGAGCAACATTTTGCCTGGGTTTTAAAAACAGTTGGTTTTTTCTCTCTCACATGATCTTCATCTTCTCCTAGAATCCAAAGCTCTTTCTTTTGGGAGGTTCCCCTGTCTGCATCGCACAGCTCCAAGGAACACCCGTCCAGATTGCAATTTCTGTGGCAGGCGATTTAAATCCCTGCAGGTCTGTGTTAAGCTCTCATTTACTGTTTTAACTATTTCCTTTTTTTCTCGATACTTCCCCAGCCTTTGCTTGTGACAGAAGATTTAATAGGCAGTACAAGCGTAGTGAGAAGCCCTGTGGATTCAAATATTGCGAAGGGTATTGTTTGCTGCCCAGCACCCACTATTCCTTTCCCCTGATAATATTACACTATTTCCTGTAAACAACTTCAAACTGCCTTGAAATTCAGCCAGGTGACCTCTTACTCCAGGGAAGTGTTATGAGCAAAAGCCTGGAATATTCTCCTCTGTTGGTTTTTCCTGCTTGTGCTTCTGTGACCACCATGAGAAGAACATGCCCCAGCTAATGTTTTCAGCCTAGGCTCTGAATAGGAGACATGACACAAAGGGACTGCAGATGACTCTTGGGCTCACAGCCTGAAGCAGACCTTCCACAGCCATCCACAAAGTCTTAGCTTACAGGGGACCTGAACCTGCTCTTGAGCCTGAGTCCAGCCCAGCTCGCTTCCCAGGTGGCTCTAGAGGTAAAGAATCTGCCTGCCAGTGCAGGAGATGTAAGAGACATGGGTTCCATCCCCGGGTTGGGAAGATCCCTTGGAGGAGGGCATGACAACCCATTCCAGTATTCTTACTTGGAGAATCCCATGGACAGAGGAGCCTGGCAGGCTATAGTCCATGGGGTCACGAAGAGTTGAACATGACTGAGCTAGAGAAAAAAATGTTTGAAATCATTGGATTTGGAGTGGGTTGTACAGAGTGTCAATGACCGAGATAGAGGGAACTGCTATGCTTCATGGGAGAGATGATGGGAACTAGAACCAGGTGGCAACAGCAGAGGCGGTCAGATGCTGGTGATTTTAGCCACAGAGGCTACAGATTTTGCTGACAGATTGTAAACGAGAGGACTCCCGTGCCACACCCGATGCAGCCATAGATAAGTAAATAACACACTAAAAAAAAAATAAAGCCAAGACTGGACGGGATCCACCAAGCAAGTGTGATCACTTGAAAAGAGGTCCAAGGACTAAGGCTGGGGGCATTTTGTATTTGGTGGTTGAGGCGCTGAAGAATTAGCAGCAGCGAAGATTGAAAAGGAGCAGCCAGAGAGATAAGAAGAAAATCAAACACATGCAGATAAAGTTAATTCATATGCCTTGTCCTAACACCGCCACCACTTTCTTTCCCTCCTTCACCAAAAACACTACCATCCCTGGATGTGTCTGTGTATGCGCGTGTGTGTCTGCGTGTACACTGACTGCATGGAAGACACAGTTTTAATCACTTCCCATGTATAATAGAATTATTGAAAAAGTTAACTGGCATCTTATTTTTTCCTGTTATATATTCACTAGGGAAAAAGTCTTTGTCTCTTAGATCAGGCAGAACATTACCTGAGTCTGCTGGTAGATGGCAACAGCACTAATGAAAAGATGAGACTCCATTTTCTCTCTGTTTTATTCTGGGAGGGAGCTGGAACTTTTGGCCTAAGACATGAACCCTGCAGTCTTTTCGATATTCAAGGGTGAGGAAGCCTCAAAAAAGGAAAACTAAACTTTCCAAAAATAAGGCCCTGAGAGCCTGAGTGGTTCACTGGAAAATAAAAGGCATGGGCTCCTGAGTTTGTGAAACATGTATATTATCATTTACAATTTAAAGAAACTTGGGACATTTTAGCTAAAGAACAGGGCATCTGTGACGTTATGGTAGATTTTGTTTTTTTTGCAAATATTATACATTAGTCTAGTTCTGTGCAGTTCTGGAGAGCAAGACAAAAGAAAAAAAAAACACAAAAAACAAAAAAACCTGCCAGCTGCACGAGTGTAAGAGCAGATGTTTACTACTAAATCCCAGCCCATGAATTGTGCTCAACACATTTTTTCAATAAAAGATTGTCTGCATGCACGACAAATGAAAACCAATGAGTGAAACTTCCAGGGAGACAGGTTTTTGACTCAGTTTATTTTTCTAATGAATTTGAGTTACTCAAAAACTAAATGGACTATTCTAGAAAGGCAGTGAAATTCTCTACTACTGGGAGTGAAACAAGAGACAAAGGACTATTTTTCAGGGATGTGATAGAGAATATTTATTCATTAGATAATGGTTAGGCCAGACACTCTAAGTCCAGCTTTGTAACTCTAAATCCAAGGGCCTCTAGACATACACTTGGGAGAAGTATAAATAAGACTCATGATATCAGAGAAATCTTCAAGAGGCATGTGTTCAATGGCATGTTTATTAAACAAATGCTCATGACAGATTTTTGACAACAGCAACAAATGTTATTTCATGACATCAAATCTCACTTACTAAGAAAAAAAGACAATCACAACAAGGTTGATGGATTTGGATTTTTTTCTTGTTTTCTGTGGGGTAAAGCCAGTCTCCTCACTCGTTTTCCTCTGTTTTCTCTTCTTCAAGTTCACTCGATTTCATTTTCTTTGCCTCCTCTCTGGCTAAGTGTCCCCGGAAGGCTGCCTGGATTTGAGAGCAGCATTCTCTTCCATGTCCTTGTCTTCTTCAGGAGATTCCTTCCCGGAAAGGAGAACAAGTAAGAGACTTTTAAACATCCCCCATATTTTGATGCCATAAAAATAAACGCCTGTATTTAATCAATTTAGGGATGGAACAGTTGAGATGGGTTGCTTCCTGAAGGAATTTTACATATCATCACATTGTATATGTACCAAATGTTGTCCTTTTTGTTTAGTCACTAAGTTGTGTCCGCTCTTTGCGACCCCATGGACTGTAGCCCTCCAGGCTCCTCTGTCTGTGGGCTTTCCTAGGCAAGAATACTGGAGTGGTTGCCATTTCCTTCTCCAGGGGATCTTTCCAATTTAGGGACTGAACCCTTGTCTCCTGCATTGGCAGGCAGATTCTTTACTGCTGAGCTACCAGGGAAGCCCATAGGGGTACCAAATAGTGAATGCCAAAAGAGAAGGCATTTTGTTTTGTCAATTTTTGATGTGTCTTTGCAATAAAAGATCGCTGTCAATTTCTTCCCCCCTGAAATAGCTCCTATTTAACAGCTTCTTATTTAACATTTTTTTTTGGGGGGGAAATAACTCAGAATCCTTGAAGCAGGGTAAAAATGCCAAGAAGAATAGTAAGTGTGCTATTCAAAAGAATGGTGATTACACAAAATGGATTAAAGTATTCTTAAATTCTCAATGATTAGCTAATCAGAACCATATATTTAAAATGAAATGCCACAGAGGAATCCATTTAATGCGACAAAATCAGTTTTAACATGATTAGTTGAATTTTTATATATAGTTTCCTTCTTTAAAAAAAACAGGTATAATTTACAGATAGTGAAATGCACACATCTTTAGTGTACAGGTCAACAGACATACAGCTTTTAATATATTTTTAAAATTTTAAAAGTGATACATATATATTTAAAAACTTAAGTACAGTGGTAGTGAAGGTTTTCTCTGTCTTACAAAGTTCTATACCTAAGAGGTAACTAATTATAGATAAAGTAAATATAACCTTATAAAATTTCCTATATATCAAATGTAATCATATGGGTATACATTTGCCTTTTTATTTAAAGAAATGAGATCATGCTAATGACAATATTCTGCAACTACTTTTTCCATGTGACAATGAATCTTGCCTCTCTTTTTCGTTGTTATTCACTACATAATTCTGCCCACTTTTTAATGGCACTATTGTATTCCGTTGCATTGATGTACTTTGATTAATTTACTCATTTTCCTACTAATGGACCTTTGGGTTAATTTAAACACCTTCTCCCCCCATGACAAACAGGCAAATCCAGCTCTTGAAATTTATCAAAATGCAAACAGAATGGTATAAAATTCTCTGAGATGATACCCTAACATGAGCAAATGAATTATGCTGAAATCAGAAATCAATGGGGCCAAAATTGAAAGTCAAAAAACCTCTGTAAGAGCATCTATTAGAGCTATAAGGAAAGGATACTCCCTCCCTTATTTCCTAACCTCCCAGTGTATCTTATGCTCATGTTAAGCAGATGAAGTTGCACTGAAATGAATTATAAAAGTTATAAGGAAAACTCTCACCCCACTGGGGAGGGGGATGCCCATTTTGGGTGTCAATTATTGGGTAATTAACTGGGACATTAATATATGAAAAGAAACTCGGAAGTTTGGCCTTTAACACTATAGACAGTGAGTTCTTCTCACTAGGCTTGGTCCTCTTGGATCTGGACAAGAAGCACATAGACAGTGATATGTTTATTGTAAATGTTTAACAACTGGCTCTTCAGAAAAAAACAGTCCTGATCTGTAGTATTTATGATGATCTTAATACTCCCACTATAGCTGATTTCAAATATCAAAGTGATATTTGAGGTGATGTAGATATGTGCACAACTGTCTCTTAAGAGCTAGCTTTAACACACCACTGAATATAAGCATTTTGAGGGTTGATGGAGCCTAACCCACCATTGCTTGGATGTAGGCCGTCAGGCAGAATTTTGTAGAGTGAAATGTATGGAAGATGAGTAGGACTCACTGAGTGAAGCCATTTAATTTGACTTAATAAGTAATTCCCCATGAGAATAATTTCCCCATAACAAATTTCCTTTGTTATGTCTGAACTTTTGCCACTGTGTGGTTGGGGGCAGCCTCGATTAGTGAAAAGTTCCCCCAGTGGAAGAGGAATCTGAAGGATCAAGGCTGAGACTGTGATTTCGGTCTGTTCTCCTTGGGGAGATTTTTCCCATCTGTTGACGATCTTGGAAAATAAGATTTTCTTTATAAGGGGAAGAATGGTTTTCTTTATAAGAGGCAGGGCTAAAAATGATCCAGCAGTTAGTACATCACTGTTGCTAGTTATCTAGAAAGCAAAACCATTATTTTCAGTTCAGTTCAGTTCAGTTCAGTCACTCAGTCATGTCCGACTCTTTGTGACCCCATGAATCACAGCACCCCAGGCCTCCCTGTTCATTACCAACTCCCGGAGTCCACACAAACCCATGTTCATTGTGTCAGTGATGCCATCCAACCATCTCATCCTCTGTTGTCTCATTCTCCCTCCTGCCCTCAATCTTTCCCAGCATCAGGGTCTTTTCAAATGAGTCTGCTCTTCGCATCAGGTGGCCAAAGTATTGGAGTTTCAGCTTAAACATTAGTCCTGCCAATGAACACACAGGAATAATCTCCTTTAGGATGGACTGGTTGGATCTCCTTGCAGTCCAAGGGACTCTCAAGAGTCTTCTCCAATACCACAGTTCAAAAGCATCAATTCTTCAGCGCTCAGCCTTCTTCACAGTCCAACTCTCACATCCATACATGACCACTGGAAAAACCATAGCCTTAACTAGATGGATCTTTGTTGACAAAGTAATGTCTCTGCTTTTTAATATGCTGTCTAGATTGGTCATAGCTTTCCTTTCAAGGAGCAAGTGTCTTTTAATTTCATGGCTGCAATCACCATCTGCAGTGATTTCGGAGCCCAGAAAAATAGCCTGCCACTGTTTCCACTGTCTCCCCATCTATTTGCCATGAATTGATTGGACTGGATGCCATGATCTTAGTTTTCTGAATGTTGAGCTTTAACTAACTTTTTCACTCTCCTCTTTTACTTTCATCGAGAGACTTTTTAGTTCTTCTTCACTTTCTGCCATAAGGGTGGTGTCATCCGCATATTTGAGGTTATTGATATTTCTCCCAGCAATCTTGATTCCAGCTTCTGCTTCATCCAGCCCAGTGTTTCTCATGATGTACTCTGCATATAAGTTAAATAAGCAGGGTGACAATATATAGCCTTGACGTACTCCTTTTCCTATTTGGAACCAGTCTGTTGTTCAATGTCCAGTTCTAACTGTTGCTTCCTGACCTGCATACAGGTTTCTCATTATTTTAGCAATATGGATAAGAGACTGGATTCATATTTGAAGTATAATTTTAAATTGAGTGAAGTCATTTTTTTTTTGTAGGAACCCAACAGTACATGGAAAATATAACTTACTAAGGCTGTCTTCTCTTTCACAGATGTCTGAGAATTTTCTTTTCCAGGCTCATGTTTTTCAGGTGATTCTTGCTCCTGGAGAGAGGGGAGAGGTCCAAATAGGTAATGTTTCCAAAACAATAAAGTCTTGGATCAAACTCTTTAAAGCTGATTAAAGATTAAATTATTGATAAGTACTATAAATTAAATACATATTTTTAAACAAGGAAAGCTGGTTGGATAAAAAAAGAAAACTCTCAAGGGAATAGCATAAACAAATATTAAAGACCAAGAAACTGGTTAAAAAAAGTTTGACCTGCTTTTGGAATGTGTGTAATATTGTTTTATATTAAAAACAAGCCATTGTCTTATACTAAAACCTCATATGATGCTTAATGAACCTTGAACAAAGAATAAAAAAGAGATGCCAATAGTTCCTCAAATAGGAATGAAATAAATCCTATTTTGTTCCATAATGTGAAGTCAAGTTAACTTTTTAATGAAGTTTGTAAATTAAAAACTAAGTCAAAGAAGTAAGTTTTGCTACGGGGAAGGATTTAAATAGAAAAAAAGGAAACCAGTTCTGTCTTGACATGGTTACTGAAATCTTCCTCCAGAAGAGCAGCATTGTAATTCACAACCTATGGGAAGAGCTTCTTTAATTCATAAAACATAAATTTAAGGACTTATAAGCTAATCAAATAAAGCCTTTAGAATTCAAAAGAGAGGAAAAAATACTAAGTTGCTATGTAACTTAAGATTTAAAAATTTTCAACATTATTCCTTTGTTTTCAATAAAACAGGAACACAGAGAATCTAGTTAGATGGAAATAAAAAGAACACCTCTATGTCTGGCAGGCACAAATGGATGGAACTTCACTTTTGAACTCACAGAATAAGTCTCAGTGGGATTTTCCCAGAAAATCCCCCAAATCTACTCTGTAATATCATCAAAATTTGACCTTTGTTTACGAATTCTAGTACCTGCTGATGCTTCATGGCTAATGTAGTATCATAGTTGTCTAAAGTACTGCTTCTCAGACTACATCCAGATTCTTGCCTACCTACAAGTTACTTTGTGGATCTTGTTAAAATTTAACTTCTGATTTGGTAGACCTGGGGTAGAGCTTGAGATTGAATTTCCACCAAGTTCCAAGTCAGTGCCAAAGACGCTGGATCACACATGGCCTTTCTCAACCAGTGTTCCTCATTGGAGTCACAGAACACAGAATGCTTTCAGTGATTATTTTCTCAATTTTCCCAAGGATGGTACATAAACATAATCATTCTAGATACAAAGGACAGACATTGATTCCTGACATGCAATGGATGCCTTAGGCTTAGGGCTTAATTATTTCGAGGAGCCTTGGTTGAGAAACACTGGTTCTGAGAATGCTACTGAGAAGAAGATGGGTTCAGACTCTGAATAGATTGGCTTAATAGAGAAGGCTCTATACCATCTTTAATTCTAATCAGTCTTTTGTAAGATATCAACAATAATGAATAACTGTTTTATGTGTTTTAATTGTTTTATTTTATTTTATGAAATAGCATTCATTAGTTCAACCACTGTTTATTGCACATCTGCTATTGATAAGCACTGTGATACTCAATAACATTTGCACAATAAGTGAAAGTAATTATTCTATCTCTACAAGTATATTTTTCCTGTTGATCATCTGTAAATTTAAGCTAATTATGGTACATGATTCAGATACCTTAGAAAAGAATTTATTTCCAGAAGGAATAGCACAATTAAAAAGATTTCATAAGATATTTGTAATGCCTTTCACAATATTCATGATTATGGGATCTCTGTATTGGAGACAGAGAGAAATATTAACCAAATCCAAAAGCTTATCAGGACCATACCTTGAATGCATGGTTGTTATAGAAGCGGTCATCAACCTTAGCCCCCCATTCTGCTGGATCAAAGCTGGTTTCTAAATAACAAAAATATAATTCCAGACTTACTTTGAAGTTCACTGAAGTAAATGCAGACTAGTAACATAAAATGCTTTCTTTTTCAAATTATAGGTCTTTTACTGATCCTTGAAAATTTTATTGACATTGTACAGAGCCTAGTGCTGCAGATATAACCAATGATGATGAATTAAACATCAGATGAACCCTTGAGGATATTTAGAAAGGCTGTTAAAAAACCTACTTGATGCTTTCATAGAAGTTATAATAAAACAGGAGTGGTAGTACTTAAATATCAGTATAGAAATGTATTATTATATACTTATAGAAACTTATTATGTATTAGTAAACATAAGAAAAATGTATAAAAATAAATGGTGAATAGTGAGGAAATTTGGAAAAATGAAAGATGGGAGAAGTTTTTTCTTAAAAAAAAGTAGGCATATTATGTAGTCAGGTAGACAGAAGTATTTATGTTTAAATATAATTTTTTCTTTAACTTTTCATTATGAAGTATTTCAGACTTAGAAAGTAGAGAGAATAGTATAACAAATTTCCAAGTGCACATTACTCAGATTCAATAATTACAAGCTCATGATTGATCTTATTTTATTTGTAACTTCATTCATTTTCCTGCCCTTTCTTCTGATTATTTTCAAGCCAACCCCAAGCATCTTACTATTTCATTTATAAATACTTGCATCAGCATGCATCTCTGAGATATGAAGCCATAATGCCATTATCACGCCTAAAATAATAGCAATAATTCCTTAATACCATCAAATATCCAAATTCCTCCCATTATCTAATATTGCTTGTGCTCAGCTGCTCAGTCCTGTCCCACTCTTTGCAATCTCATTGACTGTAGCCCGTCAGGCTACTCTGTCCAGGGAATTTTCCAGCCAAAGCTACTGTAGTGGGTTGCCACTTCCTACCCTAGGGGATCTTCCCAACCCAGGGATCAAATCCATATCTCTTGCATCTCCTGCATGGGCAGTTGTATTCTTTACTACTGAGCCAACTAGGAAGCTCCATTATCTAGTGTATTTTTATTTATTTATTTTTACTGTTGATTTGTTCAAATCAGGACCCAAACACACCTTTTGTAATGTCTTTTAAATCCCTTTTAATTGAAACTTCCCTATCTCCCACCCCACATTTTTTCCTTGCCATTTATTTATTGAGGAAATTAAGTCATTTTTCCTTTGGAGTTTTCCACAGTTTGGATATTTCTAATTCCATTCCCATTATGATTTTTTTAACAAGTTCCTCTGTCTTTGAATTTCCTGTATATTTCCAGTTAGATCTACAGGTTTGACCTGATTCAGGTTTTTTTTTTTTTTCCCAAGAATACTTTATAGGTAGCATGGTATAATTCTGTTAGGAAATATATATCTGGTTGTTTCTCTTTTTCACAGCTTTTATGGGCCTGTTGATGACTCACTTAGATAATTTCTTTAGGGATTGCAAAATGGCAGTGTTCTAGTTTGATTATTCCTTCTCTATTTCTGGAGTATGCAACAATAAGTACTTTCCCTACTTGGTCACTCTGAAATACAGCTCTTACAGTAAAGGCAGGTTAGAGGTTTGACTATTTACCAATTTTTAGATTAATAAGTAAGTTCCTTAGGATCCTCTCAAGGAGTTTTTTGTTGTTGTTTCTTTTGCTTTCCAGTAAATAATTATGAACAAATGAACAGAATGATCTCTGTTTGTCTCCAAGGCAAACCATTCAATATCACAATTATCCAAATCTATGCCCCAACCAGTAATG